>JAWWEE010000105.1:40578884-40768442 GCA_035221455.1 Xenops minutus | reverse complement strand
AAAGAAAGAAAGAAAGAAAGAAAGAAAGAAAGAAAGAAAGAAAGAAAGAAAGAAAGAAAGAAAGAAAGAGAAAAAGAAAGAAAGAAAAAAAGAAAAAAAGAAAAGCAAACTTTATCTCTTAATGACGGTTAAATGACCAAACCTTCTTCAATTCAGGGCAAAAGAAGAAAAAAAATTTAAAACAAAATTTTTCTGCATGTTATTGTCCAAAATGCAAGACACAATCACAGCTCCATTATCCCCCTATATAAAACTGTTCAGTGGAAAAAGAGAGTATGTCTTTGGTAGCCTGGATGCCTACTAGTCCTATATATACTCCATCAACAGAAAAAGTGTCTGTTTTACAGAGACTTCCTCCCAGCTATGGCTATTCTAATTCCTTCATGTATCTGACCTGTTTTCATACTGGTGGCAGTAGCCTGAATTACCATCAAATGTCTGTAGAGTTAGCCAAACATACAGTTGCATGTAATGAACTCAGATTTCCTATAAAAATTATCCACGTGAAAAGGGGTCTCTAAGCATGAAGTATTGCATCTCATTCTGTTTGCTGATACTAAATGTTGAAGTAACAAATTTACAGTGAAATCTACTTATACATGCACACATACTCAGTTTTTAAGCCCTGTGATGTAATTTACAGTAAAAACAGAAACACAAACTTTGATGAAAAGAAGTTTAAAGGGGAAAAGCTGATGGACCCAGAGACCAGGATTTTGCCAGCAGGACACTACACTCCATTGGGTGGGCTGAATAAAGGTAACAGGCATTCTTTTTCCTTTAGTAAATCGTAGGGGAAATTGCTGAATAGTTTTGAGAGTTGCACTGCTGTGTTTGTTTAAACTCTGGAATGTAATTCGGATATTGTTTGAAAGTTTAAAAAAAAATTAACAACAAACTTCAGAGTAAGTTCCTGCAAGCTCCGTGAGCTCCTAGTGTACATATGAATGGGAAGGGACAATTTTCCTGCATGCCAGAGAAGAAGGGCAGCTTTTGATGGCAGGTCATTCAGCTATAGGGTGCCACAGGAATTAACTGTATCTTATGCAAGAGATAGCTTCCTCTGGTCTTAAATGAAAGCTTCCACCCAGGGGGTCTGGCAGGAATCTCAGTAGCATTTCCATTTTGTTCAACAGCATTTGGTTGACCAGTTCAAATGCACCTGTTTTCATAGAAACTGCTCTCTTTGTTCAGTGTACATTCCAGCAGTTTTAAAAAACACCAAACATGGTCAAAAGGTCACTGTTTGTGTCTCAGTTCAACTCTAAGGAGCGTTCAAAAACTCCAATTTCTCTCGAGTATCCTGCAGAGCACCTAAAACACGATAAAGAAGGAGCAGTTTGCTAGTCAGCTTTGCCATTGCATCAGGTAGAGAGTGCCTAATATAGCCAAAACTCAGCTCAGTCAGTAAGTTATTGTTATCATAATTATTCCTCAAGTGGCTTTTTTGGCCCCTGTTCTTCTCCAGAAATTTCTCAGCTTTTGTGATTTTGTGCTGGGGCTCTGACAGGTTTGTTTCCCCGCACACTCCCTTTCCCATGTCTGGCCAAACCTATCTCTGGTTTAATGACAACCTGTTGAATATGCCAGCCTCCCTCTTAGCCCTCCATGAGACATTGGCAGACTCTGTGGCTTTAATCGCATAGTCAGCAGGTGTGGGAGTGAGTCTTTTCCTGAAACCAGTCAGGTTTATGTGCTTTATCCCTCGCTTCCTCTTCCCATGCTCTGTAGCTACAAATAATTCAACAAGGCAAAAGTCTTCACACCCAGCTCAGTGCTCTCTGGGACAACGGAGTTTGGAAAGGCTGGAGTGAAATTAAAAGCAAAAGTCCAATAAAAAAAAGTGACAACAGCCAAACTGCTGTGCACAGAGACGCTGCATTTTCAGGGCTGCCTTGATAGCTCTGCCCTACCGAGAATTTCTCACGGACTATGAATGAGCCAGCTCCTGCTCAAGAAGACCTGTAGATCTCAGCCTCCCTCAGATGTTTGCTAAATTTTTGACATCCTCAGCTTTTCCCATACATTCCCTTGGCATTTGCCCAAGACATCCTGTCACGTGTGGTATGTGCTGTGTGGCAGAGACCCTCTCTGCCTCTTTGCCTGCATTTACCTCAGCATGATCTTGCCTGTGGCTGGCAGTTCATGCCATCCCAGTGAGCATCAAAGTAATAATAACAACAACAACAGGGATTTGATGAAGGGTGAAAAGGAGCTGTTAACAGAGTAAGCAAACATAACAAACAGATTCGAGTTGCTGCTTCAGGAAAACGTGCCTTTTTGTGGCGACAGCATTCTGTATTTCATACTCACACTCCTGCACTGCACTCCCTGTGAGATTTAAACTCAAAGGAAAAAGAATCCAGCTACAGCCTGTTTATAATAAGCTACTGGAAAGCTTCAGAAACCCCATGAATCACTGGACCTTTGCTCCATGTCCCCAGTGTCCTGATGGTTCATACCTCACCTCTGAACTCCTATGGTAGCTTTACTTGCTGCCACCCTCCAGCTACAGTGAGGTAGAGGGCCGAAGTCCGCGATAGTCCCATTCTGACAAACTGACGGATAAAAAAATCCCTTAAAATAAGTCTGAAACTCCAAGTGAACACAGCCTACCCCTACGCTGTTGGCGAGACCTGCTGTGTAAACACTAGACAGCCCCACCCGAGCTGGGAAAGAAAGGTTCAGGGCTTTTAATGAGTGTCACGGCCATTCCTTCACGGGCAAACCCAACGCATTCCCTACTCTGTAGCAAGCTCATTGTATGCCTTCGTGGCACGGAGTCTTCCAGCGCATAATGGTATCCCTAAGTGGATGCCTGGTTGTTGTTCGTAAATTAAGCGCCTTTTGTTTTTCCACCGGGAATCTTGGAGTGTCGCACTGATTGTCTGTTATCTGTCAAGGCATCAGTCAGCAACCCAGGAACTCTCTGCTGGAGACTGCCCTGCTTTTACAATTAGCAATAAAAAGCTTTTGTCGATGCACAATGATGCTTCTGAGGTCTGGTGCAGGGTTTTAGGAGGGTTTTCTTAATCAACAATAAGATCTAAACCATACATATTCTGTTTGCTTTAACAGTGAACGGGAAAAGAAAATATTTAGCTCAAAGAGCGGAACACTTCTACATGCTGGAGTAATTATACCGATGAATATAAATAAGGTTTCAGAACATAATTTCTTACATTTCCTTGTATTGCCTCCTCATCTCTATTAATTTTAATGTGAAATGTTTTGAAGTACAATTCTACAAAATACATGGATAACTGAAATTACAATTTACACCATGTTTAAAAGAAACTTTATCAGAACAAGATCAGCTTCCCTTCATCGTGTTATTTGTATAAACAACTCTTTTGGAAAAAAAAATCAAGCACTTAAATAGATGGGCTGGATACAATTAGGGTCACTTGATCCTTCTCCTAAGCAATATTAAAGCCCACACATACTCATCATGAATCAGTCAGGGGATAACAATCCTAATCCCAATTATGTATAGCTTATCTGAGTACATTAAAAATGCAATTTAGAGCTACATCTGTCAGAGCAGTTCTAGGTACATTACTGCTTCATGTGCAACATCAAGGTTTCTCATTTCCATCAGCTGTGGTTACAGGATGTATCGATCTTGTGAATGGCAAAATATAGATTATACAGACCATAATTCTGTCTTTAAAGAGCCTCTTATTTTGTAAAAGCTTAAATTTGTATTAGATGTCTAGGTCTGGGGATTTGACAAAGAGTAGTAGGCTTCATTTTCTTATCTTGTCAATATTCATCTGTGCCATGAAAAAAAAGTGTGAGTAGAGTGTGTGTATTGGGGGTGTAAATAACAGGAAAAGTTATAAACAGCATGACTGAGGAGAAGTAATGGGAAAATTTCATTAAGATATCCGTTAGTATATCACACCTGGTAAAAAGGATATATAGTTGGAAGGTGGAAAAGAAAAGTGTGGAAGGTGAAAGACATAGTTTAATTTAGAAAATGTTATATAGGACTTGTCAAAATAAAGGCAGTCACACCTTTTTTTTTTCTTTCATAATGACCTACTAAAGAAATAGATAGAAAAAAAATTTTACATAGAACAACCCTTGCAAATCTGATTCAGGTTTACATATCATCTAGGAGACTGGTGTACTCATCTAAAGCTCTACTGGTGGAGACCATTAAAAAAAATCTGGCTTTCGTAGAAGCATTGCACAGAAATATAGTTCATTAGGGATTTTAAAAAATGTTCTGCATACAACCTGCAAAGTTCTTTGAGTTATCTGTCTCTATGGATTCCAAATCCTAGCAAAAATCTGTCGTATTCTGTGTAAAACGTAAACTCAAGTGAGCAAAAAAGTGTTAGAATGCACTGTTGTTCAAATAAAAAACATGCTGTTGGGATTATAACAAGTTTTCAAGAAATGCAGCAGCTGCAGATTTTAAATCAACTTGAGTGAAAAAAGCTTTTCTTAAACACAGAAACTCTCCTCTAGATAATATATTGCCCATCCTGGGCCACAGGCATCACTCATTTCTAGCTTAGAAATTTATATACACGTATATATACACACATGTATGGGTTCTCCATTTTAAGACTTACTATTCAATGACCACTACAACATTTGTATAAGACTATTCTTAGTTTTCAAAGTATTTGAATATGTAAGGCAAGTTTATAGACAAAAACTAAATTTTGTTTATTCACAGAGGTTTTTTTCCTCATGTAGTGGACACAGGGGAGGAAGCATTTGATGTAATTACAAAGAAATATAAAATGTTTAAAGCATTCAACTGTATATTTCATACCAAAATCTTTGTCTCAGTAAAGCTGCATGTGAATTTGCTTTCAATTATTATGTTTTGCCTCTATATTTAAATATGTAAGTCACATGAATAAGATTTTCCTACATAATCTCTAGTAACTGGCCTTTTTGAGATGCATGGTATGTGATATTAATAGTCAGGCTTCTTATAAAATGTACTCCCTGAAGAATATCCTTTGTCATTTTATTTCAGTAATATGTACCCAAGCCAATAATTCTATCATTAAATTAATTTCCAGGTTAAAAAGAAAATCCTTTGTCTGCCTCAGAAAAAGGCATGCAAAAAACCCCACCCTAACCAAATCAACATCAGTATGCAAATTTGAGGGAGCAAAGGACTTGGCATTAAAAAAAGTTGATGCTTAAATGGGAGCAGCAAATCCTCAGACCTCATATGAAAGTAGGCCTGACGTGCAATCTGTATCTACAACCACCTTCACCCATTTCCTTACCAGTCCTTATCTATCCTTACCTATTTCTTTTCAGCTGCCCAAGATTCACATTTCTTCTCCTCAGCCCATTACTGAGATGCATTTTTATGTGGTAAACCATTTTTCTGTGTTCCAAATGAGAGTTAAGCACCTTGGGGTGCCCTGGTACTGCCAGCTAAGCGTGGCTGGAAACCTGTTCTGCAAATTGGCCTCTTTTACACTCCACATTGAAGACCCCCAAAACCTCACTCAGCAGGATGGCTCACCTGGGCTTCAGTCCTCCCCTTTGATAGGTATATGATGTAACAATACAGCCCAACCTTTCATTCACTGTGGCCTGGCAAGGGCGTATCCACTTGTATTTCCACAGGCTTTGATGGTAAATATACTTTTCCTACAAACAGTGTGGATCCTCTAAGCAGAAGCTGCAATAGCAGAGAGACTGTCAGCAATTTTAGACCTGCTTTTCATGTCCTGGTACAAAAGTTAGATGAGAGTTTCAGGCACTTTAGGATGCCTGCAAATCTAGCCAGATTACTTTAACATCAAGTGCTGATGAAGCAGAGATGCAGCAGCCAGGCTCTTTACCTTGTATTGAGCAGCTACAAGGTGATTTAATGATGGTGTGGAGGTGTAACAGCACCAGGGCTGACTTTGCAGCTGGGGTTGCCCATGCATTTTTTACTAAGAAGAACTACCTGAGGCTTCTAGTAAATTATTAACTCATAAATAAAAAGCAGTTTTTGAAATAGAAAAGGATGATGTTGTCACACCTTTTGAGGGGAAGCCATTAGGCCATTGAAAGGAAAGAGATAAGGACCAGAAAGGGAGATTATGGGGTTTGACTTAGCCTATTAGGAGATCATTATGCTTGTTATGCTACATAGGGTTTCTGAATTTGGAATCAACTACTTCAGTTGATTAATATGATATCAAATCCACAGTTCTCTCTTTTTCTCTTCTTCCTTCTCCTTTTTTTTTTTTTTTTTTTTAATCTAGTGTAATAAAGCACCTGTGCTAGGCTGTCCTGAAGTTCACAAGAGACTAGGGCCTATGTCTCATCTTTTAGGAATCCCTCTCCCACATCAATCAAATACTCTTCTGCTGTAAACAAATAACCTCACTTATTTTGTATTTCCTGACTCTAGTTCTCCTGAGATTCTACTGGGTAAGGTTACCACTGGAGCCAAAGTTCCAAAGAAAGCTACTCAAGGCTGCTCTCCTTTGCTAGTGAAATGCTGACTATGAAGAAGTGGTGTCTGAGAAAGGTGAAGAGGAGTTGTGCTGCTGCTGGGTCTCAGCCCTTCTCTGCAACCTGGAACCTACGCATGGCATAGACTGTCCTTTCTTCAATCCAGTCCTGAAAAAATTAAGCTGTGAAATTTGCTGGATCAAACATAGATTGTGGTGTTTCTATGATGCTTCTCCTCCTGGCTCCTCCAGCCAAAAGGTACTCAATCCCAGGCCAAAGATCAGTAATTATTTGTTTTGGTTAATTTAATTCACTGAAACACTCTTCATTCAGCCAAGATGAATGCAGTGTCACTCCTGGGTGCTTGGCTCTTCTGGAGAGTTTCTCCTCCTTTCTCTGTTTGAGCTGTAAGTACTCTTGTGTGATTAATATGCCGAAGAAATTTAGTTAAAATGAGCGTGTTACAACAGAAATTCAGTTTTGATAAGGTGTGATTTTCCAGTGGAAAAAAAAAATAAAAGTGTTATTGTCCTTTATGGTGAGAAAGGAAGCTGCTAAATGCAACTACGGGCCAAAATATTATGGTAGTGCACAAGGTAACTTATTTTTTCTGCTCTTTCTTGGTATTTGTATCATCCCTTGATCCTGATTACAGAACTCAGGCTCTGTTGGGATCCATATAAACTCTTCTCTCTAGTTTGAACATAGTTTTATTGCCTAAGGCACTAGTTGTCTTTGGAAGATAATTTCTTTGACTGCACTAGAGTAGATTCAGTTTCTTTTCAGATGGGTTGGTCACTCAGAGGGAATGTGCAGTACATTTCACAGCAGTACCATGCTTCGTTTACATCCTATCTCATTAATGGAGTTGCCTGTGTGTTTTTGAAAGGCTTTTACCCTCAGGAACACCTACAATTGTGCTTATTTTTAATAATACTTTCTAAGATGACCCACATAGATGCAAATACTTCAGCCGTCACTGACCATGGATGGCTCACATCTTCCTGCTTGGGAGTAATTAGGTGCTCAGGGTGCAAGAAAACCATGATGCAATTTCTGCAGTTTATAGTGGAAGATAATATCCCGTGAGACCGTGGCCTGTTATTAAGAGATTATAAAAATGAGAAATGTTCTTGATATATTCAGGCTACCTTCAGTAATGGTCTCAGACCTTGAAAAATCTGTGCACTGCACCCAGAGACTTTGCTGGGACAATGCACAGCAGCTGTGGCCTGTGGTGACACTTCATTCTTCTGCGGAATGTATATTTCCTGGTTTGTTTTTTTTTTCTGCTACAAATGTTTAATGAGCAGAAATTGCAATTACCTTCTTCTACTCTGCATTTAAACAACTGTGATATTAGTACTCCATCTCAAATTAGCCTACAAGACCAGTGAGAGACTGAATATGTAAACTGGATAACTTATCTTTCTCATAATAACTCTACAGCTTTTAAAGAAAGAATGTTCTTTCTTCTTTTCCTCTTTGTACAGAGAAGATGCAAAGGAGCAAAGACTTGGCGGCCTAAGGCCCCAGGACAATAAAAACTTGTGTGTGGAATTTGAAGTTATTTACAGAATGATCTCACAGGAGTGGGGCAATATTCCCTGGATTCAAAGTCCATTCCCTAGCTGTTGCAACCATATCACCATATCATCCCCTAGTGCCATGCAGTGTTTTGCGCTGCTACTTCCACAGAAAGCTGTTCAACCCTGGGTACCCCCTTATCACTACTTACTTGGTTTGTACATACATGTCCCTGTGTCAATATTGCCCTTTTGTTTAAAGGCTTAGAGGGATTATTTCTAAGATTTGGTCAGTCTCTCAGTTTTCTTTGAAAAAAAAAAAAAAAAAAAGATGACTGAGAAAGTCTTTTTAAAAATAGCCTGGATCAATAGCATTATTATCTTTTAAAGTACACATGGAAGGAGACTTTCCTGCACCAATGATAAACTCTTATATGCCCACTAAAGTGTTTCTAAGATCAATTTGAGGTCAGGTCAGACTATATCCTACATATTTAGTTAAGATTGTATATAAACCTTGCAAGGTCAGTATTTCAGATGTTACACGATGACTTTTTTTTCTCTTCCTCCCTTTTAAAACAAGTGAGTAACAAGGAAAGGAAGAAGGGTTTTAAGACATTTCCCTTATTTGCCCCATGCTGCTCTATAACAGTTTACAGGACAGGGTCAGGTTTCCTGACACCACTGAACAGATGCCTTGTGCTGTTATTTGCTGTTGCATGACCCCTTGTCACTGGTGTCTGCATTTACACCAGTGAGCCAAACAGAACCTGGGCACTGGTTCAGGCAGTGGCATGTGTGCATACCACGCTTCCTGGTTAGGCTTGGTCTCATGATGTCCAGCCTCTGTCAGAAAAGGGAAGGACACATTTTGGGGAGACAGAATAGGCCAGAGGCTGTTCCAAATACAAAATTTAAACCTGAACAATCTTTTAAGGATAGAGCAGTTTAGCCATATGACCCCAATCCATGTGCCCCTTTTCTGGTCTGTTGAATTCACCTTTGAACTATCGCTACTACATTCAACTAAGTCAATATTAGTTCCATCAGCTAAGAAAGTCATTCTTTTCTCATTTGCGACCAAGGTTTTGAAAACAGCTGCTTGATTCCACAGCTGCAAGTGCCTGTAAATGCCAGAAATGTATCTTTTTTGCCTGGACACGTGACTTCTGCAACCATCTGAATTTCGTAAAATATGAAACTGCCCCAAAAGGTTAATTTGTGGTTACCAGTGCCTAGTTGCAAGCAGAGGTGTGGAAAATGAATTTGTAAAGCTATTTGCAGAGGTCACTGTGCAGTGTGCTGCCTTCTTGTGCTATGTAAACCTGCAAAAAACCAAAGCAGGCCATGCTACAGTGTGGAGGGTGCAACAATGAACAGATAGGTCAGAGGTAACCTTAAAACAACAGTGAGTCATTAACATCCTCAGCCAAAATTATTCTTCAAATCACTGTAGATGGCATAAAGTCACTCTTCATTCTTCTTCTACATAATAACACTCATGCTCTTTAAAATATATATATATTAAGAAAAACTCATCTGAAATATGACTGCAATTTGTTGGCTCTGTTTTTCTCTTCACCTTTAATAGAACTACTCAGAGCTTATCAAATCATGGCTGAAATCCTCAGCTGGGTGTTCATTGCATCACATAATTCAAGTGTGTGTACACAGCCCTAGTGGCATAGATTTTATCTACTTTATATTCTCATCTTCTCTCATTGATCCCTTCACACTGCTGAATTTTGCTGCTAGTTGCACACAGCAATAGCCTGTGTTTGGTCTAATGAAGTCAGTCATTCTAACATTTCTAATATGTTTATTCCCTTTGCTTTAACAAGATAGATGTTTATTTGAGAGATGAATATTTTTTCAAACTTTCAACAGGAAAGTTCTTTAATACTTTGCATTTAGAGATTAGTTGAGGTAAGCTAGATGCTCACAAACTCAGTCATCACCTTGTAATCAACTTATCTGAAACTTTATTGCTGATCTGCCCCCTCTCAGAATTGCATCTGGAAGCTTTACAAATGTTGCTGTATAACATCCCAATTTTTGGGGAGGGATTATCCTTCCTGTTTTAGAAACAAAATGCCCTGAGGAATGTTCACATTGTTTGGATGGCAGATGTTTCTCTGTGTCCAAGCTACAAAATAGACCAATGCTGCACAGTTGCATTAATATAGCTCTGGGCCCAGGTTTAATAACCTGTAGTTCAACAGGGATGTGAATGATTTGGGGTGCTCTCAGCAGCATCCCATCTGCAGTTCTGCAATTTCAGGGTTAGGGAGGCTTCCGTCTCCCAGAAAACACCCTTTCTAAATATACCTTTTGTGTTTCTTTGAGCTCAGGGCTGTTGTTATGGACTGAGAGTGTAATACAGACATGCAGATGGATGCAAGGGTCAGCTCAGGCTGTAGCAGGATGCAGCTACTCCATTTGTGCATAACTAGGGATGATGTTGTCTGCAGATGGCCAGAATATGAATGCAGAGCTTGGTGTATTCAGCTGTCCGCAAATTTATGTCTCCTGTATGTCAACAAAGCAGAAAGCATGTGAGCATCATGGGAGGAGACCTGCAAGTGAAAATGACAACTGAGTAGTGTTGGCTGGAAAAAAAATGTGCCCAGGAATGAAGTTGAATTGCTTAGCTCAGAAACTCATGGCAATCACTCAGCCTGCTGGAAACAGAGCACAGCTTGCGGTCTGACAAACACCTGAAGGTCTTGTTCTTCACTGTCTTTTTGCCTCTTCCCCCTGTCCTTGCTGCCTGGGCGAAGGCTTGAGCCAGTGCTCTACGGAGCGCAGAGAAAAACACACCTGCAAGGAGGGCTGATCCAGAAAAGCCAGGCTCTCTGTTCTTCTCTCTTTGCCAGAAAGATGCCAAGAAGCCCAAGCACTTAGTGACCATCTAAAAGTCAGTCTGTAAAATGAGTATTGTTTATTTATCTGTAATTTTCAGGCAGATATATATTAATACAGATTTTATACTCAAGACTACTTGCTGTTGAATTTCCACATGAAGAAATACTCGCTGTGAATTGCCAGCAGCATTACTCAATTTCCAGCACCTCAGCCATATTGCACCATTTAGAGCCAAGGGCAGAGCTATAGGAATAACTTCCACTGATGGCTGGGAAAGCTTCTACCAATGCAATACATTCATGGACTACCAATGAGAAAACCAGAGGAAAAACTCATGGTTTCTGACGAGGCAGAATGTCTTTTACAGCAGTTTAAAAGAAGAACTCTAATTAGTGTTGCTGCTGAAAGAAGCAGCAAGATTATTGACTCTGCATTGCTTAGCATGTCATGGGCTGGGGATCTTATGTACACTCTCTCCACCTTAATGAAAAAAAAAAAGTGAGAAATTATGAGTATTCCTGCTAATCCCATTCTGCAAAGAGGTTTATAGGCTGCAGTCAATGGTGCAGATAACAGCAGGGACTAGAATTTCAAAGGGCAATGAAAGGTGAGAAGGCACCTTCTAGACATCTCTTTCTCATCCCAGGAATCGGCCCTTGAGCTATGGCTGATACATGGTTTGGAGAAGTAGTAGTCTTCTTCACATTGATTCTCTGATTATCAAAGTAGTCAAAATATGTTTCACTTTTCTCTTAAGGGAGAGGGAAAAGCTGATACAAAGGGAAAACTATAATGGGATCAATTTTAAAGATGAAGAAATTTTATTACCACTAAAATGAGTCTTAGGTTATAAACAAAACTGCTATTTGTCTTCTCAATGAGCCATGTTCCCCCAGCAAGAAAATCTAAACCAATCCAATCAAAATCTTATTCATGAGGAAATAGAGGAATTCTGGGAGGCACTGCTACTGTGTGGTACCAATAGTAAATATAAAGAGGGTGTCTGGAAAAAGACAGTAAACATTTGAAAGACCTTCATTTTAGAAAAGACTCCAATTTTTCAATAGGAGGTATGTCTCCCCCCTACTTTCATTCAAGTGGTGTTTACTTCAGCTAATGGAAATAGTCTAGCTATGCAGCCATTCAGTATGCAGGGTGGCGAGTGCACCGAGTGACTGGGTCAGGGTGTGCCTCATGCCTTTTCTATGAAGTGTGTCTTTTGTTTATATTGTATTGCCAAATTATGTCAGAGGAATTGTGTGTATGTGTCTGACATCTATGGGGACAGCCTCCTCCCAATGTGGTCCTCTGTGACCAAAAAAATTCTGCTAGAGGTCAGAAGTATGACCACAGGGAAGCCTGGAGGCTCCAGGAAAACTGCAGAGATGGATGCTTTCCTCATTCAACACTACCTGAACCATAATGAGTTGAAAATATGTGTAAAAATGTGTTAGTGTCACTGCTAGCAAGTGGAGTGCAGGGAGTTGCCTCGCCTCTTGGGACACTGGGAAAGCTGTTTTCACTGAGGATTCATGATGAGGTTTTGGGTGGGAGTGGAGAGAAAGGAATTTTTTATCTGCACCAAACAGATAACTTAGATGAAGAAATTTCTCTGCACATCTGTAGCGTGTTACTTCCAAGGTAGTTTGTAATTTATTTTTACAACTTCTTCATCCAACAGATAGAGTGGCAGCCTCAACATTTGCAGGAGTAATGCAACCTCCATTCGGATTGAAACTAGTATTTCCATAAAAACCTTCAGAATAATGACTCTCTCTTGTATTGCCCTGTATCACTTCAAGATGCTCTTCCTCCTGTGTAACTCTTCATCAGCTTCCTGCCTGAACTGCAAGGCTTTGAGAGAATGTTCCAGCCTCACCCATGCTCTTGACTTGGAGGTCTTGGACATACAAAATTTTCCTAAATGTCTGAACAGAAAACCCAGGCATGCAGGCTACAAGGAGTTAGAACACACTGCAGTCATACCAAGATACAGGTGATAGACTAAGACAGACCCACAGACAAGACATAGTCAGGGACAAGTTTGTACATATCTCCTTTTCACCGGCACTCAGAAAGAGAACCATATATCTTCTTTATCAGCATGCAGGAGACAACTTTCCCCACCTAGTTCCAGAACTTTTGTTAATGTGAGATAAAATGCTGGATCCTTTCAGGAAAAAAAAATAATTGAAAGGATAACTTCAGCAGCAAAGATTGTTGATAACCATAGGCATGTGTACATTCAGCTCTGCAAAGAAATGACAACATGGCTGTGCAGCTCTATAACACATTATGTTGAACATTTCTTGAATAATTTGCTAGTCAATATGTCTATATGCACCAGCTTTGAGACATTGCATATCAAAGAAACTGACAAATAAGCTTATAAATACATTCAGTTAAGCCCCAGTAAGCCCTTACATTTGGTCATGCTCATACATTGATTCTTGTTTTTAAGATTAGATAAACCTCTGCTTGGTATCAGATTGGCTATATCATTTCTAGGCCTCTGCAACAGTCATACCTAGGGCACAGCTGAGAGGAAATCCCTTATCCTACAAATGGAGGAGAAATGAGGCACCAGAGCATGTCCCAAAGGAGTATGATAAATATTGATTAAATTTTTAGCTCTAAATCCTATGATAATACGTTACTCACTGTGAACTCTCCCAATTATTCCTTGATTAAACAAATGAGCATCAAAATACTATTTTTGCTGAAGACTGAATCAATTTCAAATAACATGTGCATTTAAACTCTCTCAGTGTCAACAAACTCTCCCAGTGTATGGTATAAGACTATCCCTTCCTGTATAAATGTGAATTTTAATGTTGAGAGTCTCTTGTTAATCTAGCACTGACAAACAAGAATACTTCACAACCAGAGAAAACAGAAATGAGCATATGCTTCTAACAGAAAACCACACCTGGTCACAGGTATGATGGAGCAGGTCCACAAAAATGTTACTCTGGTGCCTTGAATCAATAGCTGTGTTGGACCTGGCTTTAGACATTTGCTAAGATCTTTTGTGATCAATTGACTCCTGGAAGTCCCTAAACTCCAAATTCTTTCTCCATCAACATGGACAAGTTGCATTCTGGCACTGCCAAGCTGTGCAGAGACCAGACAAATACCTAAAATCTGGAGGGATGCTCAGACTCTGCTTTCCCGTGCCATTTGCTTGAAAGGCAGCTCTATTTCAGCTTCTCAGATCATCTTCCTGATAAAAAAACAACTGTTGTCACTGTTTTTTCTGCTAACTTAAGGCACTCTTCTGCAACCTAGGAGACCCCATTTTACTTTCCTCAGAAAGGGGACAAAGGTATGATGTGTAGCATTTGGGGTCTGGGAATCAGAGGAGAGCTCTTCCTTTGTAGTAAGTCCAGTATTCAAGAAAAATAGCCATTAATCAGATCAGAAAATTTTACAGCACAGTGTTTAAAGCACTTGGCAGAAATGCAGCAGGACAAGCCAAGAATCTTTCCTGAATCTTGAGTTACACAAACTGGAAACAAGTTCAACCAAGAAGACAGAGTATCCAGCATGTAGAAGTGAGGGTATTCTCTGTCAATATGTGAAATCTGGAATGAAGGTCCTAATTCAAAGCGAATGGAATAGGGAATTCCTGCACAGCTCAGGTCTTTGTGTAGAGCCCTCCCTCTGTGGCAGTGATGTCTCTTTCCCTTTAGACTCCTTTACTGGAGTTGTCGGCTGAAGAATCGCTGGTGAAAGCAGGTGCCTCCCACATCTGTTCATTGCACATACCTAGACACCAACTACCATCTTGACAAGTATTCCTGCCTAGTTTTGTAGGTTCTTGCCCCCCTTGCTGGTGTCTCAGAGTAGGACTTTCTACTCTGGTATAGAAATCTCTGAAAGACCAGGGGGATCAATAGCAGTCAAGTTTCAGCTCTCATCAGATAATTAAACCCATCAAAATACTCTTTATTTGGACAAGATATCTATTCAGTTTGCATAAAGCAGATAGGTTGAAGCCATCTCAGGTATGTGTTGTGTAAGTAGTGTGCAGACAGTCCATCTCCCTCTGTACAGCATATAGGAAGGTACAGGACCAGGAATCTCCCAGAGTGTCAAGCATGAGTCATTACAGTGTCACGCAGGACTGCATGAGCTGGCTGTAAATGCAGGTCTTTCCAGGTACAGCTGATTTACCAGCTTTCTTCTTCATATAGCTATTTGCCTGTGGCAACACCAGGTTTTATTGCCTTCATGGCTTTCACTTGTCCACTTACAGAGATGTAGGGGTGCTCTAGACTCCTCTGAATGGTTCTGGACAGTGGGTGCTGCCTGTCACAGGTTGCTCTCCTGCCAGCAGTTTTCTGTTTATGCACTGAGGATAAGAGGAGCAGCCTGGCATCTAATTTGACAGAGGTGTTAGGGAAAAGAGCTTTTGAAAATGAAGTGCTTTACAAGAACTAATATTCTTTCAACTTGGCAAACAAGAATGAAAAGAAAGGCTTTAACAATTATTGTCTGGACTCAGACAATTACTCCTTCTGGTCCTGTCAGCAAGCATCGGGCCCTCTGTGCCAGGACATGAGTGGTTGCGATACCTGGCCTCGCACAAGCTCTAGCAGTGCCTAACAATTACATGAGAGCTTGGGAGTGCCTTCAAGTCTGGAACACAAATTATAAATAAAGTGACTTTAGAGAGATTTCTATCAACTTTTATGTACTGACACCCTGGAGACACACTGTGAGGGTTTGTCTGCCTTTGCTTCCAGTTACAGCCTGGAGTCAATCACTTCCGTCAGCCTTTTTCCGACAGCGGAGACAACAGCCACAGGCCATACTTTTAAAATGTCTTGTCTCAGTGACGACTTTGCCTCAGGCCACCTTTCCTCCCCACTATCTCCCTCCACCCCTTCACACCCCTTCCCTCATCCCCATGCTCCCCCTCTGTCCATAGGATGCAAGAATTAGCTAGGAGTTTGAAGTTTAGCTTGAAAACTCCACTTTGGTGAAACAGTGTTTGGTGATTGTTTTTTGTAGTCCTTTTTTTTTTAATACAAAGTGATGATGTATGTGAACCTTCCCCTCTGGCCTCAGCCTCAGCCACCCATGTGGGGTGCTCAGGTGGGAATCTGGTGCGTTTCTGTCCTTCTGACCCAGGTTAGCTTTCTTTAAGCCAGTTCTTAAGTTAGTCCTCAGAGACAAATGTGGGGAATACAAGAAAAGAAGAAAAGGCCTCTCAAGATTTAATCATCCCCAAGGGTAAAGCAGCGTGCAGTTGGTAAGAAAGGTCATTGAGGGTCAAGAGGATTCAGGGAGGAAAGTGCCTTTCATGAGGAATTGCAAATGTTTACTTTAAACAAGTATTTTAAAAGTCAAGATCCTGAAAGAAGCCATATGTTTTGATTTTGAGACCAATTAGTCTGCCTCATCTGCAGTTCTTTCTGTGGACTTTTGGCCTTTCACTTCTTCTGAAGGAAAGAAGGCTAATGTGTCAGCACAACTCCTGATAGGCAAGGGAAAGCTGGAGCAGCTGCCTGAACTTATTTTGAGAGATGCACTTGAGAATGCTTTTCAGAAATGATATAAAGATTAACTGGACAAAGAAAAGACGAATTTGACTATGCCTCTTTGGTGGAGGAGAGCTCTGGCAATCGGCACACCGCAGCACTGATCTCTTTGTGTTTTGCAATGCACTTTGATAACGAGAGTCCTTAAGACATCGTTAGGGCTTTGTTTGCATATATAATCATTCTGCTTTCTCTGTTGCCTTTCCATTAGGATTATTTGACTTTTTTTAACTTCAGGAAAGTGTTTTTCAGCAATCAGAATGTCAGAAGAAAATGAAAGCATGTCACAAATAACCGATGTCACTCTATGAAGCCCACTAGCAGCATTATATTCGATATATGGCCCCTGTCAGAATATGTAGCCTCTAAAAACAAGACAAAGCCAATCTGAAACAATTGCCCTCTTCATATATAGGTGTTTCTATTACAGCCTTCACCTGCGTTCACTGTTCACATATACCACTGTCAATGCTAAATGCCCTGGGTACGGGGACCAGGGCCAACTGCTACTCTTCCTATTGCTCTTCAGCAGTACAATATAGATGCACTGTATCAATCAGATGATTTGTACAGCAGGAGTGGAAAATTCCACAGCACCAAGTGCTTAAACACACTGCATCATCACCATTTCTGCAGCAAAAATATTCTAGCATGGAGTGGCAGTTTAGGCTATAAGTCTCTTGAGTCCAGGTATGTGAATTCAGCCTCAGCCAAGTTAATTTGTCAGAACCATTCTCACAAATTCAGATGAAACTTAGGGTTGAGAAGAGAGGCAAAGTCCCGGTGCCGCTCAAATCAACAACAAAACAGGGTAGAGCATGACCTGGGTTTCACTCGCATCCCACTTTCCTGACTTCCAGTCCTGTATCATATATCAGGTTGCATTTCACCACTCAGAGAAATCATTAGAGCAGGGAAAAAATTCATAACAGAGTCTGAAAGTTCAGCATTTATCAGACTTTCTGATGTTAGAGGAAATAAATATGAATCACTCATTTAGGGAGAAAACATGTGAAATGTGTGGCTTTCCTATTGTTTGGAACTGGATATCTGAAACCTTACTAAAATTCATACTGAAAATTTGAATGTGTTTTATAGGGGAATAAAGAGGTGGTGATTTATCTGAAATATTAAAATTCTCATGAAGCAGGAATCCACATAGACTGTAAGAAAAACCTGTTTCTTTTCATCCTACTGAAAATTAGGAAACTACTTGATTTTTCAGTGTCCAGCAAATATATGACCTACCAGCTTCTCCACTGAGAATTATTCTAATATTTTTTCATTGGAGGAATCCTAAAATCACCAAAGATTAAAATTCAATATGTCTATAAAGTACTATATGAAAGAACTCTGCCTGTAAAACTGGTATTTATTACCTGTATAGAGACAGAAAAACAGAACTGAATTAAAGGAACAGCTCACTCTAACATTAAAAAATACAAGATTTCTAGCTGCAGTTCAACTTAATATTTTACAGAGACAGTATTGAGGACTGAAATTAAATTGAGTAAATTATGTACTTATTAAAATTCCATTAAATGGATGGAACAGTATAGTATCACCTAGACATAAATATTCTGTTAAAATAAGGACAGATAGTCTAGAAGGGTAAGGAATCCTCCAAGATCTTCTGGCAATGACATACACTTTTCATTACAGTATCTATTTCATCCTAGATTCTCTATCTTATACCTCTAAGAGCAATGGCATGCCTGAAAGAGGAAATTAGCCACCATCTCTTTTATCAAAAATAACTTGCTCTGAAATATTTTTTTTAAAAGGATGCTGCCCTTGACGTGTTCATCCATTGAGGTAAAATTCGGTGAGTGATTTCCAGCCTTATTGAAAAATTAAAACAACTTATTGCAGAAAGATAATAGGCTCATTAGTAATTCACTCATTTAATAAATCAAGCATGGGAGATTATTTTTCTCCCCAAGTCACTTTAAAATATGTTCTGAAGCTTGCCTGGTTCATGAAATTGTATCATAAATCCAGCAACTGTGATTTCCACTTCAAGGAATTGTTGTTGTATAAGTATTAAATATGATGGCACTGGATGGTGCATTTTCCAAAAGCAAAATACCTTAATGAGTCATCCATTTGCAATAGACTCTGAGGAGACCTGATGAAGTTGCCGAATGGGAAATTGTATTTTGCACCACTCTTGTTAAACCAGATGTTTCCTATCTTGATTAGAAGCATTTGGGAGATGTTTCCAAACCCCTGGACTAAGTTTTACAATATCTGTGGCCATTATAGGTTCAATCCTGCAAGTTGTCCAAAGCAGACCTCAGTAGCCAAAGGGACCAACAATCCTCACACAAGGGTGTCAATTGGGCAATTAGAATGGTGAGCTCTTTTGATAACAAAAAACTACAGGAGAAGAAAATGCGAAGCATTAGCTAAGTTGAAAAAATAGCTCTACACAAATGAATATAAAATAATATGAATTGCAATATGTACAAATACCTTGGTATTTGTGATCACAGTTCATGGCTACATTTCTGTTAAAGACTAAGTTTGCAAACTGAGATAGTTTCCTCCCTTATCCTGAACCTTTCTGTTCAGTGGCAAGAGGACACATCAAAGAGATTAGCCAAGTGGGCTTTTATGCCTGCAGCAGCTTTTCTCTCATGCTTTCATAACCATCAGCATCAGCAAGACCAGGAGTGAGGTATCTGCATCCCTTGGCAGCCGAGTGGGACACATCCAACTGGCACAGCCTGGACCATGCATACAGAACAACACCTCATAGCACAGACTGTGTTGATCAGTCCAGCCTGTTGGATGTCAATCAGCCATGATAGCCGTATGTCAGGGAATCTGGCAGATCATCAGTCTGGAAGAGAAATGGGTTTTCACTAAGTGCAAGCAGTAGCTGGCAGACCTGGGCAGTTAGCACAGTTAGGAGCAACACCAAGCTCCCTCTTTGGCCAGTACTCATGAGCATGCACTGATTTGCACTGAAGTTAATCATACTGTCAACTAATAAAGCACTCTTCTGACCCACTGCTCAAACTGCTTTACTGATACAGCGATGCTATCCCATTTTACTGAACGAGGAGTGTAAAGTATGAGGACGTGAAACAATCTGTTCCTGTCACTGTCAGGAAAGAAATCAGACCTTCTCCTGAGCTGTAAGCCCATTGATTTCTATGACATACCCCACTATCCAAGCTGTATTTCTCACAGCACCACAGTGATCAGGTTCTATCTATGAAGCAGTAAAGCCCTTGAAATGAATGAAAGGTAATATGAATACTTCACTAATGACTGTTGAAACCAATGATGTAAGGTCCAGAAGGTCTCTGCAAGGTCTAGAAGAAGAGACAAGCTTTCAACACACAGTCCTGTTGTCTTGGCATATGTGTAACATGCAGTGAGTTGGATTTGCCCACTGCTTTTCTTTGCATCCTAGGAGTTTGTCCACAAACCTTAAAGTTATACACAAATAATCTTTGGAGAACATAAGTGTCTTGATGTTGGTTTTGAATCTATCCCAGGGCTTAGATATATTACTACAGTGGCTCCACTTTTTCATACTTCCTTCACTTTCCTACTTGCCACCACAACCCTCTGCCTCTTCTCTTGCATAGCTCTGAGCAAATCCAGCAGCAATTTACACCAGCATCTCTTCCTCTAGTGAGTATGAGAAGGTGCAAGGGTCACTCTTGCTTTTCCGCCCCATAACGTATGGCCTTGCCCATCACAGTCATTCTCTCTTTAGCCTCTAATTTCTTCACCAATCACTTTTGGATGACAGACATGCTTTCCTTGTTTTCCCCAGCTGAAGAAAGCTCAACTACTTGTACAGATAAATCTGTTTCATTGCTTCTGCTTATGACCCTCCCCCAGGCACTGAGACATGCCAGACACTTCATTTTTCCTTACTCTTCGTTAGCCACATCATCCCCCCCTCCCCGGTGTTATTTATACAATAAACTTGCAGCCAAGGGTTTCCTTGGCAACACACATGACTTCCTGCTATCTATTTTACAACAGGCTTGAGCTGTTCCGCAATAGCTTAAAGGCAGCAATTTAACACAGCTGGTGGCACAATACTTCTATTCTGAGTACATGTTTCCTCACCAGAGGTAACTCCTGTGCTGATAACTGAGCTTTCATTCATCTGTAACGACAAGTAGAAGGAACATATTAAAGAGAAAATAGAAGTAAAGTGAAAGCATGATGGGAGAAGCCAGAACAAAGCACCCCAGGAGCTGCACTTATTTTATATTGCAAACTAATCAGTTATTGAACTGCAGTAACCTAAGTTTATTTCTTTTCATGAATGAACTAAGACTTTGTGCTAACTCAGCTTGCATAAGGCCATGATAGCTCTCTACTGGGTACTTATGCGATGGCATAGTTATACTTGTAATTCTCACCAATTTTTTCCTCTCTGTATCTCTGTTCATAAGCAAGGTGAGGTTGGCAAGGTCAAACTGTATTTTTCTTAAGCACTTTAACATATTAGACACAATAGAAAGCTCTTGAGTGCATACTCGTACACATCAGGGCAAACAAATGAGACATTCTTTGGTCTCTAGGCAGCCCCTGGAACAGACACCACTGAAGTCTGAATATGAGTGTCCATTTTATCTATCTTCTAGTCACTGATTCAGAGAAGAAATTGAGGGGTTTGGGAGTTCATGGGTGCATGTACAAGCTATATACTGTGTTTTCCTGTACCTCAGAATAATCCTCCTTAAAATAGAGGAAGATTTTGACTATTAGAAAGTCATACATCTTCATAACCCCTAATGAGCTCATTTCCCTTTTTTACCTCCATTTCCCTTGACATTTTCTGGACCAGTTCTGAAAGAACTAAGGAACCTTTATTGTACTACTAATGCCACATTTGCAATAGTTGCTTTAACAACTGGAGCATCTTCCTCTAACGAACTGTCTGAAAACAGCCTCTATCTTTTGTGTGTGGAAATCCATAAAACATTACTTGAGTACCACTTCATGCAAAACAAGTTCAATCAATAACTTCGCAAGCAAGCTCTTCTGTGATTTTTGCTGTAGTCCAGTATCCAGTGCTGCCCTGCAGCTGAAGCTGAGTAAATTTTGCTGCCAAAAATTTTTGAGGCTATCATCTACAGCGTTTCCTGCAGCCAGGAACAAGTGAGGTCTGCCAGTGCTCCCAGCTGAGCAGAAGCTTTGAAATACAGGTAGCACAGTGAGCCAGGACTGGCAAGCCTTTCCATGAGACTGGGCATCTCTAGCCAGACTCAGCTAATGTGCCAAGTTGAAGCCTGCATGAGGCAAGCTGACAGCCACAAACTACCAAGCACTTTTATAAACAAAAGACTTCAGCTAATCAGATTCTGCCAAGTGTGCCAACACAAGTGCTTGCAACATTTCTAACAATCTTGGAAGGAGTGGGAGGATGTGGTTGCATTTTTTGTGAGCAGGGATGTCCTTGTCTATCTGTTATCAAGACTGCTAGGACTGTGAAACTGGGGCTTCTACTTGTTTTCTTGAATGAAGTCTTGGTAGTAGTCACCTAAAGAAGTACTTGGTACAGGGTTCTTTTTGGGGAGAGGTTGTTTTGGTTTGGGGTCTTTTTGTTTGTTTGTTTTGTTCACCACTATAGCAAACTTAACCTCTTCTTTTAAGTGGAAAGGGAACAAAAGTTGTTGCAATGACCATCAATACAGATTCACCTGTTTCTTAAAATATTCTCCAATGGGCAGATTTTGACTTGTGAACACTAAGAATTCTCACCAAAACCAATTCTACAACTAATTGGCATAATGCAACACATGACAGAAGAATGTGACTAAATAGAAATCTCACCTCTATATTCTGATGTATGAAATGAACTATAAACCAAAGTGTAATATGCTTTAATAATGAATCAAATAACAGATCCAAATAACAACTGAAAAGATGAAAGAAAAATTGTTTTGTTTCCAGTATATCCTTTTCAGAAACATTGAAATTATATTACTTGCCCACCTTCACAACAGCAGTGCATGGAGATTTATAGGTAGCAATTAAAGCCCGTGATTTTTATTTTGTGTCTCCAGACTGCTAGAAATTCAAATAGAGGTCAGTTTACTGAAGGGACAGGTACACTTTCTAGCAGCATATTCAGCTGGGCAGGTTTTCTTCCCCTTAAAATGATAAATCTGATGGATGATGAAGTCATCTCTCACTGGTATCAAACCCCACTTATAGGCAACAGATGTGCTGATCTGAGCTCCAAAGATGGGACACTAATAGTTTGCACATGAGGTTTTGTGCTGATGAGGAGATTGATAAAAGTAAGAGCAGAATATTCATAAAAAAAACCCAAAAAACTAGTGCAGTACATTCAGAACTTGGATCTGCATGAAAGCTGGGAAAAATGTTCTCTTCAGCTGAGTTGGTTCAAAAAGTCATACCTTACAGATTTTTGCTTTTAAATCAGAAAAAGTATTGCTTGTTAGGAAGTGGAGAACATGCAAGTATTTGAGGATGTTCTTGCCTCAAGGCAGTTGAGATTAAGAATATACAGTAAATCTATAGCAGTAGAAGTTCATCCACATCAATGGGATTCTTGCCATTATCAGGAACTAGAAAAAAGGATTCTCAGGCACATTTGTCTCCAGTCATCCCTTTGAGTCTTTCCAGGAAGAGCTGTCAGCTTTATGAAAGGCTTTCATTCACAAAGGGTGAAAATGAAAGAAGAGAAGAAATGGTAACTTGTGTGTGTTTGTATCAAAAGCTTTGGCCATCCCTTTTCTGCTGTTGAAACCAGCAGTGAATGCTTACTAATGCCCAGGATATCAAATCAGGAGTGGTAGAGGGCTACCTCTCCACCCACATGTACAGCCACACTCTATTCAGCTCAGACTTTACCATTTACAGTTACAAAATCTTTCAAGGTCTGTTTTCATAGGGGAGAACTTGGGCTGTACCTATACTAGTAAATTAAACAGTGTCAGGGAACATTCCTGAGCAATGTAATTCAACATTTCATAGTGTTGAATTGTTAAAGCAGTCCATGGGCCTTTGTGTGAAATGAAAAGAGCAGTAGGGCTTTATTCTCAGTGTTTCTTAGAACAAAACAGGGAGGCTACCCAGTGCTGAGCAAAGAGAAGGTGCACAGTAACTAGGAAAAACCACCTGGTAAATTGGATTGTTCATTCAGTGCTACAGGTATTTTGTCCCTACCAGGTAAGGACTCCTAATGCTCATGAAGAGGACACCTTTCTCTGTCAGCATTGACACTATGCAGGACTGGCATCATTTGGATGTTTGGAAACGTTAGTGATGAATGCTACTGCACCTCATGCAAGCTCTCAACAGGCCAGGTGTTTAGGCAGTGTAAAGATGTCCTAGTTATAGTGGCAGGGACCAGTTTACTACTGTGTGGGTATAACCAAAACTGCATATTCTACAGCCTCTGTGTAATTTCTCATGGACTGGTAACAATGGATCATTTGCAGCAGCTGCCCAGGACATACCTGACCCCTCAAGCTACAAGCTGGGCGTTTAAGAACTCTGTGAAATAGGGAAGTTTTCCTGTCTTCACACCTATGACTCAGCTGTGATAACTCCACTGAGGGGAATCATTAGTATCTTCACACCCAGCCTGAGCTGTCATGTCTGTAAATGAGCCATCAAGGATTATCCCATGACTCTCAGAGTAAATCACCCACTCTGAAACTCCTCACCCTGGGGGAGGCACCGGGCATTCCCATTTGAGCCTAAGCATATATAATCTTGGGGTTTGGGGACTTCTGGTACCACTCGTTGGATCCAAAGGAGGACCAGAACCACAACAGGACTGCGACTGCTACTCTTGACCAGACTGCAACCATCATTCTCACCAACAGGTTTTTTTCTTTCCTTTTACTTTGTACTCAGGGGGACCACACAGCACTCAGCACAGGGGCTAACAAACTCCATTCTGTTCATGCCCCAGGGTGCTGGGTTATACAGCTGTTTCTGTCAGTCAAAACCAATGTTTTCTCTGTATCATTGTATGTATTGTAATCTTTTTATTAAATTGTAATTCCGATTTGTAATTTTTTTATTTTTGAGGTGTGTTCATTTCTCCTGCCAGTTTACCTTTAAATCAGCACAAGAGATAAATTACTTATTTATCTCCCAAGTACACTGAAGCTCTCAGGATTAAAAAGTATGATATGTAAGTACTGATTTTAACACTTCTTTCAGAAATGGTCTTGTGAAGAATCCTCATAAGAAGCATAAGATGAAACTGGGTCACTGTGAACCATGTGTAGGCTTAATTATTGCTCATTACTATTTCTGCCACAGAAAGTACACTAGAATGAGCAAAGTAAGCAGTGCTTCATGCCAGCCCTTTATCATAGTACCTTCATTTCTAAAAATGAAACTCCAGTGACAAAGAACTGCCTGCCTCTTTCTTCTCTAAGTGTTGTTTCTTGAATTTTTCAGTCACAGTCACAAAAAGCAACAGAGTTTACCCTCTTCTGTAACCCAAAGTACAGAACAGATCCATATCCGCACTCAAGAAGTTGAGTACCTTCACATATGCTTGCGCTTACTCTTTGTGTGATTTTGGAGTGCGTCTGTAGTACAACAAAGGCTACGTAACATCCCTCAATGGTAAAGTCTGTCTGGATGTTCAATGTGGAACAGGATCAAGAGTTGCAGGTTTGATTCCTCTCTGTACCATAAACTTTGTTCTTTGCTGACAGCATGGAATGGGAGTGTGGGTATTGACCTACTCCAGTTTAAGAATTAACTGTATTCTTGTTGCTATATATGTTCAAAGGCACATATCCTGAAATTCCAGTCTCAGTTTGGTGCTTAAATATTCCTTCGTGTAAGAATAAAATCTATCATATAAGTAAGGGAAGAAAACCATGTGTTTGCACGGGTAATAACTGAGTAATAGCAATTAAGTCTTTCAGCAGACAAACTGCCAAACTAATGAGGTTTTCCTCTTTTATTTTCTTATCCTGACTATATTTTAATGAATTTTCTCCCATCAACATCTGACTCATTTTTTTTTTTGTAATGAAAAGTCTTGCTTTTTGAAAGTCTCTAATTTTGAATCATGAACATGTTTATATAGCAGACTCTAAAAATAAATGCCAGTCCATCAGTCAACCGTTGATTCTTCACACACCATCTAGATCAAACTCTGAGAAAAAACTGACAGCTATCTAAGAATTTGTTTATAAAAGAAAACATCTTTGAATAAAAAGGAAGACGTATGCTATTTTCTAGCATCTAATTAGTAGACTGTGAAGGTAAAGAGTTATAAAACACACACCCACACACAAAAAAAAAAGTGTGATAAACATCCAGAAAATAAATATCATGGTAGCAAAATGAACAATGAAGTGCCATCAATGGATGCCCAGTGCACATGGAAATGAATGTTCAAGGCATGTATCAGTAACCTTCCATCAGTCCAGCTGCAGATTTAAAGTCTGCATTGCAAGTGGTTTTGGGTGTTTTTCTTCCTATAACATTTTTCTTGCATTGAAGTCTGTCTGAGGTCTGAGAAATGTTTCCTGGTCTGTGATCAAAGTCATTCAAGCTCTCCCAGAGTTGTACATTAGAGCAATACAGTAAACTATCCCTCATGATTTTGCCTGTGGAAAATATGAAAGAGAATTCTCATAGGGAACAATGAATGAAATGTAGCCAAATACACCTGGTTGGAATTTACAGATCATGGTGCTGTATTTTTAAAGTTAAATCTCATATATTAGATTTTTCAGTGACAGGCTGTGTCCCTTAGGATTAAACAAACATATTAAAAAAAAGACAAAAGTTCATAGCAAGTAACATGTTTCCTTACAATTCTCCTCATTAACTACAAATCCTGCCAAGTACTATTGAGAGTAAGTAAAACCCAGCCTATGGGACAACTTTACCCAGCCCAGTCCTGACCCAGTACAGACACAAGCCTGCAGTCAGGAAGCAGATAATTACTCCCTGCCCTAGTCATCCTAACCAGATGGCATGACTTTACTATTCCAGGCCACAGTTTCATTCCTAATTGTCACTTGGGTAGATGTGCTTTTTCAACAAAAGAAAAGAAGAACAAAAACTTCAGTAAAATCCAATGATTAAAGGGAACTTTATAATCTGAAATTGTGATTCTACTGGTCACCTCTTTTTGACACAAATCCAAACATCAGAGGATGAGCCTATTTCTGTTATGCTAGTCAGCAGCTACACCTCTGGAAAAATGAGGATTTTCCAGTTTTATACACTACTCCACAGTTCTTCTTGATGCTGGGTACTGAAACATTATCCCATCTTCTCTGAGTTACAGGTACAGATGGTTTCTATGTTCTTAGTATTGTCAGTTTTGATTAATTTTTAAATGATTCAGTAAAAAAAGGACTCGGTCTCAGGATTTGGTGGGGGTGAGTTGGGTAGAGAGTTTTTCTTATGAGACAGTCTAAATTGACAATCCTACAAAGTTCTTTTCTCTCTTTTAAGTGTGGGACCCGTGACGACTCATTTGAGTTGTGGGCTTGCAAGACAGTTGTTGGTACAATGCAGCCTTGTTCTGTGAGACTTAATCCTGGAGACAGAAGGTAGACTCTGGCAGACCAGCTGGAGAGCTGACAAGGAATACAGTCACTCCAGGCCATTTCATGCCCTTGGTATTGCAGTAGTTATGGGATGGGCAGTAGCCACAGACCTGCACTCATCTCCTGCACATCCTACAAGAGGGGTAGCTGCAGAGGACCTAACTAGTTAGCAAGGTATCTCTTCACGAATGAGGCAGAGCTGAGAGCTGGTCTGATGTCCCCTTAGAGAAGTAGTTTAGCCTGGATCCTCCCTCTTATTCAGAGTCTATGGTTGGAGGCTGTCGCAACATTTTACAAATACCAAACCTCTTCAGCTGACCTCTGTGTCTGGGGCTTCAAGATTGCTGCTGAATCTGAAACAGGTTTCCAAGGTGACTCCAGGCAGATTATTTTGACTATGTTTCTCCCTTATCCTGCATGTATGTAATAGGGATAATGTTGTCTCACATGTTGCACTGAGGCAAAAATAACTGAAGTTAGTGATGTGTTTGGAGAAAGTACCCCTGCGGGATAGAAAGTAGACACTAGGATCCGTTCAGGAATAAAGGGAGGAAGTGTAAACTAAGCAAGATAATGGTGGAATTGAAAACCCTCCAAACTGGCAAACTTCCTTAACTCTCAAGTACTCTTTGAATGTGTAAAGTACATAGCTACATAAAAAGGCAAATTATCAGGTGTAAAAGAGTGATAAAACTGTTAATTGAATTGCATACCTACAGGCCAGCTAAGCCCTTCACCCAAGGCAGGTGTGCTAGAAACCCTCATTTCCACTCTATAACTCTAGCTGGTCACTTCAGGTTTAATTCCTTATTGTCTGAACAGTTTTTATTTCCAATAACATTCTAGGTGATAAATTAGTTTTCCAGACTACAAAGGAACTAAACCTTCTTACTACTTTATTTTATTATTTGTAACACTTCAAACACTAGTTCTTTGAAAAGAATCTTATTATAACCTGTCTTTTGCTGTTCTTTGAGCATTAGACACTAAATTGTCTTTCTGAAAAGTCTACATAAACCTTAGCAATAATACAGCATCAGGCTTGCTGACTTTGTTTACATAATTCACCAGAAATTACTCGGGTTTGCTTCTCTGTTGTTACTCACCCACTGGCTTTAGATTAGCCTGACTATTCTTTCCACAGGATGCTGACTGTCTCCAGGGCTCAACATTGAGCACAGCAGTGTTCTGGTATCTCTCAGGAGCTTCAAGTCACCCTTGGAACAAGGAGTTTGCAACTTAGAAAAGGTTATTATGGACCATGAGAGTGGATTAGAAGCTCTACAGATGTGAAGTATCCGTTTACACCTGGCTACCATCATACTAAAAACTAGAGAGAATGAAAAATCGTGTGTTGAGATTGTGTGAGGCACAGCCACAGTTCATAAGGAAAAAAAAAGTCTGTTTCCAAGCATCTGTTCTGTTCCTGCCTGTGTTACAATCAGACTTTTGTTCTGATTAAGTAGCAGTTAGAGTGGATTATAAAAAAGTGTTACACAAGAGAGGATGCATTACATCCTGTAAGTACAGTAGCAGGTGAGAAGTTCATGATAGCAGCATGAGCCCTTCATTCATCCCACCAAAGGAAGATGAAGTGGAGAAAATTGAAGGTTACTAGTGGCACACATTCCTGGCACTTGCTGTCCCTTCATGGGCCACCTTATCTGCACCGTCCTCCTGCTGACTTCCTGCTGCTAAAAGGCTATTCTCAGTTTTTCATCTGAACTGGATTAAAGGTTTCTCCTGGGGTACAGCTACTGCTGTGCCCCGTCCTCAGCCAGGAAGCACAGAGCAGTCTGGGTTTATGTTACTGAACTCTCTCAGCACAGGGCTGTCATCATCCCCAGCCTCATGCTAGTGCCTGAATGGTCCCTGGGAGCAGGTTTTGATTGGCAGAACTCAAAACCACACGTTGACCCTTTTAAGGATGTATCAGCTGAGATATTCAAGTCCCAGGGACTGGAGCACTCCTTAGTGGGAGGAACACAGGCCTGGAATGGGAGAAGGAAGGGAGGTGGGGGATGGGATCATTGAGGCTATAATCACTGCTGCTGTCCCAAGCTACATATCTGTCAGAAGTCAATCAATCTATTATTCCTATAAACATCTCAGAACTGCATCTTGCTCTTTGGCCAACTTGTGGGCTGCCAGGAACAACTGCAGGACTGTCCGTGCCGTGTGTGATGCAGCCTTTAGCATAGATGCCATTGCAGCCGTAACCTTGTTACAAGGTCGGTTACAACTCCCAGCACAAACCACAACTGGTACTGCTACTGAAACACTTGGAGAAGGAACATTTTGAAAAACTTTATTCCTTTGAAAACACAATTTCACTGAATTTTGACAAACCAAAAATGGATTCCAACATCAGACACATATCCACTAAAAATAGAGATATCTACAGAGGGTTTTAAATGAAGCATTTTCAGATGTTTTATAGTAATTAATTATCTTTTAATAATCCTTTCACTGATAATTTAATTCCTTGCAGACATAAAAATATTTAGTTTCTGATTTTCTCTTTTTACTCTTAGATCTCAAAGATGTTCACAAGTAGTAAACCCTTGAGCATTTACATATCACATGTGCTGTTTCTGGAGACAACTAAACACATGTTCCTACTGTAGTATCTCTACTGTAGAAGTTGCAGGAATAATAAAGATCTTTTATTTGAAAATCTGGAAGAAAATAATGTAATAAGATGTGCTGAAATAAAGTCCTCAACACATACTATAACTTTTCCTGTTTGACACTTATGTTTTTAATAAAGGTCAGCAAGGGCTTAATCTTGGCTCAATTAGTCATTTGCTCAGGTCTGACATGGACATAATGGGAAAAAGCAGCTCATTTTATGTAGGGAAATAAAATGTACACACAACTTCGAGTCTTGACCATGCAGTGTGTGAACTAGCCATGCCTGGAAATTAACTTACTTATTCATTTTGATAAATTTGAACTTCTCAGGAAATGTCAGTCAGTTGCATTTCTGTAGCTGGATGAGAAGACTTTATTTAATTGACATCCTTGTCCTGGTCTAATTCAAGTTGAGAATTCTGTTTGGTCTGTGCACACAATGCAAGAATTGACGCAATGCCTGGAAAATGTTACTTGTTACTGGAAAATGTTAACTTGTTGCCGAACTCTACTGTAGCAGGGTACTACAACGCACAAGCTGATGAGTATGACTTCGGAAATGGAAACCTGGGAGGAAATAAAGTTGCTAATTAGCAGATACTATCACAGACAGGCAACACTGAATGCCCTGATTTCCACAGCTGCCGAATAATTCATTCATGTGAAAGTACCAGCAGAAGATGTTTAAGATGTCTTTTCAGATTTCTTTTAACAGACTGATGGTCAAATGTATGTCTCAAATACCTACCAAATCTAACTTGGGAGGAGTTTTGTCTCAGATCAGATAATTTAGTCCTTTATTGAATTTATTTTTTAATAAATTCAGTAATCTTGACTGTTTGGATTGTTTCAGTAGCCCAGATGAAAAAAAAAAAAAAAGTTTATCCTCGGTTTTGGTTGGGGGTTTGTTTGTTTGTTTTTATCTTGCCACCAAATTTCATCAGAGAACAATTAACTCACAGACTGACAAACTGAGAAATTATCTGATACCTATGCCACAAAATCTATAATTTAGTTCACTACCGGTTACTTATTTTTATTTCAGAAGCAGAGTATATTTCCACAACAGAAGTAAAAACTACAATAGCGTGGCTGGTAAAAGCAATTTAAAACTAAAAAAGTAATACCTTAGACTATAGCTGTTTGTTTGGTTTTTTTTCAAGCACGTGTTCCATCTTTTTTTTTTTTTCTTTTTTCTTGTTTTTCAGTTCAGTATTGAGGATACTATCTAAATTTAGACGCAGTGAAAAGCCAGTCCTGTTATACTACTTCACCTTGTTTTCCGAGGCAGAATTTCACTGAAACACCTCAAAAATAACTCTTTTCTCTAAAATTACATTTCGTCTTTTCATTTATTCACAGCTATGACCAGGGGTGCTATGACCAACATGCAGCATAACTTGCATGGACTGTTTCTCAACCTACACTAAATAAGAAATAACTGTGAACTATGTTCTTTATAACATGATCAACTCTCTCTGAAAAGCTTAACAGCCCTCACAGTATTGCATGACTATATTGATTTCATTGAACCAGAAGGCTCGGTGTTTCTTCTCACACCATCTGTATTATAAGCAGTGACATCTCAGCCATGATTGTCTATGGATGCGATTCAGCTGAAGTCTGAGGCTTGGGGCAGATACTTTAGCCTAGATGTTTCCTCGCCCCCCAAATTACTTTGCTTTAGATTATCAATTAGTCTCTTCAAGACACCTGCGAACTTTTGTCACCACTTCCCGGTAGAAGCTGTGACAATCATGGGTTCCCGTCACCATCAGCGCTGCGGCTCTGAGATGTGTATTGTGGTGTTAGCCCAAAACACAGCCCAGAGTTTGCTGAGTGTTTGAAGTTTTGCTTTTTGTGGATTTAAAAACTGCTCTCAAATCCTCTGGCTAATTGTCCATTAGTATGCTCTTTTAAACATTAAACAACCCCCTTTATTTACCTTCCCTGATGCCTGATAAGTCCTCGGGAGGCAAAGCTGCTTCTGCCTTAGCGACTTGAACCTATGTGACCCGAATAGTCATTTGAGATGTTAATTCACTGAAGAATGAAGCTGAACAATGATGGATCGAAGAATTTTCCTCACCCAGAAGAAAACATAGTTGCATAAGCTTTGTGTATTGATCAGCTAAATTCATTTTAATTCTCTTCAGAACCTCGGTGCTAGCCAGTTTCTAACACAAAAGGAAGCTATAATCTCTGGTATTTAGAAACGAACTCTGATTCTCTGTGATGGTAGCCCAGTCGTGGGTCTTTTCCTTGGAAGTGCTGCCAGAAGAGCAAGGCCCATGTGGCTGGTGACTTTAACTCAGAAAAGTGATTTAGTTTTCATTCGGGTTGCAAACTGCTATTTATATTTCCCCACTGTGACTGTTCTGTCCCCACGGCGAGGTCAAAATAAAACAAATTTCGAACTTCAATTTTTCTGCTACCTGCAGGTTTCTACAAACACCTCAAATATAACATCGAAGGAAAAATGTATCCTTAAGAAGAAAAGAACAGCACATTGAAATCAATTCTGTGCTGTTTTGCTGCTTTAAAGTCTTTATGGTGGTGTCTCATTGACCTCAAGGCAAAATTCATATTATTTTTGTATCACAGCCCTGCTAATATAAAACCACCTAGGTGGTATAAATTGTTCTAACTGTTTGGAAATATGCAGAACAATCCTAATTTATCACAGTTCAGAATATGAACTTACCTCCTATAATGGTCATTAAAACCTTAAAACCTTAGTCTGGAACAGAATCCTGTTCCTTCTCACACCACATTCCCTAGTGATGGCTCTGAGCAGTGACATCTAAACCCGGCTGGCTCTCTTGCATCTCAATAGGTGTAATGAGGAATGAGGAGATTTGAAAAAACACAGTGAGTCTGCAGGTGAGTAATACTAGATGATGATATCCTTGCCCATTTGATAGCTTCCAAGGGCCTTACAGACTTTTAAATGTTCAGTAGTAGCCATTTAAAGAGAAATCTTTTGCTTTCAAAAGCCAGCTTATAAATAAGCATAAAACTGGTTTCAGATGAATGGAGCATGATGGCTGCTCAGCAGATAAATCAAAACTGCATAGGAGGGCACTCAGAGCTGTATTCTTACCTTGTTTTCCGAGAGCACTCTCTGGAGTGTGCAAGGCAGCCCAGGAGAGTGAGGGATTGTGAAGGAAATCATCTCACATCCCCTCCCCTTCCCTGCTGCAACCTGAAGGACACGGCCTTTGACACAGCCTCCCCAGGCCCTGGTACACCGCCGGGCAGTGTGTGCAGGTCAAGCAGCTTTAGAGCAGTCTGTGCAAAAGGAAGGATTCGGTGAGGTCTCCAATGGAAAACTCAGAGACAGGGAGAGAAAAAGGACAAGTATGCACACAGCACAACCCCTCAAAACCACGTTTCACTTAGGATTTCTCTGGTCTGCTCTCCCTTCAAAAAGCAGGGAAATGTCCCTAATTAATGGAAAACAAATTCATTATGCCTATTTGGAGTTCTCTTGAATTGCAGTCAGTGTGCTGCTGTGTCCTTGCATTCCAGCACAGGCAGGTTCCTCAGCATGCAGGAGGTGTGCTGGGGAGAAGGGAAAGGAGAGGTGAGGTGTACCCTGACCTACCCTAGGAAGAGAGGGAACTGTCTGCACCTCAGCACTAAGAACACTTCCTTATTTGCCAGGTTAATTAGTCAGAGATCTTTACCTTAGTGTAAAAAACTCTGTCTTCTCTCCCTGCCTTCACTACTGTATGTTCAGAACAGAGGATTTTCTATGCACTTCAGTTTGTGAATCCCCCCAAGTCCGTTTAAAAATGCCCACTCCAGTCTATAAATACCTTAAAATGATATTGATACTGCATTTATTAATTAAAAACCATGACAAAAAACATAAAGCAATAAATCTTCATACATTGAGCTTGGGAAGCTATAGCCATGCTGTTACTGGCATATAGGAATTTCTTCTTCTGCTCCAAATGTTGAAAGATGGGGAAGAAAACACAACTGTGACTCAGCAGCATGAGGCCAGGGTTCATTCCTCACCCCTCTGTCCCACTCAGACCCAGGTGGCTCTCCAGAAATGCAACAGCTGAGCCTGACCTAAGATGCCTGGTGTCCGGTTTGTGCCCTTGGCTTCCACAGGCTCTACCACCTTGGGAAAACAACCTTGTTGTAAAAAGGAAATTAGGGTGCCCATCACTACAAGGAGTCTCCACATCCATAAATGAGAGTAGACAGTGCTAGGGTGATACAAAGAACATCTGATTCTTCTTCTGCAGAGGCAGTACACGACCTTCAAATCCTGCAGATACAGCACAAGAAGCTCCCTACATTTCATGGGAGACGGGCTTGCCTGAAGCAGTTGGAAAAGAAATCACTGAGAAATGACTGGTTGTTTTTAAATAATTCGGGATCAGAAGAAGGAAGGCAGAAAGCTCATCTTACCTGATTGCCAATCACAATCATGATAATACGTTAATACAAGGCATTTCTTAATTCCAAATATCTCATTTTCATCCTGTTGACCTTTACATCAATTTTGTGTCCTCAGAACACTTCTCTATTTCTCTTTGGTGCTTCTCTATATTTCTTTTCCTTAACACTTCATTCTAAGTTACTGATGCTAATAACACAGTAGAATTAATGTTTCCATATTAAGTACCATCCAGTCTTTCCAAAATTACCTCTGCCAAGAAAGCAGATGACATCTTGAATGTCATTCAGATGGCATATTTAATGCAAAGATTTTCAACATTGAAGAGGGCCAATTGCTGCTTGTAATTTTTTTCTGGAATAATTAAGGGAAAATAGAGATCTCCAAGGCTTGAAGATACCACAGACCTCCGAGTCTTTCAATGGAGGAAAATAAAAGCACAATAAAGGTCTATGACAAAATGTGTCCCCCGCTGCAGCCATAACTATTATTGTACAAGAATATGAAAAAGCTTTATGGTGGAAATAATTTTACTAACCCTATATGTGGTTAGCTCATATATCAGAGTCAGCACTGTTGTAAAAATGCAGTTCTTTCAAATTTTTTTTCCACTGAGTATTATACTGAATTTTGATGGCACACTTATTTTTCAGTTTGACAGTCTTCATGAACTGTTTGCTTCAACATTTACTGCAACAAATTCTGCAAGTTCATTACATACTGTGAATGAATAGCTATTTTTCTATTTCAAAACTGTTAATCTTCACCAGTTTCTTCTCCTTCTTGTATTAAAGCTGTTTTAAAACCTGATGAGCATTCCTTTATTTCTTATGAACCTCTCAGCTTCTGTTCTCTCTTATTAATGTCTTCATTGATTTTTCTTAGTCTCTGGAAATGCTTCCTTGTTGAAGATCATATCTCTGTAGATGGAACTGATTTCCTTCACTGGCTACAGTTTGATAAGGACTGGCAGACTACAACTGCAAACACTATTAAAAGTCAGGGGGTGATGAGAACTGAGATACGACAGCCACAGAGAATTCTGCTCAGTTCTTGTTGCTCCTTTCCTAATCAAATGCCTTCGCTTTCATTGGTATTAAGCAGAGGTTTCTTCTGGACCATCTGTAATGACTTGCAAATCTTGCACTGAAAGCATGTTCACTTCATTTAGAATATAGTCTGGTGCTGCAAGGAACTTCACAGTTTCTTTTAATGCCTATGACATTACTTTTGGTAAAAACAAAACAAAACAAAAAACAAAACAACCCAACCCAAACAACAAACAACAAACCCAACAACAGAACCACAACAACAACAAAAAAAGAAAACAAAAAACAACCAAACAAAAAAAACAGAACAAGCATCAAACTCATAATACATTGCTTGATGGCTTTGTTTTGTCATATCTGCATATCTTAATCCCTGATCTAAATCACCTATCATCATCTTCAAATTTTGTTACTATGCCCTGCTGTCAGATTATTAATAAACAACCTCAGTTACAAACACTTCACTATTAACCTTATTTCTGGATGGAAGCTGGCTCTTTATCCTTTATATTCTGCTGTCTCCCAGTCCATTTCCACTGCACAGCAGAACATTGTCTTTCACTCTCTAGGTGCCTAGTTTTCTTTAATAATATCATTGAGGGACTTTAAGAAAAATCTGAATAATTATGTCTGCCAGTGCTTCTTTACCCATGGATTTGTTGACATTTTAATGAATCCTTATAGTTGTAAGCAAGGTTTTCATTTGGCATAAATCAGTGCCATTTCTGTAATCATCTAATTTTCATCTAGGTCATTTTATAAGAGCTATTTAAAATAGCATGCCTCCCACTGAAGACTCATCAGTCTGTAACTGCTCCAACTACCCCACAAATTTCAATTTCAAATTTACTGCTCTCCAGACCTGCAGTTTTGCAATTGATTTTAATGTTTGGTTTTTTTAGAAGCTTAACAACTTCTTTTACAACATCCTCTGCATTCATGGATTTCTAGTCACATTAGTTTCAGCTTGTCAGTATAAGAATTTAATTCCTACCCTTCAGGATGCTGTTTTGTCATGTATGCATCGATGCATGGAAACTCTCACACAATCTTATGCATTCAATGTAGTGTTCATACACAGCTGAAAGATTATTCTGAATAACGTGTTGAACACCTTCTACCTTAACTGCAGGCTTTGTCTGTAACTGTCTGACAGTTACCTCTAGTGTCTTTTTTTTTGGATTATGTTTAACTCCCCGTCACCACCTCTCAACATAGCACAACTGATTTCATATTATAGCTCAGCTGATTTCATATTGTATGTAGCAATGAAGTTACCAAAGCAGCATCAAAACTCATTTGATGCACTTGTAAATGGGGTTATATTTCATCGCTGACTATTATAGAAAGAGGATGAGAAGTGATGAGCTAAGATATTTCTTCCAGTCTGATATTCAAAGTTTCTGCAATCCTGAAGGATATGGTAACATCCTGTTTGTTGCTTAGAATAGCACACTCACTCCATAATGCACAGGCTTCAGTTGGCTTTGAGTCAAGCCCTAAATCATTACATTTTTCCCTGGATCTTGGACAGATTCAGTTTTAACATCCTTTCACTTTTTCAATATAGGATTCTGAAGGTTTTGCTCAAAATAGAAAGCTTCCACATTTTCTCTTTGCCTTTTCTCTACCCTCTACCTTGCAATGACCAGTCATGCAGCAAAGCCGACTGGCTAGACAGATGTTCCCCAGAGTTTTTCACCTCGAAGCACTTCAGCAGGGGCACATAGCAGACAACAGTTGCTTTTCAACACACATACTTGCTGCACACTCCTGAGCAGAGAGTGTGCCTGAAGACCATCTCTTTTCCTGGTATTGTTTTCCTGTCAGAGAAAATTCCTCTGTCCTCAGTCACCTTCACTGCTGACTGCACTCGCACACCCACCATGGGCTTTGCAGTGTCAACACCTGATGTAACTTTCAGGACATTTTAGTTCTCACTTCTCTCATGGGTTCTTGTATATCCCAGCTAGATTCTCTATAGACATCCCATACACTGAGCAAGTTACAACTCAAAAGCCATTATCACATTTTGTTTTACCCTTATTTATCCTTGTGGCCTTCAGCTGGACATTTTCTAAAACCAAGGACTTTAGATGCTGGACTAAGAAAATATCCAAGACAGCATACTTATCCTTTAATGAAGGCCAAAGGGCTTCATGCATTATAAATGAGCCTTTCTTTCTTTAGTTCTAGTAAGGCTTCCTCAGCTGATTTCTGCAACTGTTTCTTTGCCTGCTCTTCTTTTTTAATGTGAGGTGGGCACTGCTTCTCCCAGGGTTGAAAACAGCACCATTTACAGCTTACCCAACACCCTTCAGATGAAAATTTAATCTGTGACCAGAGATGCCACAAAATTTTAACTTGTCCCTGAAGAATATCGCATTTTTAGTGTATCTTCTAATTGGTTTCACTTACCTAAGCACACCTTCTAAAAAGGGGAACTGCATATTATTTGTAGGTATTTTACACTGTAACAGAGATTTTTCTGACGCATCAGTATATATGAGCTCATGGATAATATTCGGGTTTTATCTCCTGGTGACATTTTCTGGCCATTTCTTGTGCAAACATTGATCTCTTTCTGCCAGATCACTTTGCTGAAATCTAGCTCATTGAAATTAGACTTCTTCCAAATGCCATCAAGTACCCTTGGAGACATGGTATTCCTCAGAGAAGAGACTTTGAACACAAATGTTTCATTACTTTGTAAACTTGTTGAATCCACTCAGGAAGGAGATGCTTTGAACTGAAGTACTCATCTTCTGAAACAAGATGTGCTATGTTCCTTTGCTTCGTGCCAGTAAATTTCAGCCACAAGGCTGATTTTTTTATTCACCAAGGGAAAATGAAAAGAAAGGATTTAAAAAATGTTTCACATCTTCCTGACTTATAGAAAGAGCAAATCAGCATAAGAAAAAGGATATGCTGAGACTCTAATAAAACTTCATTTTCTTAATAGTGGCAAGGAAACTTGGAAAATCAATGAATTCACCTTCTTAAGAAAATTGAAATCCTCCTTCATACAGGACTGTGATATTAGATGTTATTGAACTTAATATGCTTACTTGCATTCTGTAACAATAGCAATCATCTGTAATGTGAATATGTTCAGTATTGCAAATAAAAATAATTTTATTTGGCATTCTCTGAGTCTCCTCAGCTGCATATACACTCAGACCAGCATGTGTTCAGGATAAGATTTCAAATTCTGATATCTTTGTCTCTGTTTAGTTTAATTCTTGATGTAAATATTTGGTTTTGCTCTTCTCCTTTATTTATTTTTTTTTAAACTCAGTAATAGACTGTTCAAGGAACCTTATTTCATGGCATTTTTAGTTACTTCATGCACATATTTATATCCATAAGTGTATATACATACCTATAACTAACTAGAAGTTGGTGTAGACATTATGCATGTACAGAAAAGCTAGAGCAAAATATGACATCAATTAAATCTAACTTCAAAAAGTATCCATGATAACAACTGAAGACAGAAAAATAATTACTATGGAAGAATTAAGGAGAATATGTCTCTTTAGTGGACCAGTTCCCTGGTTCCTGGGAGTTTGTGGGATGAACAACTTGGGAGGGTGCAGGAGTCAAACTTGGTAAGTCCCTGAGATGAGAATAGCTGGAGGCTGAGGGATAGTTGGGGGAAAATTGCAGAAGCTTATTATCTGTTTACCTGTGTTCATGACTCTTGTTGGCCACACAGGAGATATAGACTTCTGATCTGGCCTAATACCTGTATTATGCCTCAGACTACTCATTCCCTTTGAATGCCTGTTAAACTGTTCTGACCATTCATTTCAAGATCATGTTTCTTCCCCTGCTGTCCATTCCTTGTCTGATGTCACTTTTGATGACATTTCATAAAGCCATGTATGGGACTTAAGACTAAGGTAGTCTTATATTCTGCTGCTCTCCAATGGTTGCTGTGATGTATCCTTCATTTCTGCTATTTAATTCCAGATTTCTTACCGAAAAAAACTTTGGAACTTCAGAGGCTTAATCATATGACTAGTAATGTGGTAGCTCCCCACTTAGTGGCCAGCCATGCCACACACTTTTTTTCAACTAGAAATTAGGCACAAAGTTCAATTTTTGTGATATCAGAGGCTGTCTGGTGCCTATTCTATTGTATTTTTACATTTCTGCATACTTCAATCCCATCAGCTTTTCTCTAAGAGTTACCATATAATGTTGGTATTTGGCTAGACAGGTGGCAGTTATAAAATAAAAGTTGATTTATTCATCTAGGGAAAAAAAACAAGACCAACTTGTCACTTCCCCTGTAGCTCTTCACTGTTCAAAAATACAGTTGCAAACTTTCCTTCAGCAACATGGAGGAAAATAAAGTTACTCATAAAACCCTTGAGTTCATCCTGTCAGTCCCCTGTAACCATGCCCCTTTTAAAGACACCACCCTAAATACTAATTAATTTGGGTCATCCTTTTGAACTAATGGATGAATTATAATTGAAGATTAGAAAAATAAGGCCTGACACACACAGATGTTTTCTAGAAGTGTTTTCAGCATTTAAATGCCCCTTTTCAAGGTCCTGTACAACAGTATCCTCTGGACAAATAAGACTCCACTGTTTCCCAGGTACAGTACTAACAACCATGGCAGCACAGTCACATCTCCTTTACAGCTAAATCAGACATTACAAGGACAAATTTTCTAGAGGTAATTTTAAATTAGAACAACTTATCTCATTGCATAAAACAGGGTTGTAGATCATCTTTCCTTGGTACTCTCAAATATTTTCAGAGCTGTAGGAGAATACAGCAGAATATAAAGTTTCTCTCAGATTGACTGGGAGGTACTCAGGCCAGCAACAGAGCCACTCTGAGGGCTGCAGAGGCTTTACTCATGATTGGGCTGGCCAGGGGCCCACACCATAAATACAAAGGGCATCAGAACAAGCAGAGAGAGATATCTGATTGATAAAACTCATGAGAAGAGAGAGATCTTCATACTTCAGTCAGGGTGCTTTACAATAGTCCACCAGCTGGATGAGAGAGCCATTAAGATGCAAACAGCACACTTAAGCAGACCTGAGTGAACACAGAAAAATGGCCTTCAGAGGATGTTTAGGTTCGATATTAGGAAAACTTTCTTTACTGAAGGGGTTGTCAAGGGTTGGAATAGGCTGTACAGGGAAGTGGTTTTGACACCATCCCTGGAAATACTTAAAAGATGTGTAAATGTGTCACTTAGAGACCCGGTTTTGTGGTGAACATGTCAATGTTCAGTTAATGGTTGAACTCAATGATGTTAGAGGTCTCTTCCAGCTTAAATTATTCTATGATTCTGTGAAGGGTTGTGCCATCTGCCTATGTTTCTCCTGGCTCCTAGAGTGGCCAGCCTCCAAGGTGGCTCCCTGAGAGCAACATCCAAAGAGCAATTTGGGCACAGAACAGAAGACATGCCAGTGTAAGTAGCGCACTTCCAGAGTCAGTTTGTCTTCCCTACATGGGAGCCACTGCCTAATCTTAAAACAAAGCCTTATGGAGATTGTCAGCTCTTAGTCATTCATGATGCCTATTGGGAGCATGATTTTTTTTAGTCATATTGAGTGAAGTCTCTCCTTCTCACTGACAAGACTAGGAAATAATGGAGCTAAGATCTGTTTCATTCATATCTGTGCCTGTTTGCTCTTCTTCCATGCTAATGGGGTTTTATCTGTGTATGTAGAATACATTTAGTTCTCCAGTGTATAACCAGGTATGCTCTGCAACTGAGACATACATTTTTAGGCAATTGCAAATGCCCTCTGTAGTTAACAGACTTTAAAGCTTGCTGATCTGACATCCTCTTGCCCTGTTCCAACATACAGGCCCAAATCCTGGCTTAACCTAGAAAAGACAATGGAGACCTGCTATTATTACTGTGAAACCTTATGTCTGATTTCAAATGCAAGGTGCTCATTATGGCCTATAATGCTCATTATAGCTGCCTGAAGCAGGTATTGATATATGTTTGTATACAATAGAATATCCTGTATTTGTTAACAATTGTTCAGACAAGCCTCACAAACACAGGCAAGTCCAGCCTTTGAAAGGTGTGACACTGACTTTGAAAAGTCACTGGAATCCTTTGGTGTAAAAGTATTCCTATAATGGGCTGCATTCTTCTCATATAAATTTCATATTCATATTCATATTTCATACTCATATTCATTTTAATACTAACTGCATTATAGGGTCACAATCTGATGAAATCTAGATAGTGTGGGAGGATGAAGAGATTGGAAACATGTTCCAGTGCTCATAAAAGCAGTGTCTCTGATCAGTCCTCAATTGCAGTCTGGTAAATAACTAAAATATTTTATTGTCAAAATGCAGTGATGGAAACATGATACTGAGAACATAAGCACTCACTGTGAATATCCTGTTCTGTTCAGCATATCAGAACAAATTTGGGAGGCCTTTTTGTTGTTGTTGTTTTGGTTTTGGTTTTGGTTTGGGTTTTTTTGGCAGGGTGAAGAAATTAAGAGAGCCTGGCCAAGATGTGAGTTTGGGAAGTGTGAATGTCTTTATTTTTAGCAGATGTATAGTGGACATGACGAAGGTAACAAAAAATTAATGGTTCAGAACCATTGCTACATTGCTTGCCTTTTCTATGTAAATCAAGGCTGAAAAGACTTTAAAAAAACAATATTCAAACAGACTGGACTCTCTAGAAAACACTTACTACAGATACTTCCTATTTCAAGGCCTAATTGTGTGTGAGAAGATTTAACAGAGTTTAGAACAGAATATTAATATTGAGCAACTAAGAGAAGAAGCTGTGACAGCAAGGGTGAAAAACTACCATAAAGCAAGGGGAGTCTGGGGGAGTCTTTGTGATAAAAATTCATTGACTCATAATCTGGAGCAAAACATCTCAGAAACCTTTCAAACCCAGGACCTGACACTTTTCCCTTTGCTCTAATTTTCAGATCTCTCATGCAGGCAGCTGCCACGTGAGCCAACTTTGCATCTTGGTGTCACTATGCACAGGAGTAGGTGACGCTCCTTTCCTGATATGAAGACAATTTTTAGGTACCTGTGTCCAAACTGCATTGATGTCATGGCTTTATTAATGCTTTGGGGGCATTAAAGAAGAATTTATTATGAAATTAGAGCCCTTTTTTTTTGTTTTGAAATGAACTTAATTTTCCCACTTAAAAGAGGCTTTAAGCAGTATCTATGTATTTACAAGGCTATTGTGCTTAATCTAATTACATGAAAATTTGACATGAAATTCATACCATTTTTTTAAACATCGATTTTTTAAAAATCTGATTGGTTGCTTCATGACAACAGTGAGTGCTTTAAGCACAGGATCTTCTTTAATTGAATTCGGATTTCACAACCTAATCACACTTTAGCATTTTGAGAGGAACTTCATGATTTCAAAAAAGGTTATGGCTAAGTAACAGAAAAAATGTCAGGAAGCAGATGCCAATTTGTTCTTTAGCTGCTTTATTAAAGCTAACATAATGTGAAAAGCAATTATTCCTTTGAAATTATTTTTATTGATGTTAGAAATATAGCAAACTGGAGTTGCTGTCTGAGTGTATATAGATAGACTCTGTCTACCCAGATTGATTGTACAAAGTCTTAAGTGACCAATTTTGAAAAGTTTGAAACTCCAGTTAGAACACTGTGTTTGGCATAAGATAGCGAAACAAAAACAGAAGATACCATAAGAAAACAAAACAATTCTGTAACTAATTTAGAGTTAATTTTGGTAAAATTCAGAACATTTAGAGTTTCAAGGAGATTGTGTCTTCTGCTGAGGTAGCACTGTCATCTAATAAGCCATACTTAGAAAGCAGTTTACCCCGAGTTTTCAAAATGTTTCAAAAATTCAAATGTCCTCTTTTTCTCCATTGCCTTCAGTTCATGCTCCCTAAAATATCCTACACATCAGTTTTTCTTTCTGATTGAGGCAAATGCAAAGCCCTGGTTCACAAGTGTGATGCTCACTGAGGCTTGGAATACATAGGAACCGTATCCTTGCTGTTATATTAAACATAACCTCTATGCCCTGGTCTCCATGGCTGGATGCAGGCAGACATGAGCTCACTCTGCCTGTGCTCCAGGCTGGTTGGCCATAAGCCAGCTTTGGTTTGAAAGCCACACAACTCTATTAGCTTCTCAACAAGGCAAGTCAACTCCAGTACAGCATTAGCACAGCTCCATATTTTCTGAACCAGAGCAAGGGAACTTGAACCTGTTTGCACCCACCCATGCAGACCAATTCTGAAAATCACACTGAGTCACCGCTCATTGTAAATTGTTTCAACTTCCCCTCCCTTTAAAAGTACAAAAACTGTCTCAGTTTTTGGGTTACTGTGCTGTTCCTTTTGACTTCTCTTCTTGCAGGGACCACCATTTAAAACAATTCTCATTTCTTGCAGAGCCACCCTGGCACCAAATAGCCACTTGAACCGCAGGCTGGTAAGCAGCTGGTAAGCATAGCCTAGGGTTGAATAGGCATTTGGAGGCATAAGCACAGTTCACATCTCAAAGTGTACTGGTATGATTTTTGCATTTCAACCCCCTTCTTTCAACTTATACTAAAATTAACCTGAGATATACATATGCATGTGTAGAGAAGTTCAGCCAGATGGGAGAGAGGCATCATTCCCTTGGTCTCTCACATGTGTTCATGGCATGACTGTCACTACTAGTCATCATCTAGCCTCCTTCAGTAAGGAGTCACTGTATCTGCTCCCCCCCTTACTCACATTGCTCCATACAAAAGAGTAGAATGCCTTTACTACAACAGTGTCTAAAGGCCCATGCAGGGTAAAGAACTCATCACATATCCTGGCTCTGTAGGACCTAAGATACCAAAGGGGAAGAAATGCCAGCCTGTTTGAGAGCTTGACATGAAAAAAGAGGCAAAAGGGTGGAATCAAAACTGAAGTACCTTCCACCTCTGTCTACTCTGAGCACAAGGTGCAGGGAAGGTAATTGTGGTCTAGCAGTGCCTTCAAGCTCTGCTGCTAAGGATTTATTATACTCTCATTGTACATTAAAACCACGTTGCAATCAGCATATCCCTTGCTCTTGGCAGCCTCCTTCTGGGTTTTATACTGGACAAATCAGCATTAAGTGCCTGAGGTGCAGTGGCTTTATGGAGACAGAAGGGGGTAAAAGAGCTTCTGCAACAACTCCATGCCACAGACATTATTTAAAGCTATCTGCCTTTATAATTACCAAAGTACATCATGCCTTCAAATACAAGAATGATATTAGCTTTTTAAAAACAGCAACTTCATCCAGATTTCATTCCTGGAGAAGCCAAAACCTTCAAATTCAGGCTCTGTGGCAAAAATCCAGATAAGACAAACAGAGATTGCAAGCACTGGTTATATATAGCCAAGGGCAGGGCAGCATCACAGAGTGGCCTTGTTTGCAGTTAGCTGGGTTATCTGAGCATATGCTGAATATAGCTCAATGCAGAATATCCACCTCAGTACAAGGCCCATAGGCTGACTGGAACACTGCAGCTTATGTTTTGGTAGGTGCTCACTTGAGAAGGGAAGCAAGGGTCAGAATCAACTTAAAGGATCTCTCCCATGGAACCAAAACAGAGAGTTGACCGTACACACAGTAACTGTGGTTGATGCATATCTTTGTAGGGGAGTGCTAAGAAAATGCCCATTGCCTCAGGTAAATCACATCAAATGAGTACTGGCAGGTGGAATCCTGGTTCTTGTCCCCAGAACAGGGGTAACATCATTAACAGTCTCAGAAACAGAGACTCCAGCCACAACAGATTTCATCTCAGGACTTTGATGAACAAGGCATGTTGAAATAATTGACAATTACTGCATATTACGTGCAGCATTCCTGATCCAAAGATTTCTACTGATTGGTAGGAAAGTGGTTAGAGTAATATTTCATTTTAAAACACATTCACAGAATTAATTAATTTTTGTTGTCAAAACATTCCAAGAAAACTTTATTCTCATTGATATAGAAATGTTGCATTGTTCTGTGGGTGCAAGACACAGGGAATTTGGTGTATTATATTTTTAAAAAAATCTGTCTGGAGTATAAGAACGTGTCAAAAAGATAGGACAATGAGTGAGCTTTTGAGATCCTTTCATTTTTAAAGTGGTGGGAAATGGAGAAATCCCTAAATGAGCAAACATTTTGTAGAATGCACTGTTATCAACTGCTCAAGCAGTATGCCTATAAGGAGTATGGATGCTGTCTTAAAAGGGATTGTGATTTCTACAAATAAGTTGTTTTGATACCCTGCAGCTTGCTGCTGCATTCATCTGTTGCCTCATGGATGAGGTTTGTATTAGAAGCAATTTTAGCAGAAACAGACTTTGCCCTGTGTCTTGGTGGATTTTTTGTTTTATTTCGAGTTTTTCTCAGGTCTAATAAAACAGGGCTCTGGTCTCCACTGTTACTGTAATACAAAGAAACATCAAGAAATATCAAAGGGTGTTTAGGAACCACTTTCTGTAATTGTGAGTGACTGAGCAAACACTTTGATATTTATACTATTTTACTTTTTTCATGACAGTTTAAGATTGTCCTACTAGATAAAAAACAAGTATAACAGAAATTTTCTTTTTACTATCTTTAATTTTTACTTTGTTCTATTTATCTTGGTTAGGTGACAAGGTGAAAGAAAGGCAAAGTATTAGGAAAAAATACGTTATCATCTTTGAGTAGGAGTGTCAGTAATGAACAGACTCTTTTATAGTTTTCTTTGTTTTTCCACATACATCAAACAGCCAGCACTGAACTGTGTGAACAACTGACATCTATTCAATGCCAAATACTAATAACAGCAATAACTGGTGTCTGATGGTTTCAGTAATGCAGCTGGGATTCTTTCAACTGATATATTCAGTCATAGCAAAGTAGGTTATTATACTATAAGCTGTGTCTTTGTTAGACAGTCTTTTTGAAAAGAAAATAGGCGAGATAACAATACTTTGGACTTAACGTATTTCCTGTCATTTTTTTACTTTATCTGGATCCAGTTACCACACCCCTGAGTACTAGTTAGGCACTGTCCCTTCTTCTGGTTTACTTTATTCTCAACAATTTTTGCTGTTGATCTTCTTGTACCAACTACGATTAAGCAAATGAACTCTGAAACATCAATGGTTAGGCTGTAAAGGTCCTGAATTGCCATCTCTGCCTTTACCATTGACCCCAGCTTATTTCTTTCTCAGGAGTAGGAAAGACGGACAGGTAGGTGCTGAGATAGCCTTTCCAGCAGGCACATGGATTCAGCCCTGAATGTGTCACTCCTAGAGCTGTGCCTCTCCTTTCTGAAACTGTCTGTTGCTGCTCAATCTGAAGTGACATTTGCTTTGTGCAAACTCTCTTTTATATAAGCAAGTATGCCTTGGTTGGTATAAATTACCCAGCTGATCATTACGCCTCCCTGATTCAGGATTTCCTATTGGAAAGCTAGGGAAGAAAACAGGAAAGAACTGACCATGTTTTGTGTGCCTCTAGCTCTCACTAGCACCTCTTCCCCGACAAGGGTCTCCCAGTTCCCCCACTCCATGTGTGTACCCTCATCAATATTCACAGAGCATAAGTCTGGGAGGCATAATTAAGATATCTACTCTGACCTCCCACATAGTAAAGGCCATTCATTTTTACTCAGTCACCACACATAAAGCAAAATAAACACAACCTGTCTGATCTAGCTGTGGACAAAAGCATGTAATGCAGATTATGAGTGCTATTTCATCTACACAACATGTTAAACTCTGGAGCCTATCCCACAGCCTATGAAAGTTAATAGGAGTCTTTCCAATGCCAGACTGCATGTTTAACAATGGCTTTCAACAGTAGGTTCGTGAGATTAAAATAAACAGAAATATGACTAATTATTTATATTCAGCATGCTGCTTGTTCAAAGGATCTCAATCGATATATTTTAATTTAAATGACAGGTTTTCCTTTGATGTCTAATTACTATGACTCTGCAGAATACTAGGAAATTTCCTACTGAAAACTAATTTTTTAGCAGTAAGGGCATTTTCCTTTGCAGAGGCTTTAAACAGCAATTCCTGGCCAAGTGCACTTTCTGCACCACTTAAATTCCACATGTTAAATAGAGCATAAGTGGTTGTCAGCACAGGGGATAGCTGTGTCCTTCCTGAACTGTAAACTGTTACTGGTCTGTGCATTTTGTTTATGAAATAAAAGGCAGAAATTTAACAGCACTGTTCAATCATTCATTTTTGATTAATACTTTGTTCTCAGTTTATCTGTAAGACCAGAGAGATTCATGTCCTTTTTTCTTTTGGATATGGTGTGCCATTGACATTTTGCACACATTTGTAATAAACAGACATTACAATTTGTCTTACTGCAGAGTACTCTGAGCTGGATTCTTTCCTACTTATTAAAAGGTGAAGATCAAACAGTGCTGCTATTGGAGTCATTAGAATACTTTAAATGCTATAATTAGCACTATGCTGGGGTGACATTTCTCAGGATAATGTAGCTATCTCCCAAAACTCGTTGCTGTTTTACACCCATGTTTGAAGAAGAGAGAAAGGAATTTTCAACCCGTGTCTGAGGCACAAGTGGAGACATTCCTGCCACAATAGCATCTGTCAGCGCTGCACTTATCCCTCACCAGAGCCTCTACATCAGTCTTTGGCCGTGGCTGCAGCAGTCATCCCAGGCACCCACGGTGAGCTGTTTGTCTGGGAGGAGGTATACTGAGCAGAGTTGCCACTTTTGTGCCCTCCTCTGACTGATGTTTCCAGTTTGCAGGGGTTTTACATTCCATGTCTGTGTTAAAGCCATCTGCACTTCCTAAAACACTTTGTTAAAGATGCAACTTTCTGAGCCACTTGGGTGCTATTGTACTTCTGATACCCTTTTGCCCTGGCAGTAAAAAGTTTGTGAGAAAAAGGCAGTATTTCAAAGGCTGTGTGATAAGGCTGAAGGTGGAAGACACTCAAAAGCAATGTTGGTTTGGTCTCTCCAGAAGCAGGTGACTCATTAAAACTTCACTGCACAAAAAGGAAGTGAGCAAAACAAAGATTTCAGTGAATCTCAGTGGTCCTTGGGGTCATGAGCAAAGGGGTAAGTGATGCAAAGGTGTACAGGACTGAGTCTCTCAGCAAATTTAATGCAGCCCCTGGGAGACTATGTGACTGCCTATTTTCTTCCTTGGTGCAAGTTACTTAGATGACTAAATAAGTGTTTGCAGTCATCTAAGTCAGATAACCTCACCATTTGAGATACTGAAGGTATTTCCTACAGTAAATACAGGGAAGTGCTGAACAAGGGCATACTGAAGGTAATAAGGAAACTCTGTCTTTTTATCTTAGGTTCAAATGCATGAACGACACCACTGTTTCAGCCACTTCCTTTAAACGCTTCCCTCTAAAGATAGGGCTCAATTGCTTCTCCAGCAGAATTGCTTTACCCTCACATCGCTTTTGCAATCAAACAGCTTTCCTGCTTTCACAGGTGTTTTGTCCCCTCTCTACCCTAAATCTGTTTACCCTTTTCACTATCGCTCACAGCCCGAAGGATGAGTTGTTAGCTACCTGTTCGGTGCAGAGTGAGTTGGCCTTGGTGTAAGCACTGGGGACCCCAGTTCTGGCTCTGACTGCTGCTCCATCCTTCCTCATGCCTCACCATCCAGTCTGCAGCGAGGGATTTCCCTTCCTAGCAAGGGTGAACCTGTACTTCCACTGCCAAGTGCTTTGAAACGAGTGGAGGCCTATCATAGTAATCAGCTATTCCATGCCTTGTCAATGAAGACCATGGCTAATTCAGACACGCTGCTCCTTCCAAAACACAGCAGCTGGCAAGTACACAAACACAATGCATGACACATCTTCCTGTGTCTCCCATTGTGTCATGTTTTATAGCACTGAACAGTGACCCCCGATGCCATTACCTTTGTCCCAGAGACTCCCCACAGCCTGTCCTGTTTTGACAGAAACTCTCTGACTCTTTCTCCAAGAAGACACCCCCATCCCCAGCAGTGGCAGAGGGTATGGAAGACTGTGCTTCCTGTTTCACTTAACATTCAGTTTGCTGCTCAGACAGGGAAAAGCCAAAATAGGGTTTCAGTACAAATGAAAAAGGGCAAGGCTGAACGTCCAGCCACAGGAAGGGACCCTCACACCCTCTGGGCTCCCCAGTGCCCCTAACTCTGTCTCTGTCATGGATAGGATCAGTCCAAAAGCTGCAATAAGAGGATGGTAACAAGATGCCTGATGCCTCCCCTGCTCCTTGCCCCCAGTGATACACAGCTCTTTGATCAGCTGTTTGATCAACATTGCCATACCTCAGAGGCTCTGGACACCCCTGATGCCCTGCTATTGTATCAAACTGCTGAACTGTTTCAGCCCTCTGGGATACCTCTTTGTAGGAGGCTTGAAAAAAAGCAGGTTCAGGGCACTGGAATAATGGCTAACACAGCAGCCTGGAGGAACGCAGCAGCAGGTCTGTGCCTATGCAGAGTTATTCCTGCTATGGAGCCCTGGTGAAAAGGTTGGGTCTCAGGTACAAGAGAAGTTGTAGAAATGGGGTAATAGCTCTTTTTTGGCCAGGCAAATGTGCAGCTATCAGCAGTTCATGCTTCCCCTTTCCTGCACCTCCACTGCACCTCCAGAGACCTTATCCAAGGCTTAGATTGTGGGCTCATTTAAATGTTACCCTCTTACATAAAAAAAATTAGTATCATTAAGTAATGCTACCTTCCTTCTTCCTTTGCACTCATAATCATGGTGCATCAAAACAACACCGTTATTACATTGCCCTTAAATCAGCTTCATTGATCCTGGCAGGTTCCTCCCATCCCTCCCCTGCCTATACAGGGTCATAGGGTATGCTGCTGCGCCCCTGGCTGCCAGATTGAGCCCTGCCTGGGAGGCAGTCGGGCTGCAGAGCCCTGCAGTGCCTTCAGAGTCAGGCTTTTGATCACTGCCTAAATTATCTCTTTTTCTGCTCATGAAATAAGCCAAGAGCCTCGTGAGTGCTGCCATAACACAAATAAGGACAAGGACTGAGAGAGCTGAAGATCTACAGAACTTCATTTTCAAACTGCCACTTTTCAGTGTCTATGCTAATCAGGCTTACACGACAACTGTCACCCCTCTAGAGACCATCTCCAGTTGTGAATTTCTTACTCTGCATCACTCCCTGCACCATCCCAGCACAAATATTTGTGCAGCTTGCACTGTATTCAGTAGGGAACGGGAACAGCCTATGGTCAAAATGTTGGCCTTTGATACCTGTGCTCAGCTGCAGTCTAAATCTGAAAGCCTGATGTCTTCGGGTGCCAAGCTAATTTGTCAGTGGATTTACCCTAGATGTTTTTAGGAAGCCCAAATATTTTGGCTCAGAATCAGCACTTCTATCTCTCCAGATATGGCCCCCTTCAAAGGTCTATAGGCTCATTAAAGATGCAAACAAGTATTTTTTTGTCCTAAGGTTTGATGAAGGCAAATACAGCAGTTGTCTCAAGGGAAAGAAAAAGAATGTACTTCTTTGTGATTCCAGCACATAGTGCAAAATGGAAGAGATAAATAAAAATGTCTTTGTATATGAGATGTTAATAACAGTCTATGCTAGGATTAAGAGCATAGAGACCTGTCTAAGCAATTGTGCATTAGGATCCAGGTATCACAGTGCCATTCTTCCTTATCAAAACACTCAATAAATAATACAGAAATAGGCAGAGGAGTGAGGACACCTGTTCAGGCAGCGATCACGGACCATGCCATAGCTCACATACTCTGTTATGGATGTTGGCAGCACTTAAAGTGAGAGGAAGTTTAGAAACAACAAATTACTTAAGAAACACTGTTTCAGGGGGAAATTCAGTGAAGTGAAATTAAAACACCTGAAAGGATTGAAGACAATTCATAAAAAGTGATGATAGGAGTTGAATGTGTTTAATATGGCTAAATGAGAAAGAAAGAGGATAACAAAACTCTAATTCTTTTCAGAGCATAAAACAACTGAGAGACAATGTGGGGTATGGCTAGCAGCACTGGGCTGAAATATCAAAAAGAAAACATTAGCTGAGCTAGAAAAAAATGAAAGGATCAGATCTATTAGACTGTGGAATATCCTCCAGAGGGACGTGTGGATAGTCTCTTGGTTGTTCATTTTAAATAATCTGGAGAATGTGATGAAAAGTGCACACTCAGGAGTAAACCTAGCCTCACCAGAAAGCACATGCACAAAAGAGCAAAAAACCCCAAACTCAAACCCAATTAACATCTCTTCATTTGTAGTGATGTTCTCTAATCTGGTTCAATTCTAAGTGGTACAGAGTGGCGTGTTGAACTTTTCCAAACTGTTTTTGATTAATTGCCTGCAGCAAGGTTGGAAGTTACCTGTAGGGAGTTCAGCAGTCCCTGAGCAGGTAGTGAGTGCATGACAACAAGCAGTTTGAAAGTTATGGCCAAATATACTGCTCCTTATCAACGTGCCTCTACAGCATGTAAGTGCATTTAACATCTCATTTAGCTACTCACTGTGTTGCCTGGCATGAATACAGCCACATACATCTTCAGTGTTATATGACGGCTGGCAGTGATTTTGTCCTGCCGCTGTGCCACTTCGATACTTCTTCTGACCCCTATACAGTCACTTCTCCAGAGTCTTCAGTTCAGCAGATAATTTAAGCATGCCTCCAAACACTGCTGACACCAAGTTCAACTTTGGGATCTAACTTACTTGCCCAAATGCTTCACTGAGCTGGAAAGCTCCTTCAAAAAGGAAAAGAAAAACCTAGACAAAACCTAGCCCCTTTGACACTAAGTATAAATCTTATGAATATATGAACTACTCTGTCATCCAGGAATCATGTTAGTTGCTTGTATGAGTAATTTTTTTTTAAAAAAAAAAAAAAAAAAAAAAGCACACTAATAAGACTTTTGGGATTTTAACCTTATGTTTGAGAGTTGCAGTCATCCAGACTCAGCAACATCAATTTTTATTTTTTGAGGAGTATATATTTGCCTTTGAAGACCAGTTTAAGTAGTTCTGATGCTTTTTCACCACTACACTTTAAACTTTCTTTGGCATAAGGCTTGTGAAGGGGAGGCAGTTGTTTGAATATATTAACACATATTCAAGTTATTGATAGGTATATATGTTGAGTATAACCTTGGAACCACCGGAACAGGGCATTTAAGCCTTATGTTATAAACTTGGGATAAAAACTCATTTCTTTCATATCACACATATTCACCTTCCAAAAGCTGGGAACTATCACCTTTGAGAGAACTAATCTATTATAATTTTGAGAAAAGTATAATCTGAGCCTTCCAACTTCCATCCCTTTCCAGGGCCCTCTTCATGAGAGCGTCATGAGTAGTCAGTCCTGTTTACAAGACTGGAAATCAATCAGTGGCTAGAAACAACCCTCCTTTTTTGTGTGTTTTCTGTACTTGCTTAAGAGGTTCAGCAACATTTAGTAGTTACATCCTAGCCCGCAGTTTCTCTCCCACTTTGGCAAACTTGTGTGTGCAACATAGACATGACCCAACCATCATCTGAAGGAGGAGACCCCATTTCCTGTGAAAGGAAGTAACCTGAAATTAGGACATTTCTGTTACCTGTAATCAAACCACAGGACCAGATTTATTACTCCCCAGGGCCCCAAGAGAGAATTAATCACCTGTGAAGCTCAGAGGAAATATCTAATCCCACCACATGCACAGACACAGCAGGTACGTGAGCTGCAGATGTACAGTACTGATGACTCCTGCACGGGCATTCACTGTTGACTTGGCTGATGGGCAGGATCCACTGACACATGCTAATGTAGACCTGTGAGACAAACTCATTCCCCACAAAAGCAGTTTATGTGGAGCTCCTGGGTTTGTTTTTTTCTTTTTTTTTTGCTTATAGAAGTCCTTTTATACTCAAGTTCTTTTGCATGATACACAAATTTCACTGCTTTCTCATCATTCCAGTTTTTGGGGGTGTAAAGTGGCCCTGCACTGGTCTTGTCACTTTTCATATAGAGGAAGAACAGAACCCAGGAGCCTATGATACTCTAGAGACTTTGCTTGTGTTTATCCTATGCATAGATCCCCACATACCTTAGTTACCTATCACAATGTTTGTAATACTGATGGCCAACTCTAGCCTCAAGCTGTATAATTTTTCTGTTGTCAGCTTGTTATCTTTTCAGATTTATCAAAGGACTTAGGGTCAGGGAGGGCAGAAAACCTGGGGAACATCAGAGGTGAACTCTCTCAGATAAATAGTCTCTGGTCTTCTAAGTGAGAACTGAAAATAATAAATAAATTTGGGAGACGAATGTCTTACAGTAGTGCAATATATAAAACTTTGAGAAGACTTTTAAAAGAAGGAAAATATTGTTTGGGCAAATCCAAGACATTCTGTTTCACCAAACTTAGTTCATTTTCAGACTATGAAACTGCCCTTTAATATTTAATTACTTTTCTTCTATCCCTTAATATTTTGAAATTAAAATCTGAACGTTCATTGCTAAAATATTGATGCAACCTGTTTAAGTGTCCTTAAATCCAAACACTAAAAAAGATGTTGTCCTTTTATAGAAAATTCATTACTTTTGCAGTAACATTTGAAAAAAATTCTGCACCAACTGGTTCAATACAAGTGCAGGATAAGTAGGGGAAGTCTAAACCTTGATTTAGCCATGTCTACAGTGCATTTGAAGCTCTGACTGCAGCTTTTCTAGAAACATACAAGGTGGCTGCAATAAAGAGAGCAGAGAACAAGAGCTGTTTTCTGTACAGAGAAAGTAGATAGCACCCATTTGTAAATCCATTTCTGGTACTAGTTATAATTTTACCCCACAATGTATTAATCTATAGATGGTGGGTAATTAGTTTGTCTTCACTGATTTCACCTGCAAAATATGCTACTTTTTCATTCTAGTAGAGAAGAGGCTAAATAGACTCCCGATCAAGAGAACACATGCAATGTCCAACCCTTTCACAATAATTCTGCAAATAATTAATGACTGTGATCTAAAACCCATCAGGCTATACAATGAACACAGCAATCAAAATATGTGCCAGGTTGGTAGTATTACTGTACTGACAGTTTTACCTGTCTAGAAACTTTCACCCTATGTCACAGAACTTATTAAAGCCAGATATAGACACTATCACTATTCCTCTGCTTTTATCCACCTCCTCAGTGCCTACTAGTGAAAAGCAATCAGTTTAACACTTTCTGCTTTCTAAATCTGTGCTGTAAAATTTGCCACACAAAAATGTATCACTTTAATTGTACTCAGGGAAGGAAGATGGGATGAGATGTGAAAAGAAATTGTTACAAGATACCCAATATACATTTCATGTAAAGAGTCATCATATATATTTAAGGTAAAGATCCATGCTACATAATTAGGTCAGCCATTATTTTAAGAATTGGCTTAACAAGCAGCAGCAGCCCACTCAGGCAGCAGATTAGTCAGACTGTGCGTGCAGACAGCAAGCCAGCTGGACTGGGAGAGCAGCAAAGCCAGGTTCACGTGGCTAGGCTGAGTGTGCTTCATGGATCCCTTTTTCTGTGGATTATTTTACTCATCCATTCCTGTTTTAAACTGACAGTTGAGATAGTGTTTTTTAAATGTCAGTGGAGCCTGCAGTAAGGATCCAAATTCACTCCTATTTTTCAGTATCTCATTCTCTAGAATTTCTATTCCCGTGTATATCATCCATCTTTTCCCTCAGTTCCCCTATGAAACAACTGTGAATATTGTAATATCAAGCTGATTTTCTCACTTCTGAGTGACCAGACTAAATCAGTTGCAGTCCTCTTTGCTGTATTTGAATGACATTTTAATTCAAATAACTTTAAACAAACATTTGAAGAATTTTGATCAAACTTATGAACATTATTTTTGCTTACGTCGGTTTTGCAGGTTTTATTTACTTTTCAGAAAGAGAAATACTAAATATTGTGTTAAATATTGAATCATGACTTCCAAATCTGAAAAGATTTAAAGCAATGTGTTTGGACCTCTAATTTATTTTTGTTTCTGACCCTTTGCACATCTTTTTAAAAAATTTGCTCCACAGCTGGGAGAACTGCAGGATTTTACTGAAAGATAAAGATCTTACAGTAATCTGATTTCTTCAGCTGAAGAGTTATGAAAATCACTTAATAACAAGGTTCACAATAAGGTCTTGGAATTGGTGGCACCAGAGTAAGAATATTGACTATGGATCTAGTCCCATGAAAATGTATTGAGCAAATAAGGAATAGACTCAAGTGAACCATCAGCATAAGCTTCAAGATATGTCATTATAATAATGGCCAAAACCATCCAAAGTGTCAATGCAAAAATTTTTTTGCTCAACCCAAATGTTTTCCCACCACAACTAAAAATTTGTAAATGAAATAGTGTATTAGATGAAAGAAGTGATTGAAAATTGTCAGTTATTTTTCTCCAGTAATGATTGAAGAAAAATACCAGTAAGTTGTTTATCAATTTTTGCCATGTCATTGCTATTTACCATTTTGAGAGATCCTCCAATGACTCCACCTTCCTCCTACCCCCCAGATATGTCTTTTATCCTCTTTGATCCTTGTGTGCACTTCATTCTCATCCCTCACCTCGTAAGACCAGATCTTTCATTCTCTCTAGCCAGGCTTCATGTCAGCAGCCGTCAGACTGCCTTTGGCACCCCTCTGGGTCTCTGTGTGACCTCATCAGTAAGTGCCCTTGGTGTCTTCTTATGTTTCTTACAGATATGCCTTTTTTTTATCTTCTGTAGCCTTTTCCCTGAGGTCCCCCCTGTGTCTTTGTATCACGTCACTGCTTGCTCTCCCAGCTGACTTCACTTAAATTTCTGGGGGTTTTTGAGATGTTCCCACTCCTTCCCACTACCCTTTCTACTCTTTTTCCTTCCTGCTTATGTTCAAGTCCACATCAAGTAAGACTTAGAAGGCAGGGGTGACTTCAATCACCAGTGCTATACTAAACACCTTAAAACAACAGAACGGGTTGGCTGGTACACAACCTATACACTGACATCCACATGCCATCTAATGTATACACTATGTTCTACTGGCTCACCAGTGTAGGTTACATATTTTTCCTTCTTGTGTCTGTCATCTGAAGCTGATGCTAAGTTGACTTTTACGTCTCTGACAGGAAGGAGATGTGCATACCATCTGTGGATCCCAGAGGGCTTTCCTCAGTAAGTATAAAGGTAGTAATGGTCAAGTGAGCAGTGGTGTGAGAGGTACCAACTACTAGGATAGTCCATCATAGGCAGAGATTTCTCAGGCTCCTGAGCAGAGGTCACAGACACTGTCTCTGAACCCTCATTTCTCAGGACATGTAGAGCAGCCATGCTGATTTGATTACTGGAAACATATGTCAGTCTGGCTTCATCCATTGTATGGATAGGCTAAAACTTTTCTGAGACTAAAAATTAGTCCACCAGCTACCCAGGGCTGTAAGAGGAAGGAGGCACTGGGGAAAAGGTGTGCAAAGTCTCTGGAAAGGCAGTGACAGATCTGGAGGGTGTGCCCAATCCCAAGCATGCATAGGAAGGCATCAGTCACTACTCTGCTTGATTCAGACAGTTGTCCACAGAAAGAACCAAAGGCCATCCATATCTATATTAGGAAGTTAAATCTGTCCAGGAAGCACAAGGCAGGCCCAAATCTGCTCTGTGCCCTCACACACCTCCCCCAGGATGTCTTTTTAGGGGACAACTTCTTCCATTACCTTTTAGTTTCAATTGGTCACATGAGGCCAGTCTTAGATTTTTCCTTGCACTTTCAACATCCTCAGGACCTATGACAGACAGTCCTTTAGTTGATATATGCATATGGGTTAACATGTAACTCACTGTGGCTCCTCCAGTTATGCCAGTTTCTAAAGTCTTGCTTTAAACAGAAATAGTTTTTTTGTTGTTTCCATACCTTCTCAGCCCCCCATTTTCAGTCCTATAATACCAGGTCTCTGTCCAGTCCTTGTGTAATGTCAGCTTCCAGAAACTTAGACTTACAAGCATTCTGGGCAAGGACTGATTCTCCTTTCTTGAACAGTCCCTTGTAAAATGGCTACCAATTCACAGCTGGAGATTCAAAGTCCTACTGTACCAGGAACAATAGAATATTAGCCAAAAATACAACCACACAAATTATTAATTTAACTTTTTGCTCCTTTTTTGTGTGTACTAAGTGTAAACTGTAATGAGAAGCGTTCACTTTTGTAAATTAGTTTAATGCTTTAAAAAATTTGAATGGTCCATTTGCTCACAAATTGTTTTCTGTGTATTTTCCTTTCAGCATTGGATAGTCATAAGTCACTCCATTATACATTTGGTGGTTTGCTTAATGCTACATATGGAATTTTAATGTTTGAAATTGAAGATTTATTAATTTAAGGTATATTTTCTACCAGTTTTCAGTTTCAAGAGAAGAAAATTTAAGTTCTGTTTGCATACAAAATTCTGATGCCTTGTGAAATGCCTTTTTTTTTTTTTGTGAAAGACAAGATTTGTAGAAGTTAAAGAAACTTGTTTTGAAATCCTAAAATGTACTTTCAGTTAAACCTTTTTATGAACAGTATAGCAAAATAAGGCTCATACACAGCTATGGCAACATTCTGTTTTGAATATGCCACATATCTAGTGGACATTTTAGTGTCTCAAGAAAAAAAGGTGAACAGAAGCACTGTGGCAGCAAAGCAGACAAATTTTACCAGTTTTGTTAAAGCAAAAGCATGCTGAGCATAATTATTTTGAAACTTTCGCTAAATGTAATGTAGTGGACCAGACTTCTGCAGTCCTCAGCTGTCACCTGTCAAAAAACAGCCCCTGATCTCATTCACTTGTTTGTCAAACCTGTTCTTATTTGAAACACCATAATATGTAGAAAATGTGGGGTTTTACTGTTTATTTAGCATTTTGTATAAATTCAAAGTGTAAATTCTCAGATCAGTTTTTCTCAAAAGCATATTTTGTTTTGAAAAGGGCTGAATTTACCACCAGATTTTAGTACTTTAACTGATATTGAATCCATGTAATCATTGAATTGTTATGTTCAGAACATCCCTACTAGACTGCAAGTTACAATTTTGTACAGCTCTTTGGCATTAGTGGTGACCAAGGCCACTGTTTTGGCCAGGGTATGGGATTGTGGTTGACCAAAGCATAAATTCATTTGGAAAGAAGGGAAAACAAGTATGATCTTCTCTTCCTGTTGGGACACCTTTTTCCAATCCCTTATTACCAGAGGAACTTCACAGGTCTGATGCCTATGTCGGTTTGCCTCATTATCTTCCTGCAGTGCTGTGCCTGACCACTATGCTTCCCCTGATAAACTGGCTAACTTCCCTGCCTGAACAAGGATCCAGGGCTTTTACATGCTCTTGTCATAAAAATCTAGCAGCCCTGTTGAATGGCCTGACTCCTGACAGCAGATGCTCTAACTGCAGCTCTGAACCCCCAGTCCAGCTCAGCTCTCTGGTTCACTTTTGAGCTGGACCATCATGTACAGACCCTCAGCTGGTATGCTGGTGTGACTGGAAGGATATGATGACAGCATGGGTGTAATTAATGAGCATCTGAAAACTGAGTTCATATTTAGAGGTCTAAATAAATGGTATGGCTCTTTCAGTGTGCTGAGCACTGATTGAAGGGATGACTGTGTTGACATGGGGGTTAGCATTTCCTTGGGGGCTCTCCGGTAAGGTCAGTGGCACCTGAGAAACCCTTGCAAAACCTGGAGAAAGAGAAGGCAACAGAACCTAGTCAAGACAGGGAACTCCTATATAAACTCAGAGTTAAACATTGACTTCTATGATGCCATTTCCAGGACCTGAAAGACTAGAGGAAATTATGTCAATATTGGAGTGTAGACACAATGGGCACTTTCATTGCTGGATACGTTAAGCCGATCTTCCGGCCCATCTGGATCTTCAGTAGCAATGTGCTGATTCATTTCAGGTTCACCTTTCATTACTTATTAGTGATGGATCTTTTTTCTTTTTAGAAAAATACACATGATGAGGAAATTGTGATTTTTTTTTTTTTTTTAATATATGTACCAGCCAACACTCCCACATGTCAGAATGGCTCCACATCTTTACAAAAAAAAAGCTTCTGTAACTTGAGAAAAACAAAAAAGGAAAGAAAAAAAAAGAAAAAAAGAAGCTTAAAGAATAGCTTCTTTGTTTAAAAAACTACACTTTCAAGCTCTGAGAACTTGCTTCACTAAATCTAGTACACTGCTCCCTGCAGTTATCTCCAGATTTAAAATCCATTAATGGAGCAGATATACAGGAAGTTGAGGAACAGGAACAGTCACACTATGTAAGTTTAATGACCCATCTAATGCTCTATTTTGGTTTCAGAGTAAACACATCAGGTGCTGCAGAGAAATGAAAACCCCTAATAGGGAATTGCACCCACTGGTTTGAGTGATTTCTTCACAGCACAAAGCATCCTGACCCTGGCTCATGCCATGCAGTTGTAGGCTGGACACCTCCTCCCTTTTGCCCAGTCCCACACAGGTCAGTAGTACCTTAAAAGCTGGCTATTTTCCTTTTTTATATATATAATGGATGTCTTTGGATGGACAATACGATGATGCTACTAGAATTGCTAGTGCCAAAAATAAGCAGTTGGTTGGGTTGTCAACAACCCACATCCAGCAGCCATCCACTCTACCTGCCAGAACCCAAGCAGCCAAAGCCTCTCATCCAGGTGCCCCTGGCTGCCCCTGGGAGCTCAGGGCTCTGACCACAGCTGTAGCACTGTGGGATTAGCCACGGGCTGGGGCTGGGCAAGGAGCAGCGCTCTCACTTCACTGCAGCAGCAGCCAGCTGGGCCCTCCCCAACAAAGCCTCTTCCGCAAAGATGTGGTGGGAGAATGTGAGACTGATAGTGCTGACAAAGCCCTGTGCAGGCAAACTGTGTCTTTTCTGGGGCACTGTTTCAAAAAGCCTCTGTTTTTAATAATACTTGTAGGAATGAAGCATCTCAGAGACTTTCTTTAGAACCGGAGAGTAATTCAAATGCTGCTATGGCACAGACATCTGACAGACCTTTGGACAGATGGGCCAACTGGGCAAGCAGACAAGCCTCATGGAAACCAGACAAGTCCAACAATGTTGGACTTGGTTCCAATGGTTTCCTTTTTGAAACCATTGCACTTTCAGCTACTTGACAGCAGTGGGTAAAGAGTGATTGTTTTTGGAGTTGTGGAGGGAAAATTGTTTGTGTAATTTCACTAAATTAATTTCTGTAAAGAAAAGCCCTGGACCATTTATCTCCACCATGCATGTTACTTTTTAGTTTTGGTTTGCATCTTACAAAGCAGTGAATTGAGGCAGAGCTGAACAGATGGATTAATCAGGGCCAAGCTTTCTATAGACCTGTTAATTTTTACTTCAACACCACTCCTATTTTTCAAAAGCATGAGTAAATCTGCGACCCTGAGTTCCTGATGGATTAATATTTCCTCCCTCTGCTGTTATATTCTTCTACTTTTAAGGGACAATTATTTCCCTGGAGTTGCAAAACATTTTTCTCACAGCTTTCTCAGGACAACTGATACAGCATTTTCCCAAGTACGTTATGATTTTATAGCATTGTTTAAGGGGGTTGCATGTCTAATAGACATTTTGCCTGGCTTGTGGTTCTGTGATTTATGAGCCTTTCAGAATTCATAAACTGACATCAAATTTGTCCCTGCTCACTTCACTCTTCATCATTATAAGTGTGCTTTCATAAAGATTAGAACATTCTCACCCCACTGCATCTTTCCTGTTACCTAAAACTCAGAAATCTGATCCAAAGGCAGTCAGTGATTATGCCAAAGAGGATACAAATACATGGATCTGATGAACAGTCAAGTGGTATTTGGGCTGCCTCCTAGTCTGTTCTTTACAGTTTGATGTTATTGTGCCTGAAGATGCTCGGTTTTCAGACTGCCAGTCCCAAGAGAATATATATGATGCGCTGCCAGAGCTAGCACAGGCTTCTCTGTGCAGCCTGGCCATCAATTCTCTACCTTGCTCTGAGGTAACTCATTTTTAAAGCATACAAGGGAGTAGCTTGATCTCTGTCTGAGGCATTCATTGAGACACTGTCAAAATGTTACTGGATTTGGAGAAGTTATATATGAGACAGGCTATGCATTTTAATGGTTCTTTACCTGCTGAAGAAGATGCAGCACTAGCTGCCCCTCGAGTCTTCACAAACTTGGGTGAGAAACTGCAGGCCTGAAAGGCACACACTAGCACCACCCTGTGAAAAGCCCAGTGACGAGATTTCCAAAACATGCTGTATTTCATAATCCCATCCCTCCTTCTGAGCTTCTCCCTGGTTGAAGGATTGGAAACATCACGGAAGCTGCACACCCTGAGACACGCTGCCAAGCAGCTTTCTTTTACAATTACTCCATACTAAACCACATTGTAAGATAATTATTTCATTAGATGAATGCGTGTTGGGACAGAGCAATCTTTGCCCTTTCCCTTTCATCTCCAGTTAGGAAAACATGGGAAGCGCCGCAGAGAGAAGAGAAAGCCTTTGAACACCCGTGTGTTTACTTCTCTTTAATAGCTCTGAATCCAGAGAAAGTTAGGGAGTTCACTGGCAAGAGTTAAATCATCAACAGACCTGGCCAAAAAATTCACGAGCCTTACATGATTTATTTTATTCTGTGTGATAGAAGTACAAGGAGAGTTGAACATACTGGCCTACTTGACCAGCTGCTATCAGACATAGAAGTTTCATTAATTCCCGGGGCTATCCATTACATTCCCACTCTGAAAGGCAGGTAGGTGATCACTCTGCTTTGCCATCATTCATAATAGAGAGAGTTAATCAAACATAATGAAACACTTACTATAAACAAGCCCAAGGCAATAGACAGGACAAGATTCAAACCTTTCAGAGAAATGGATTGTTGCTCTCTGATGAGTGGGCTGAAAGAGGCAGGATACTTCTTAGTTAAACAAATAGGACTGAAGAACACAGACTTTGACTATAAAGACGGAAATGGTGCGAAAAAAAATTTTTCTCCGTCTCTGTTCAGCACACATGAGCTTCAATAGAGAAATGTTTCAGAAAGGAAAGCCTTGCTGAGTTCTGTCCTTAGAAGATATGTAGTGACAGTTGCATTGGGGCTGCAGAAAGAATTGAGGGCTGCAACAAGTCTTGTTGCATCAAGATGGTGCCAATCCCCTTCAGTGTGCTCCCATATGTCCTTCTGGGATGTGCAGTGGTGCGGTTCAGCATAAAAACCCTTCAGAAGGGGCTTACCCAAGGTTTATCAGTGCACAGACTGATAGCTAATCTTCAGTCATATGTCTCTTCCACTTGCATATAAATCTTTTAAAATGAATTCCTACAGCTGCTTCTTCCTCCACCTTCCATTCTTATCACTATAAAGAGCAATTGGCTCAGTGGGTATTGGTTCACAGTACTCACGCTCATGGAGAATTTTGATTGCTAATTGAAGAAGTGTAAATCTGGTGAGCTGCATCAGATTTTCAGGGTAACGGGAAAACTTATTAAAGTACCGACTTGATAAATAGCACATTTAAAGTTCCCTTCCCCTCAGCTTATTAAATCAACTGTGACTGGTATGTGATCAGCAGAGGTGACTGATACAGAGATAAAAATTGGATCCAAACAGGAAAGGGTAAATAAAGAAAACATACCTTAGAATGGTTTCGTTTTCAATATTCAGGGAAGTCATCTGGATTGTTGTCTCCAAATCGGTAGTTTTACAATTAAGTATACAGTCACGCAGCATGGAGACTAAAATCAGTAAATCTAGAGTCATCAATATCTGGGCTTGCTTGTTTCAGTTGCTTTTTGAAATATAGACATATAGCTGGTGTTTCTGCTACATACTGCGCACAAAGCTTGTTCTCAGGATAATGCCACCAAGATCCAGTGATTAATTTGACCTTGTCTATACCACAACATGCACATACTTGCACCTGCACACAAAGGCATAAAATCAAAATGCAGCTTATTTCATATGAAAGTAAAATTAATCAGTGGTCACACTGCTTCAGAAAATTAGAGTATTTCACAGCATCACACCCTTCCCTTTGTTTATTTATCCTATCCTGAACTCTACAGCCATAGCAAAGAGTGCAGAACTGACACCTTTCTCTAATCAAAATCGGAGGAAGTTTACTTTGTAGAACTAAAACAAAGAAGAGATAGGGAAAGAAGAAGAGGCAGAGAATTGATCCAAGGTTCCTGCAGGTGTGTGTACCCTACCAAATGGGATTTCCACAGTTCATCTCACTGCTCTGCAATGGTTTCATCCTGGTCCATCAAGGTCAAACTTCTTGCAGCCTGCTTTCTTCTAAGTCTTGTGCTGCAGCCTGATATCCTTGGGCACCAGAAAGACCAAAGCTGTACTGCTTAGCTTGCATAAGAGCTTGTTGCAAGCCCACTTAAGAGGGAGGAAGAGTTGCAGCTCAACAGTACTCACCGAAGCAGGACATATATGCTCACTAGTTAACAGAAGTTGCAGCACCCTGAGAAACACCAATTTCTCTGCAACAAATTTATCAAATTGCTTAATCAAAGCTGAAGGAAATGAAGTGAGATAGGTAGAAAGTGTTAAATTAATTCCTAATGCATCGATGTGAAGAAACTGCATTTCAAATAGATTTGGCCTATGAAATATTATGTGACAGTAAATAAACATAGTTATAAATTACTTGTTTTGAAGGTTAAAATGAGGTTCTAAAATGGGGAATGCTATTCACGCTGATATTTTGTTTCAGCAGAACCAGTATATGCTCTTCCTAAAAATCCCATTGCAACCCTGAGCCGATTCTTCTGCTCTGCGGTGCTCCTGCTTGGCCCTAGGTTAGTGAAGCTTTGGGACCTCTGATCAAGCTGCTTGGAGATTTGTGTGAGGGAGGGCTGTGAGGAGGCTTCTTAGGGCTTTTCCCCTTTGGCTTCAGAGTTGAGTTTAGCTCCCTTCACCTTTGGTGAAGCTTCCTGACTACACTGCAAATGTCCTTATATGAGGCCGTGTACCTTGCTCACCCTGACACAGACTGGTTTCTCTCCTGCGCCTCAGCCCAACCTTATCATCATCACAATTATGCTGATGTTTAGGACTATTGGCTGCCCTGCAGCTGCTGGGACAAGCTCTGCCTATCAGGTCCTGTCCTGACAGCCCCTATGGGGGCTCGTCATTACTTCTCCTGGACAAATCCTGCTTCCAAGGGGAAAAAACCTGTGCATCTTGCTTTGAGCACTACCACAACAACCACATGCCAGCATCATCACATTTTAGTCCACGCTCTCACAGGACACTCAATTCTTTGTAGTAAAAATATTATATTTGGGCCCATTATTAAAAATACTACACAGGATTGATGAGTTCCCTTCCAATCTCCCTCAAAGGCTTTCAGCTTAGAAGTGAAATTGGCTTATTGGCCACTATTCAGCATGTCTTTATCCTCCTCTGTTCCTACAAAATATTCCTAATGCCCAAAAACTATTCTCAATGCCCATTCTCAGCTCTCATTTTCCTGTCAGGCACATGGACAGTTGAACAGGGCAGTACAAAAAGCCCAGAAGGTTCTTCTTAAGTCTTGCAGGCATCACACATTTCTCTGGTGCTTTTTACATCTTGATGTTCAGTTACTTAAATCAAAAACATCTTGGTGGAGTTTTTTTAATCATCTAGCAAGTTTTAAGGACCAAAGGTAAATTCGGTGTAACACTAGCAAAGTAATGTAAAACTGTGCCTTGCAATTCACTTTTCCTAATGTTTAGTCTTAAGTTCAAGGGCAAATGTTGACTTCCAGCAAATGATCATAATCAGGATTTGACACCAAATTCCCATCAACAACCACTCTAAACATCTCACATACTCATACTGAGTCCTGATTTTGATCAGAGCTGTCCATACTCATTACATTTGTAGTACATATATGCACTTATTGTACATGCAGCTGCCTAATTAGTTGCCCACATGATTGTACCGTGGCACTTTTGTCTTATTTCTCCTTTTTCCTCCAGTTTTGAGGATCTTGTCAATTACCTCCTGTTTCAAATTACATTGAAAATCCACAGGCTGGAAAGACACTTCTACTGCCCATACAGTATCTGATACAATCTGGCACTTGGTCTGTCACCAATGCAAGTCAGGACTTTCACATCAAGACATAATAAATAACAGATGGAAAGTGCAACTGAAGCTAAATTTGCTTGTGATTTTGACTATTAAAAGTTTGAGGTAAGATTCTCTGGCTTGTGAGCGGAGGGAAAAACATAAAACAATACAGCTTTTGAATAGACAGTGTTATTAACTTAATCTGCCCCAGACCCTTTAAAAAACCTTCAGATTTGGTGAGTGATTCAGAAAATGCTTTTTTGGTATCATACTTTCTGGCATTTCCTTCCAAAGTTAAAGTACCATGTTTCAAAATATTAGTGTCTTGTGATGGCCTGTTTGTTTTGGTTCCAAGGAAGTGAGTTTCATCTTGTTCAGTACACAGTAGTTGCTGTTGCAATGATGGTATCTTTGCCTCTAATTAAAGTTGTTTTATAATAATGCATGCGCTTCCAGTTAGGATGTAAGCACTGTTTACAGCTTTAGTCTTTTTCACACAGATTTCCGGTTGGGTGGATATCCTGCCTAGAGCTAACAAAAGAAAATCTTTGAATAGAAAAGAATGGGTAAGAGTAAATGGCAATTAATTAAACAGCCCCATGGAAAGGCTGAAGTGTAATTATGCACTGTTACTTCTCTCTTCCAATAGCTTTTACCTTTCTTTTTTTTTCCAGTTGTACTCTTTTTTTAAAAAAAAATATTTTTATGACTCCTCTTCAAGCTGTTGTTCTTTGCCTAGAATAAAAGTGAAAAATTTGAGGAAGTATTCAAAATACTTTTTCAATTGCATAAGTATTAGAGCATCTGCGTGAGGCTTTCTGCTATGCTCCCAGAAACACAAATGTAACCACCCAGAAAGGAGGCAGAACCAGTGGTTTGTGTCTACTATCATATCTCACAGATTTGGGACATGTCCAGAGTATGACATGAACAGGGAATAAACCACCCTATCCAAACACCACAGATCTTGCTCACAGATTATCTATAAACACAGCAGCATCAGAGAGCTCCCAAAGCTGAGAATATCATGAACAGAAAGCCCTGCCCATCACTGGCATGTCTTTGTTGTCAGGGCTTGAAAGTGGATCGATACAAAACAGAATGTGATGGTCTTATTTGTTTCTGTGATACGTCTCCATTACGCTCTTGACAGCCCCTGACTGTCAGTGAGACAGCTGGGGCTGCTCCTCTCCCAGAGCCAACCTCCATACCCTGCCCTTCCATTGCCTTCCAGAAGCATCACTGGGCCAGCTCCAGGGACCTACCTTCCCTGAGCTTACAGAAGGCTGTCAGATGACCACATGGGAGAGAAAACCCCATTGTACTATTCAGTCCTATAGTTTCACTTGTTATTTCCAGTGTGTGCACACCCACAAGCTCATTTGAGGTAGAAATTATAACAGGGCAGAAGCAAGCCACCTAAGGAGTCTAATATGGTGAAGATTAAGAAGTCTGTATTTAATGGAATGCAAAGTAACTCCACAAAAAAACTAATTGCTGTATGTATTCACAGCTGTATGTTCTATGTATGTGCAGTGATTCTCAACATTAAAGCCTCCAATGTCTTTATCCAGGCACTAGACTGAACAAAGATCTGGAAAAGCATGATTAAACCCCAGCAACAGGAGGCATGCCAGCATAGACAAGGACCTGACAATATGGGAGGTACTTTCTGTCTGAGATCCATGATTCACTATAGAAAGTGGAAGATACCAGCAAACACTTTCTGTTTCTTGACATATGGCAAGGTTATTTCAAGAAATATTGTTTTGCAACTTCCTAATTCTGCTTCACAGAAACTGCACCCATGTCCTTAAAAGCAGAGAGAAAGAACCTGCCAAATACTATATATACTCCAAAGCTAGGACTAGTAGAATTGCACAGTCTTTCAAACTCCTGAGGTCATTTATTATTCTGAGGACATCATGTATTAACTGGGCATGCAAATTAGCTGTCATGGTTGAACCCCAAACAGAACCAAGCCCCACTAGGCCACTTGCTCACTCCTCCTCTGAAGGAGATAATCTCCTATCTCAATAGGAGATAATCTCCTATTGAGATAAAAACAGTTTAATATGCAAAGCAACAGCTGCATGCATAAGCAAAGCAAAACAAGAAACTAATTCACCACTTCCTATGGGCACTCAGGTGTTCAACCACCTCCAGATAAGCAGGGCTCCATCATCTGTAACTGTTACTTCGGAGAGCAGATGCCATAACTCCCAGTGTCCCTTCTCCTCCTTTTTCTTCTCCCAGCTGTATATGCTGACCATGATGCCATATGGTATCGAACATCCCTGAGATCAGCTAGAGACAGCTGTCCTAGCTGTGTCCCCTCCCAGCTCTTGTGGACCCCCAGTACCCTCTCTGGTGAAGCAGGATGAGCAGCAGAAAAGGCCTTGATGTAAGTGCTGTAAGTGCTGCTCAGCAAGAATGACATTATCCCTGTATTATCAACAATGTCTACAGATCAAATCCAAAACAGGACCACATACCATCACTGGGAAGAAAATTAACTCTATCACAGCCAAAACCAGCACAATGGCACATCACCTAGATGTGCTGGATGAAATTTTCAGACTAAAATGTCTTTCCATGTGTCAGGTTCCCGTGTACCTCAAAATGGACAGAGCAATCACTTAAATCAATCACTTGAAGCAAGTTTTCTTCTTCAAAAACAAGATTCTGGGATGTTCAGGCAAATGAGCTGTAGGAGCAAACACAACATGGCCTAACTCAAACTGTGTACAGCATCCTATACTTGTCACATATTCTTATTGTAAGAAACACTCCAATAAAGAGAAAGATTTATTGTAATTCATTAGTTTTCAAGCCCCTGTGCAGATAACCAATCTCTCTTTGGGCAAAACCCTGGCTTGTCCAGCATTTCTTTTCAATACCCAATACTGTGAGATGGCCACAGTACATTTAGTTTAATATTTCTTCTAGTACATTTGAAGTTCTGTTTTCAGCAGAAAGGAAATGAAGCAGCAGTGGGAAAACTGTGTTAAACCCTTCCACCTTGAAATCAAATTATACTCTGGACTTCTACAGCATCTTCTGCTTGAGGACCTCATGGTGATTATTAACTAAAGTTAAGGAATTATGTTTTTAGTGGCACAGTACTACAGATATGAGAACAAGGCTGTGGTGGGGCTAAATGATTTCCACTACCTGCTTTAGAGCAGGGTCAGGGCTGACAGAGAGGCCAAAACTGTGAGTCCCAGCCAAACACCTCCACTACAGATACCCTTTACATTTGTTTGAAAGTGTCTGCTGCCATAGTGAGAGTCTGGGTTGAAGTCCAAGAAAATAATTTCACTGATTTCAGTAGGTCTTGGGTTAACCTCTAAAGCTGCTTGGGGTTTTCAGCATGAACTATACCTGCCAACTATACAGTATGCTTAAGGTTTTCAAAAGCACATGCTAGTAAATCTTCTACTTAGGGGTTTTGGTCATAGACAACATGGTTTGAGGGGTTTCTCCCCCTTAATAATGGTATTTACCACTTTTGTGATATAAGGCATTTTCCTCTCTTTCCTCTGAATGCAGCTATTTTCTATTTGTTAATTTATTTAAGGAATTATTTCTCAAGAATTACTCACAAATAACAGTCATCATCAGTGCAAGAACCTGTATCTCACAGAGAAAATTATAGTACAGTAAATGCCCCCCAAATGTTCCAAAAAATTATAGATGAAAACAATAAAGTACATAAAGTTACATAAAGTACAGAAATTCGGGGCAACTGTCCAAAAAGTTTTGACAGTGGCCACGTATATACATATATGTTTATGTCTTTTATATATACATATAAAACCACCTCTTTAACTAAGAAGCAGTCAGGAAAATTAGTCATTTGATGTTCACATCTGCCTGCACTTGTACGTAACAAGCCAAAGGAACATGTAAGGGCTGCTTTTCTGAGTCAAGTCTTAGTACAAGACTTGCCCTGAGTACATCCTTAGGAAGCTGCGCTATCACAGAACCCACGGTGGCACTTATTGTTCAACACTCTTGGGAAAGAAGTCTTAGAGACATTGAGTACAAAAATTAATTAAGAACGGTTCTGAATAGCTCTTTCCTCCCTGGCCAAATACTTCTGAGTTAAAGGAAGCAAGAAGGGCTAGCTGGTTTTCTTATCCACTTGACTCATCTTCCTTCATCCACCTGTAGTGCCATGTTCCCCTCACACAGAACAAAACCATAGCAAAAGGAAATAAAAATCTATGCTAACTGGAAGAAAAGAAAGCTCACTTGTTCCAAATCATGGCCTGGCATGGTTCAGTAGGGAGTTCTGGCACAAAAGATTACTTGCTGCCTCTATCTAGCAAATCCTCAACACATACTCCCTATAGTTTCATGTGGTCTTCTGTCCTCATCATGTCAGAGAATGCAAGACTTGTGGTCTCTCAGTCCTCTGAGAGAAGAGCTCTGATGACTTGGCATGAGCACCACAACTCTGCAAAGAGCAACAAATCAGAGGATCTGAAGGACCATCTCCAAAACATATCTATGCTGAGATTTGTGCTGTCCACTTCAAAATCCACAGTGTTTCCCCATTCAAGATAGTTTTAATTTTAAAAACTGTAACAGTAAGGAAAAGAATATCCATGGAGCTTTCATTTATGTAACAAATAAGGATGTAGTTTCAAAAGGTTTCATGCACTGACCTAGCCCTACTACCCCTACAGTCTATGGCAGAGCTCCAATTGACACCATCAGGAGTAGAATTAGGGGGATGGGAAATTGTTTTGAAAATCAGATGGAAAAAAAATCTCTGAACCACATCTCCTTTCCTTTTTCTCCCTCTCTTCACACGTCCACACTCTCCTCTTGGTCTCCTTAGCTATGTTGAAATGATGCACTAATTGGTTCTGCATGAACAAGACCACATTGAGGAAGATGTGTTGCCATACCATAATCTAATCAAAATAATTCTCAGGCCTGAGTGAGCATTTAAATAAAAACATAAAGCTGCCCTTGACAATTAATACTTTCTGTGGAATTGACTGAAAGCTATGAGTAATTTCAATCCAAGCTAAATTCCTAGCTCATTTGCCTTTCCATCACATATCTTTTAAATCCTAATTATATGTAATCAACAGTATAAGCAACATGATTCTTCTTGTAGTTGACAAATTCCTGGGTTCATTTTGCATACTTTCAGATACTTTCATACCAATGAATATATACGCTCTTTCTACCTGAGAGAGTTTTACATCAGGTAATTACAACTTAGCTCAATTAAAAATGTTCTTGAAACAAGTACAGCGTCTTTTAGAGCCACAAAGCTAATTTAAGGAGCCGGTGGGCATGATTAGGTCAGACTGACAGTGAAGGCTTGCTGGAAATTAAAAGGAAGGTCACAGATGTGTGACTTTGTTTTTGGCTGAACTTTCCCAGCAGGATGTTTCTAGGTTACATCAAAATAATAATCCATTTGGGTGCAGAATAAGGCAGATCAGCCCTTTTTCAAAGTGACCAAAAAGGCTGTATTATGAGTGCATCATGCCCATGTAGCTGCCAAAACCAGTGTCTGATTTTGAGGGTTTCTCAGCATCCGCCCTTCTAATCCACTCCACTGCTTGGGAGGAGTCCAATACACCAGAGAGCAGATGATTTTTCTTTAAGGATTTTCTAGACTGACAGTGACAGAGACCCAGGGAGACCATACACCTCCCATATTGGTAGATCAAATAGCCTGTCATGATGTTAGTCATCTTTTTCACATCTGTCACGCTGCAGAAGTAGCTCCTGCAGGACATGTGAGCCAGGACCAGAAGTGAGCTGGGACCAGAGGTGAGTTTAGAACAGACCACGCCCTCCCCATGGGGACTGTACCCTGTTGCCAAACACAGGGGCAGAGATGAAGCTGGTACCAGAGCCCATGGGGACCCCCAGGCATGGTGGGGGGATAAGCCATGTCCAGGGTCCAGCCCAGGAGCTCAGCCAGGAGCAGCAGGAAATGGGTCAGAGACAGGCCCTTTCTTTTGTTGCTGCCAAGCAGCCCAAAGGATGTCACCCACAGCTCATAGTGACATTTTGATGCAGATACAAAACAATATGACTTGATTATCATCAACAGATCCATGCTGCACATCAGTGGAAAGAAGTTGCATTTCTTGAGTGACCTTTTAAAGATGCGGGTTAAAAGATAAATATCCACCGGTTCTCAGGGTGTTTTCCTACTCTTTATGAGCTATTATTCATAGGCATGGGTGAAGGTAACTATTACCACCTCCAATGTTATTTCACTGCTCTTGGCAAACCAATTTTGGTCATAATATAATCATAATAACCCTCTGAATTTATGACTGTATTTTGCATGTTGTAATTGTGATGAAGACGTGAACAGATCTTCATAGCACCCTTGCCTGTCAAGTATTGTGATCCTGATTCTACAGGTGAAGACACAGCACATTTACCCCAGCAGGGTTCAGACTGTAAACCAGATCCCACCTTGTTAACCACATATGGGTTTCATCTACATCAATCTCATGGTACAGCAGAAGAATTTAGGAAGGACATGTGTAAGGAAGCCAATTATTGTCCCATTTTTTAAAATAGGGACTTTGCAAAAGGCAGCCTCAACTTTTCACCTATAAAAAAGAATATAATCATAATATCTGACTATCCTATGAATCACGTAAACTACAAATGTAAGGTTTGTGAGCTCAGTTCTGTCCGCATACTCCAGAGTTCTTATTGATTCTTCTCTACTATGCTGATATCATCTGTTTTTTAAGATTTGTTTTCTTAAATAAAGATAAAGAATTCTTAAGTGGTAAAGGTGGATCTTGGGACAATGCACAAAATGCGTACCTGCCATAAAACAATAGTGTAATAAAAAAAAAAGCACATGTATCTGAATATACTATGAATAGAATATATGACTGTGTTGAAAACAAATATAACTGATATTTATTGCATAATTCTTCTTAACTTTCCCTTCAGGTGAAACTTCTGCTGTTTATGAGACCTGAGAAATAAAAATTTAAGCAGTGGGTGTTATGAAAGTGTAGTTCTTATTTCTGTGTCAGCTTTTCCACATTAATCAATTGTCCAGACTTGTTTCCACTGTACTTACTTGGACTATTCTTCCAATTCCAGGCTTGTATTCACTTCTGATTAGGACATATATGACTGAAATAAGACTTCTTTTTAAGCACCTCAGTTCATACTGAGGAACACAACTGTAGGCACCTGAATTTGGAAAAGATTGACCTAAAGGCTGATGCATTTCTTGATTTGTTTAATAAAATCAGTAGGTTCACTATGCAGAAAAGCTGGAGAAAACCTGTTTGATTGCTTCAGGATATTGAATCTGAGTTTCTCCCGGACTGGGCTAAAGAAATTTATAAAAAGATTCCTGGATGCTTCCCACTCTGTGTCAGGAATTATCTAGTTAATTAATTTACCCTATTAGGCAACTGAACAGAACTTTCCCTTGTGCATGGGCTATGCACTGAGACTGGTGCTCACACCACTTGGGGTAGCAGAGTCCCCAGCTTGTCCCACAGACCTGGCAAGGGCACCATAATGGTCACTGGAGCCGTGGACGAGAGCCACAGACAGGCTTATCAGCCACACTACCTTCCATTCCCCTCTTCCCTGCCATAGCATCCGCATTGTTCAAACTCCCAAATACGTGGATAGTGTCTACAGCACCATGGGTAGGTGAGACATAGGACTAATGTACCCAGGAAGCAACTCAAGTTCTCTGGTCCTACCACATCCTTCTTAATTTGTTACTCATTTCAAGTTACCTCTGAAAGAAAGTGAAAGAAGCTGAGATGAAGTATCTGGTCCTAGACCCAACTATCAGAGTGGATTTCTACATCTCAATCATGACTAGGTCTGAATGTCTGGAAGGTAAAAGCACCAAGGAGTTTACTCACCCATGGAAGCTTGTGGCCTGGGATTAAGCAAACAATAAACTTGACCCAGTGAGAAAATTCTTCACTGAATAAGTTGGCATATAGTTGTGCAAATATTTGATATTACCACTGACATGACATCTGCCAAAAATTTTTTACAGTGGTCTACAAATTTAAAGTTCACAGCATCAGGCCAAATCAATGGTCATGAGCTGCTGGCATACTGAATGCTGCGCTGTCAAGCAGGAAACCCTACAGGCACGCTAGTCCCCACACTGAAAGTGTTTGAGGGAGAGTGTCAGACTTCTAGGCTCTTCTCCACAAAAGAAAAGCATCGGGTGGGTCAGAAGGAAACCAGTGTCAGTGATTTGGTTGGGGTCAGCTGTGGCCCACATGCTGAAACAATGCAGTGGGTTATCCTGTTACTAATGACCTATATTCGCCAGTCTATATCCTTGATTACATCCCATTTGGACCTGGTTCTGCATATTTATTGTGTCAGTGAGTCAATCAGATATTGTAACATCAGCAGTAACAGGTAAGCTGTTCCTGTAACTGTCATAAAGATGCTGTATTCTTGTGACTAGGGGGAAGAACCCAGAAACCATGCCTTTGTGACAAATGATGAAAACACTTCAAGGTAAATTATAGGCAATATTTTGGGAACACTAGATCCTGAGAGGAAACAGCTAACTACCCATCACACTAGTAAACAAGGAGAAAAAAATATAAGCACCCAGTCTTACTCTTGTTCCACGAGAAGCTCAAATTTCCAATATGAAGTCAAGCAAAATTTTAATTAGAGGGCACAACATAACCTGGTTCTCCATGCCATTTCTGGAGATGCAGCCAGGCTTGAGCAACGCCTGCACTTAGTACTGACACCAAACAGTTATATATCTGCCTACACACAACACTAATGTGATCATTTAGGTCATGCCTGGAGGAATCAGTCATTATCACAGGTTCCCTTTACTGAGCTGTGTACAGGTTTGCACTATATATTAGTCCTTTCCACACAGATCTTCTTTGCTAAGAAATATATCTATGACACTTTGCTACCTTTCTCTTGAGTAAATGTGTTTAACATGGTGACTGTGTTTTCTTACTTCAGTAGTCTCAATGTGTCTGCATTTGGATAATTCTGCATGGGCGAGGGTCGTGTCTGTGAACTGTTAATGTCCTCTTTAATCCTGTTTCAGGAATGATGGCAAATTTGAGCAGTGCCTGGAATTTCTGTAGTTACACAGTAAAATGAAAAATTTCTCCTTAAAGAAATTATCTACTTTATGGAATTTATTCAGTGAATCAATTTATCCTAAATATGTATCTAGCATGTAGATAGGATAGAGTTTAAAATGTGTTTTCAGTTATTTTGAATATCAGTTTTGTTTTGCACATTTGCAATTCAGTTGGCTAGTGAGCCAAAAAAGTCCTTAGTATTACTGGAGTTTGTCTCTTGTGACCCTGCTCTTCCCCATAAGTGTATCTACTTTGATTAGTGTGATGGCACTCCTTTGTCTAATTTTCATTGTGTGCTTAATAGTTTACCTTTTCATTCTTTTTTTTTTGACATCTATCTGTAACTCACTATGAGTGTGAAAAAAATAAATTACTTGCATAACATCACTGAAGATACAATTTTCACTCATGAACAGTGAGTCTCTTACATCTGAATGCAGGTGCTCCCAAGACCACTTCAGTGACATCTTAACATAGGAGTTCCTTTCCTCAGTGTCGTGTTCCTTTCATGACCACTCTCACCACCACCACCACACTCACCATCAGCGCCATTCTGATACCAACAAATGGGTCAACAACCAGCTTTTTTAAAGGAGCAGTATATTCTGATTAGAAATATAATGACTAATAAGGAGAAACACATTTCCACCATCAGCAGCTGCTGCTTCCCTTTGCTTAAGCAGGGTTTAGTTCCTTTTATTTTCATTCAAAACTGATCTTTACTTCAACAGGCTTGTTTGTTAAGGTTTCTTTCCACTCCCATCCTGGTCTAAATCCTTGTTCAACCAAGAATCCATAAATCTTTATTACCTCGGGCACTTCTCTTTCTGTTTTCATCAACTGTTTATTTGTATGATAATACTTCAGTACCTTAAACCACTGTTAAGTAATTTATCATAATAAATGGCATTTCCTAATGTTATGTCCCTTCTTGCACCTTATCTCCAGTTTGTTTGTTTGTTCAGATTATAAGATCTTAGCTATTGCATCCACAATTTCCAAGAGGGATTGGTTATTTTTGCAGTTTTTAACTTGAAGACGGGTCAGCCTAGAGGTTCACAGCTCTATCATTATGTCATATCAGGTTGCGTGAAAAGCAGTTGTTGTCAGTAACTGCCAGGGATAGGTGCTAAGCAATGCAAATCCTTTCCCAAACTAGCCAACATTACTGAACTTGACTCTCTTGCTTCCCCATTTGAAATATTTGATGAGGAACTTCTTAGCCTGGGACTACTAGCAGTGATGCTCCCCTGATCACAGGGGAAGTGAAGCCCAGGGAGATCATTAGAAAACATGGGGAATTCATGAACTTTGGGGAAGGGTGAGAAGGGAGACACAGAAATCATCCAGGAAAATTCTTGACCTCATTAGTGACACCTTCTCAGTCTTACCTGAAACCCTTTTTTCCACTACTGGTCTTTGTTGGTCAGTCAGTTCATCCCTGAGGGAGCAGTTCCAGTTGGCTCCATGTGCACTGTGACAGGAACTCAAGAGAGAATCCATGAATTCCTCGCCTTGGTCCTTACCTGTATTTCTGCTCAGTCTTCATATGGGACAGAGAGATCTCTCCCCTCAAGAGCTGCAGGCCATGGCGCTTACCTATTTGCATGGTTTTTCTCTTCTTTAGCATGATTTTTTTTTGCCATATAATAAAGATAGAGCTGATTAAAGCATGTCTGGACCTGGACTAGTACGTCACTGCAACCCTTTGGAACCGGCAGCATTAAACAATCCTCCACACCCCAGGTGAATCTTCTCTTACTGGCACGGTTATACCTACCTTGCTATCCACTGCACTGACATGAATCATAAATCTCTTTATGGGTAGAGATGCTGCATAATTGCACAGACACTGCTCCTCACGGGCCAGATTTTCCCTGGTGAACAGTGTTAGTAGCTCTTGCTGATGGCAGAGAAAGCAGAACGTTGCAGCCCTGCTCTGCTGCATGAGGGACACTGAGCAAGCAACCACACTGCTGTTGTTTGCATGCTGTGTGAGAAGAGGCCATTTGTACAGCCATATCCAATCTTTTCCTGCAGGAAGGACTTTATCCTGAAAATTCAATAGAGATTGAAGTTTTTAGACCTCTGATTTCAGCCCTTGGCATACCAATAATAGAATCATAGAATACCAGGTTAAAAGGGACCTCAAGGATCATCTGGTCCTGAAAGGTAGCTTAAGACATTTAAGGAAACTACTATTGCTCACCAGTAAATGCCAACATGGTTAACCTGTGATCAGTATCTAGTCAAACTACAGAGACTGGGGAGAGCCCACTTCTATCTTTCACCAGGGCCTCAAGAAGAAAGCAAAGATCATCTCTTCTGGATGTAAAAAAGTAGCACTGGCCTTAGATGCCTGGAGGGAATAGACATACAAAAATAGGCACAGTGGTACCGTGGCTGCTCCTGGCTGATCATTCACAGATGATATACGAAAGACATGTAACCACCCCTATAGAGTACACAGCAGATTTCCTGTGCACAGGACCAGTAACCATCAGCTCTGGATCATAAATGGTGCTAGTCCCTGCCTCTCTCTCCACTGAAGCAAGGCAGAGATAGAAATGACCTTGGAGAGCAGGAACTTGGCCCTGCTGACTGTGAGGAGGGGTGGAATGGCCGCCTTACTCTTTCCCACTCCTTGTAGCAGAGTCCTTATCATGCAGAGAAATGTGACAGGTTCCACAGTCTTTTGAGGCTAAACACCTCTCCCTCAAAGGACCAAAAGGGCTCAATGGATCTTCTGTGGGGTAAGGGTCTGAAGACAGTGCTGCTCCTCATCCTTCCTGAGCAGGTAGACTATACAGCCACATGGTTTAAAAACAGGATCTCTTGTTTACTTTAAGGGGGAGGTGGAAGCTAACCAGTCTACAGCAGTTGTCAGGGACTTATATTTTGAGATCCAGAGTCTCAACGCTGTGGTTGAAATCAAGCCTTGGGGACTCATTACATGTTTTCAATGTTTTGAAAGACTGGGCTTTATAAATGTCAGCATTTTCTCTGTCACTCAAAATCTGGGTTCTCCACAGGGATTTCACAGTGAAAATATCCGGGACCTATCTGCTTATATCTGCTTATTCCCTGAACATCCAATACCTCTTTAGAAACACTATAATTCAATACCTTTCCCACATGTGAATGCCTGATAAAGCCTGGGATGCAAAGAAATGCATAGACCTATACAAGTCCATTTCTGTATAGAGAAGAGTCACTACAAATTCAAACACCAGGGCTTTCCAGAAACAGAAACATTATTGTAACCATTAAAAGAAAAGAAGATACAAGTGCCCTTCACAAAATCCTCAAACAGTTAAATTTTCTCTATATTGATTTATCCAGCTGGCTCACAAAGATAAAAACTAATGAGACTTTTTTAACAAGAAATATTTTAAGCAGTTTTAAAAATCTATCCTTCTTCTCTCCTGTCCCTGCCTGACATAAATATTGCATTCATAAATCTAGCCTGTAATAAAATCCTCTCCTAATTCATATGACCAAATCCCCAGAAAACAGGGTCACTGGTGAAGTTTTGCCAATCCTCCATCTAAGTCTGGTACTGCAAGTGTTTCATAGTACTTCTTGTGTATTGTTCCACTCCTAAATGAGTTTTAAAATTTTGTGCCTCTGGTGGTTTTCCACAAGCCTTCCTCAGTCACAGCTTCCATAAGGTTTCAATAAAAAAAAAAAAAAAAAAAAAAAAAAAAAAAGGGACATTTAGTGCTGCTGCTTATGTAGAGACAATTTTCCAACCTCCAAAGACAAGTATTTCCCATAACATCCTGTCCTAGTTAACTAGCCTCTTTATCACCTTGATACTGACGGCAAACAGAGGAATGCATAATGGGAATCATTTTTAACAAGCTGCTCTTACAAGAGTAAGTTAATTAGACTCAAACACACATTTCTTCAGCATTTGTGCTACTGACAAGCCTAGAAATTGAACCATGAGACCAATAAATACTGTAAGATAATTCCCAGATCCAGAGATCTTGGGCAGGACAGACTTTGGGAATGAGATGCATCACACACAATGTATAAATTCTGCACTCCAGTTTCCTCAGAAGACAGGCTACTTCCCAGCTTCCCTTCCTCATTTCAATTTTCTGTCATTCAAACATACTTTTAAAAATTATACAGTTCTTAGTGCCAAATCATAAAGCAATGATAATACTACTGTCCTTTAAGAAATCTTTTTCCTGTATATAACTTGATTAAAAAAGCATTGACTTATTATGAAAAAAGATGGACTAAGAATTTGTAGTCAGTTTGAGTCTGATCATTACCTATAAATCTCTTTTGACATGACTGTTTTCTGTCTAAAACTGTCCCATCAGTTCGGCCAAGGTTTCCAGTAGCCTGGTTGATCAGGCTACTTCAGTTTTCATCTCCGACTTTTTCATTGTCTTCCTCCATTTTGCCATACCTCTCCACATTATACTATCAGTATCTCGTTCCTAACAAGCATGCTGAACAAAATTTACTGAAGGCCAAGTATCTCTTACACATCTGCATACTCATTCCCATTCCTCTTTAGACCTCTCAGCTCACCTGAACTGCAGTCTTTTGGTAACTAGAAGCTTCCAATATTTCAAAGACCTTTTCTTCAGACAGAATATCTCCATCCTCTCAAAACACCCTGATTGATACTGCCTGAAATCTAAAGCAGCGTTTGTCATGCTATTCCCCCAATTGATTATTGGGTTATTATAAAGGATGGAAAGGAATCTCAGGAAGCTCTTCAATTAGATTTTCCAGCTTTAAAGGAGTTAGAGCAGACATGCAATGGCAGGTATATATATGGTTGGTGTATACCACCAGACTGCTGTGAGGCTGATCTGCAAAGTGTGGGTCTGGTGCAGTCCATCTTCTGCATCATATGCAGCTGATAAAAATAAGATAGGAGGAAGAGGTGCATATCTAGGGTCCTCCTGAGTCCTCCTGTGTGTACATAAGCACTAATGGGGGATAAAAAATAACCCCTAGTCTGGGTTATAAAAATATAGTCTCTTATACTACCCTTAGAATCTTTATAGCAACTTTGTATATGCCAAATATAGGACAAAGACATCATATAGAAGGCAACTGAGGAACATAATGTCGATTATCAAGTTATTACAATCCTTACTATATTTTCTGATTTGATAGTTTTACAGTAATGGATACAATAATGTTACTCAGGTCTGACTTTTTTTCACAACTGAATCTAACAGTACCAAAACTCCTCCTGATTTCATCTGAAAGCACAATGTACTTATGTGGCCCACAAGTAAAGCTACACTGCTGGCCTCAAACTTCCAGCATTATCAACTCTTGCATCCTTCTTGGAAATCTCAATATATTTAGGAAAGAAAGCTAAAGCTCTTAGACATGTATGAACAGGGGAGATCAGATTTTGGTTTAAAAATTAAACAGAAAAATAATCTTGGGTTTCACATTTGCAGAGCAAGCTTTGAAAGCATAAGACTGCAAACTTGGTGACAATGATCATAAAAAATCCTATTTTTCAAATGTCTTGATTTTTAGCTGTCTCGTTAAGAGTCCACACTATCTAAGAGTCCACAAAACTATGCTTCTAGTGCATATGAGTATGGTAGACACTCAGGGAATAGCTTTCCCAATAAAATGCTTATTTTAGAAGTATGACAAGAGTCCTCTAATCACTGCTACCCAACTCAGTTTATGTGTGGTGGCCAAGCACAGCAGACTTTGAGAGGGTCTGGATGTTAGCAGCAATTGCACAACATATCTGGATACAGTCAGTCTGTGTTCATTATACAGAAGTGATATTGATTCCCTAGGATCCCATAGCCTTTATAAAATATGGAACACTTTGGGGTAGGAAAACTGTTCCTATTAACTTTTTAATCCAGTCTGATTTTTATTGCCTTTTTAGACCACTTTGGCAGTAAATATCCTCCCAAAACCTTTTTATACTGCCTCTGGAAGTGTAAAGAAGTCTGGCTGTAAAAAAGAATCAGGCCCGGTGAGTCCAAACAGAAATGCAAAAGGAAACCAAATACTTTCAAGGTTTAATCACCTTTAGCATAAATCTACCCCATACAGGAACAATAACAGCATGTTTCCAGCAATCCAGCTCTTGATTGGTTCTCCAATTGTCCCCTTTAATTAGTCTTTCTGTCCCCTGGTGCTCTTATTTTATTACCTCAGTTGTAAACAGGACATTATTCAAAACTGTTTCAGGCTAATTGCACTACAAATATTAAGACCCTGGCTGTTAAGTGGTCATAAATGAGTCTTTGTAACTACTGAATGGCTAATAAAAATAATGAAATGCAATTGTTGCATGTAAATACCAGTGAGCAGTGTAATATTTTATAATGATGACTATTTAATTGAAATTTAGGGCCACTAATTTTGGGTTTCTGACAATGTCACTATATTTCTAGCAACTGACCTTTGAAAGCCAATTCTCTGTTTTTTCTCCCCACTAAGGAATTCTGTGTTAGATTCAACCCCTGGTATTCAAACTGAATGCACCTAGACCATCAGTTGCCTGGAGAAGCTCAGCCTTGGCTTCTTGGCATGGACATCGTGCTTGGATGACTTGGGGCTCAGAGGTGACAAAGAGACAATAAACTGTGAGTTCTGCAGTTTCTTAGCATCTCTAGAAAGGGCCAAACCTGGACTGTGCTGTAGAGATAATTCCTAGCCTTCTGCCAGGGCCAAACATGGTTAAGACACACTTCTCCAGATAATTTTTTGAGCACATTCTGGAGTACAGTAAGGAAGAAATCCAGAGCCTGAACAAGATTAGTTCAGGCATTAATTCAGGATTACCTGTGAGCTCTGAGATAGTCCAACAGGCTGACAGACTGCAGGTGTGGTCAGGTTTGCTCAACCCAGCTCCACCAATTTTCATCTCACCATTCATTGCAATGCTGTGATATGGCCAACACAGGCTGTTTTTTTCTTAGAAGAATTTGGTGTGTTATGCAGCAAAGCAGTGGAGGATAGACAGACAATGGTGTCACAGTTGTCCTAGGCAGCAGCATAAACATCCAGAGCCACAGAGTAGTAAGGATGTTGTAGTTTATAAAGTTCATTAGCATATGCTCTAAGGAACAACATGAATGCCAGCAATGGGATAACACAAGCAGTAAGATACATGTCTCAGTAACTAACACTAGTAAAAATGTTCCTCAAGTGATCCTGCCTTAGAACAAATTAGTTGACAACTAATTATGCAGAGACAGCTCTTGAGCTCATAATCCTTGTCAAATTGCACGAAGTGAGGAGTGAAGACCTGTCCCACAAGTCATTATACAAACAAACAATTTAACATGTTGTTCTATTGTATTTAATCCAATCCTGTTGCAAGCAGAATATTTCAGTGAACAAACCCAAGTATTTTAAATCAGAAACAAGATAGCTCAAAAGGCTAAATAAATCCCCAACATAAACATTTCTATTGGTGTCCTCATTTGTGAAGTGACTTGTTATAATGTTGACTAATTGGTTTGTAAATTTTGCTGTGGGTCCTTTTTCTTATCTTACCTATGTTTTGTTGGCAAAATCCAAACAAGCATTAAGTTCCTAATGTTATCAACTAGTTGCTACAAGAAGCTGTGGCCCTTTAAACTCCTTAATCCTTAGGAGGGTAGCAGACCTCCCTGCTGCATTAGCTCAGGAGTCCTCTTCTTTAAAATTATAATTGCATTGATGGATTAAAATTCCTGATCTCAGCTTTCAGTTACCATTCCCATTGATTCCTGCATCAGGAAGGACATAGGAGCTACAGAAAAGAATATGGCCCACTCTTTCTGCCTCGTGGCAAAAGAGAGTGTTTGCTTGCCACTTGGTCAAAGTTTGAATATCTAACACAGTGCAAAGTTAATCCCATTCCCACAAGTTACCACAAAATGAAAGAAAATCTGGTCATGAAGCGCAAAAACGCACGTGTTACAATGTTTTCAGGACTTCTTAAATAATCACTGAGCAATTCTTCACATAGCTGTCCTCACAAACCCTTCCAAAAGCAGGAACTGTCACAGACAAAGATAAAGCATCAGATCACTAGGGGTTCCTGACTTGCATGGTTTTCCACAGAAGTAAAATGAAACACCTCTAGTCATCTGTGTCCAAGCAATTTGATTGCACGAGGAGGCCTTGTCAGGAGCAGGAAATATGGCCACTCCAGTGCCAAATTAATGACATACTCATGGGACTGTCTTTCCTTACCCAAAGCTTGCCATTGAATTCAGGTTTTGGTGTCGCTGATGCAAGCACAGTTAATAACTTTAAAATGAATTAATAAAGAACAGGATCTCCTGTGGAGTTCTCGTCTCTAATTAAGTGGTGGCAGGGGAAGCATATAGTGGAATAAGAAATAATTCAAAACCTTTTCTTTTTTATCAAGCTATTTAGCATTTTGGCATCCTTCCAAATACATTTCCTATAATTGGAAACATTAAATTGCCTGATTTAAATCTGCAAGCCCACTCTCAAACACACAATCACATTGAAGGCTATAGCACTGGTCATGAGTCAGACTCTAACTGGAGAGCAAGTTGTGAGGATACGATGCAGTTATTTTCTACTGAAAGAGCTAGGTGAGGGTTTTTTTTTGCAGAGAATAGTTTTCTGAAAAATACTTTTTCAGCAATATCTATACATAATGTAAATGAAACAAAAAAAACCTGAAAAATTTATCTTGACTTCTCAATTTCAGCAGTGCAAAAATATGTAATATTTTACACAGACTACAAAAAGTATATTCCTTTTTACCCTTCAGCCTGCAAGCCTAACCACTATAGGTTATAGGCTATACAAAATATATTATTTAGGAATGAAAGAAATGCATTCATCCTACCTGGGTAATTTCTTTTGCTTCCATTTCAGTTCCCCAAGAAAAATAAACACATTTTCTTTCAGGTAAACAACTTTTTTTTGTTTTATTTTTTGCTCAGTCAGGTCAGACAAACAAAAAAGTCAACAACTACACAACTCGAAACCAGATGCTAATAAGAAACCCTTTACTAATGCTCCAGATGCAGTAATGTGCTGACAGGTTGCTGTGTAAACACAGTGCTGTTGTGTTGTGTTGTGTCGTGTCTCCAGTGCCCATTCATTCATGATTTCTCTATCTGTATTAAGGGCCTTATTGCTTCAACTCATATCCCAAGGTCTGTATCAAAATTCCTTCCACTTTCTCTTCCACCAGGGGTAACAGCACCATCAAATCCTGACCTTCCAACAATTTTCACCCCTGTGCAGTCTCACAGACTGATCAGTAGCACAAGTTCATGGAGTGGATCAAGATCAGACACAGTATTGCGATGAAATGTGGGGAAAAATGTCCAAGAAAAAGACAGCAGTCAAAAAAGAAGTCAGAAAAGTAAATAGGAAAAGAAGAATGGGAAGAGTGAGGACAGCAGCATCAAGAAGAAAGGCATGCACACTTTCGGATAGGTGACGATAGCTTTGGCTACTGAAGCTTCAAGACAGCTGTTTCCTGCACTGAAAGGGAAGAAGGAGAGTCCTAGCAGGGAACCATGCACCTCATGTCTCTCTCTTTAGACTACCACAGGCATCATGAGCTTGCCAGCACATCGCAGATGCTGGGGTTTTTGGTTAAACTTTTGCAGGGAAGTGAAGAGGCAGTCCTGTGAATGTACATAGCAAGAAGCTGGCTTTGTAACTAATTCAAGGACTGTATCGAGGAGAATTATGCTATTTATACAAAAGTCTGTTTTTAATGCTTATGGCATGTCGCTAGATTTTAACACTGTCAAGTCATGTAAAAGCATCTTTTGATGATTGTTTATCACATCTAAAACAACAAATAGCAGAAATCTTAAAATTTCCTATATTTCCTATAAGGTGGGGCAGCATTGCAAGAAAGAGGTCTGCAAAGGAAACACTGAGGGAAGAGATATGAGCTTCTGTACCTAAGTAAGTTAGGTCTGATATAAGTCTAGGCATAAATTAAATTTAGAGTAAAGACAAGAAGAATCACTACTTTTGTATAGAAAACCTTTGTAGGCTGAATCTCTGCCATTAAAAAAGAGTGGTAAAAATACTGTTGACTTGAAAAAGGAGGATAAAAGTTGCTTTGTGGTTGTACTTACTAATCAGCCTCAGGGATGACTCTCTCCAAGACTTATATTGCTACCTTTTATACATACATTTGTTTTCAGAAAGGTGTTTTTGTTTTAAAATTGTTACTGAGTTGCATTATTTGCTGAAAATACACAGATTTTTTTAACTAGTCCCTTGTGTAAGAACACTGACGATATGTTGCTTTGGATCATGGAAGTCAAGGTCTGTAGTACGACTTTACTTTCCTAGTGTTTTTCTACAGAGGTTCATTTATTTGAATTTTTCTCTGACTGGGCCAAAACGTGGTAATTCTTAAGAACTGCAAAATTCAAGAGGACCAGTGCCTAGGTATCTCAGGAGATACTCACTGAGCAATTATCTTCTAACCCTGATGATCTGCCACTGGAGAAAATAAAAATAATAACTTGATAACACCTTCAGTATTTCTATGTTACCCCTCCATCTCATCCCAGAGAAAGAGGTTGCTAGTCTGCTCCCTTCTCACTTCCCAGCATCCCAGAGTCATGGGTTCTTCCTCACTTGTGTGTCAGCTGTTCTTCTCTGGTGCCTGTGAGAAGGATGCTGCCTTCTACATATCTTGGTAGGTAAGGACTGCTTCTTGGAGGTCCTCTGCCCTGGAGGGCCCCTGTCACTTCAATCATGTGCTCATGAGTAATTCTGGGAAGAAACATTAAACAGGTTGACACCACTGCAACATGCAACAACTTGGTTATTGGTAATCCATTAAGAGACTTGTTAAAAGCAAAAATGCTGGTATTTAGAGATATAGGCACTGACTTTGTAAAACCCCAGCTCTCCACTGCAGAGTGAGGGCTTCACCAGGTATGCTGGTAGACTTCCCTGTCTCAGCATCCAATACTTTTTGTTTGTTACGTAAGCAGTCTGCTTCTCTGTGAGATTTTTAACATGCTATCATGGACTTTCTGCAATATTTAGAATAAACTGTTATGAAACTGCATACAGGCTACAGCTGAACAGGAAAAGGTGCTTTATCTGCTGTTACCCTTGCTTTCATCTTCCTACGTTGTGTTAAAATAAAGAAGTGTACAAGTGCACATATGTCAGAGAGAGTTTTTCCTGAAATGAACCTGCAATTCCCACACTTGTCAGTTGTTTTGCATTTCAAAAACAACCTCAAAGGACACCAACAAGAAAAGGTGACATAGTTAAAAGGTCAATACCTAAATGTTTATAATTCCAAGTTTATCTTTACACATACATATTCATACATTTCAAATTATTAGCTATTCTTTTAGGTGGGGCAGAAGGAAGATAATTGCTGAGGGAATTATTTGAAGACTGCTGCGGTTTTTTTATCAAAGTTTATGAGAATGAAGTCATTGGGCTTGAGAAGACACACAAGTTCTTTTTAAAGAAATGTGTTCTCCACCACGTCCCTTCTGTATGGCATTAGTTCCTATACATGCTTTCAGCTCAGCCTGTGTTGTTTCCTAAGCTAATGGTACCCACACAAAGGAAAAGCAATTTAGAATTTGTAGTCAAACATATGTCAGAGGAATATTTTGAACTTCATCTACTACTAAGCAAACAACTTGCTCCACTTGTCCAGGGCATCATTAAGGATAATCAGGATCTGGGGGTGATAGAAAAACTGTGGTGCTGCAGCTGTGCTGGGAGGACTGGGTTGTACTGTGAATTGTCTCAAGCATCATGCCAGCTCCTCAAACAGAGGTACAGCAAGGCCATGAAAGACTCATGGGCTCATGGTTGTGAGCTCCTTGTAAAGAAGGCAGGAGGCCCTGAAATGTACCTGTAACTATAGAGTCTGCCCTTTGAAATGGCATCAAGTTATAGGCTAAATTCTGTTTCTGACTAAGTCTGTAGTGAAAAATCATAAAAACCAGAAACTGATTTTCAGTAAAGCATCGCAAATAAAAAATTCTTAGATCTGGAAAAACATAGAATGACTGTTTTTCTGCTTTTCTCATGTAAGCATGTTTTCCTTAACTGTTCCAAAATATGACATTATAGGAACTTTGTTAGAATTTTCTGCTAGAAATTATAAAGCAATATATAGTCTCCTTTTTTTAATAGGGTTTAGTCTGATAATTTGAATGACAGAATACAGGTGACTATCAATACCAGGACGTGTTTCATTTGTTCAATTCAAATCTATTATTTAACCATATTTTATTTTGTTATAAGCCCATGTAGCTAAAAAGACCCAAATATTAAAAACCCCACAATTACTGAAGCAGGGAAAGCAGTTAGGTTTTACAGCAGAACAATTCAGACATGAAAGCACTAAACAATGCTATATGATTATCCATGCATCAATGTATCAAAGTTAAATTAACAGATTATTTTTAGAAGTTTTTTTTAAACCCAGAGACTGCCAAAGAGGAAAAGGATGTTGCCAGAGGGGAACAGGCATTGCCCCCTTTAACAGAAATCTAATCAGATTTACCATTTGAGACATCTTATCTATTATTTAATTAGGTTAAGATCAGCTGTTCTGAAATAGAAATATATTATTTCAAGAGTAAAGCTGTTTGACACTTACTTTTCTTGAAATGTACAGTTATCCCATGGTGACTCTGGGTGATACTAAATGTTGCTATTAGTAGCTTCATTATTCAGAAAATCATGTATGAACCCCACCCTAGCACTTGAAGACTAGCTTAGGCTGAAGTGGCATTGGTCACATACTAGTGCTGTTTGGAAGCCTTACAAATGACAAAATCCTTCCTTTTGTTCTTAGTTGCTGTTCTGCATTCAATAAGACAAGAAAATGAGCATAAACTCAAGTACTAACCAATCTGTAAGTTTCTGGCATTTGGAGAGATGCCTATTACATTGTGCATTTTGGAACCTGGTAATATCACCATGCATATATCATCTGACTCAATTATTCAGCTGAACAACAGCACTTTCCTTCAACAATTTGACTTCTTCTGATTTTACTCAGAGAAGTTAACCACTCTGAAAATACCTTTTCATACATAGGTATTCTGAGATCGTAAGCATAACAGAGCAGTGCTCTCAATAACAATCATCTATTTTAAAACAGTGGATAACATTTAAAGTATTTGCCTGTTCTGCAGAACTGTGCCTTCGTGACTGTGGTTTATAAGAAAACATCTTTGTGAGGGGAAAATGAAAAGGTCTATTTCTCTCTTAAAACAACATCTGCTAGTTTTACTGCAAGCTCTAGAAGAGAAATGCATTTATGGTGTATACATACACCATATACAGATGAAAACATACATGATGTACACATATATATACATGAATGTAGAAAGGTGTAAACACCTTGTTTAGCTCTTGGCATCATGTCAGTGATGGAGTGAAACAGTTTTTTCTGTGGAGACCAAGCTAAGTTCTCAGCTCACTTCTGTGAAGACTGTACTTCATGTTTGTACACACAAGAAGCTCTAGGGTAACATCCCTTAGATATATGCCATTGCCTAGAGAGAGAGAGAGAGAAAGCAAGAAAGGAGGGAAGCATGGATAAAAAAGTGTCCTATCCTTTCTGCAAAATTTCACAAAGGCTTTGGTAGGTGAACAAAGATCAACACATATGGATGTTGACAACCATCACACCTACTTTGAATATGCCAAATCAGCTTAGAAAGTGGCTGTGTAGACACCACAGCAGTAACAACACAAGCTTCACTTATTTGATGTTACTGGGCTTTTGTTTCATTTCTTAAGGAATACAAAGGACACCGTGTGTTTTTTGCATTGAATTAATTTCAGAAGATTAACGACATTGATGAGGTGATGATACAAGCAGGTATAACACCCTGATTCACAAAAGAATTGTGAGTAGAGCCAAGAACCTGAAACCTGAGCTGACAACATTAAATTGCACCATTTAGGAGTATATTTGAAATATTAGCAGAGAAGCCAAACACTATTCAGCTAAGATGCAGTTCACACTGACTCAGAGAAGGGAGATCAAATCTTCAACAAAGAGCAATGAGAAGTCATCATTATGTACCCTACTTTAAAATGCAGACAAAAGACTAATCCACAAGATGTCTTCTCCAGAATTCCTTGTGCTCCAGTTTCCCACTGAAATAAACACAGACACCTCCTTAAAGAAGCTTGTAGTTGCTTGGGATAGTCATCAGAAACCAGTACTCATGTCCACATGATGGTCCTGTTGTAGATGACGACAAGTGATCTACAAATCAGAAGAGTGAAAAGTATCACACAATAACAAAAATCGAAAGATCATCAAATACATAGGCAGCAAAAAACTAGCAGACAAACACAACAGCAGGGATTTCAAAGTTCATTTCAGAGTATCCAAGACTCGAGGTGTCCCTGTCAACACACTATAACCTTCTCTCTACAGATGCATCAGACATGGTAGAAAAGAAAAGTAGGATAGATCTGGATAAGCAAGGGTATTTGTGACTGCCTGCAACTATGTAAATGTTTTTGTCTCACAAGCAGTATTTGACAAAGCAGAAGGGATTAATCCAAGAGCAGCACTACAACAGTAGGTAAACTGCTTTCTTAATTTCAGCTCTGGGCAGCTGACTTTATCAACATTTCATATAGGTATGCTTTCTCATATGGGTGAGGTTATTAATTTCCCTGTTTAATGTCCCACCATTGTTTTGAAAAATGCAAGACTGAACCTGCAGAGCTCACTAGGACAACTCTGATGCTGAGATGACAAATAAGGTACTTCATTGGAAGGAAGTGAACTTGCTAGTTGTCTGTGACAAAGGGAATTCATCTCTTCTATTAACATACATAGAAATTCTCATTGAATTTGATTAAAATACTCCCTTTATTTCAAACAGAAATAGGATTGTACATATTGCAAACTTTACAAGAACTACAGTGTTGATTCTAACAGTCAGTCAAGAATGTATTATACAGAAGACAGCTATCTTTCCAGTGCAATTGCTCAAAGCCTTTTCAGAACTGGGGAACATATAATGTGTTTTGAATACAAACAGTATAAAGAATTTTTTTCTAACAAAATACAAGAGCTCCTTGGGATTCACAAACATATTCACAACTGCCTCTCACTTGTCCAAACTCTCATAAAACCAGAATAAGAATAACATCAGACTGAATGGTATGCTTTTCCTTACAATAAACTTTGTGCATGTTTCTTTTTATTGTAACCATATGTACTCCCCGCAGCTGATAATTTAGTGTTCAAGGACTGGTGGTTCTTGAAGCCAAGGCCAACGTTTGTTGTTAAAATGAAATATCCTAAAATTAAAGTATTAAAATTGGTTATGAGAGACATGTATATGCAGTTTGTTAAATGTCTTCAACTTCTTGTTAATAGGCAACTGTTGAAAACAATGCAAACTCTCCTTCCAAAGAGTGGTTTGCAGCCTTCCTTGAAAAGAATACCAAAGTCTTCAGTGTAAAGTACAAGATGTTTTTTATTCAAAATAGATGCACTCTGGGCTTGAGACATTCCATGAATTTCAGTGAAAATACAGAAAAGCAGCAAGACTGAGCAAGTTTCTACCTTGAAAATAAACCATTCTAGTTTTAGGATTTGACTTGTGAAGAATTCAGACCTGGTCCCTTCAGGTTTTTAGCAGAAAGATACTTCCAAGTGGACCAAGAACATTCAATTCTTATCACTTATTCCTCCTCGGGTTAGCTAGTGCTAAAGCACAAAATATAGTACATATATTGCCACCAGTCTGAAAACAGCTCCAGGGAATCAAGTAGAAAGAAGAACCATTTTGAGTGCATCAAACATAACAGCATATGGTTTATATTCCTTTCATTCTTAATGCATCCAGTTTAGACTTTCATTAACTGAAACCATCTTTGTCAACAAAGTTGAAGTATAACCAATTCATTTTTAAAATCTTTCTCAGAAAAGAAAATGTCATTTCAACATTTCATTACAAAGCATGTACTTGATGTGAGCTAGCACACTAATTTAAACATGATATACCAAAATTAAAGCAGAACAGATCTTGACTATGCTATGTTAGCTGCATGTTTGTAAGAATTTTGGATCTCATCCAAGATAGCACTAAAGCATGTGTTTCCTCTTCTTTACTTGTGTGGGACTTGACATAACCTTTCACAGTCTAACTTGGTTGTTTCTCATTTCCATTACTCTGTCTTTTCCTGGTGTCTCCATCTGCTCTTCTAGGAATAGTAACTGTCTTGTACTCTCTGTCAAGAAACTCTCCTCATTACCCTTGGTCCTTCATACCTATTGACTTCTTCTTGATGCTTCATTCTGGAAATAATGGCTTAACATCTGGGGTAGAAGTAGACCCAGTACCTCCTTTTGAATCTGGCAGAGATTAGCCATTATGACCATTTCTCTGCTGTCATCATGAAGGTAGGACAAGACTTCAGCATGTGCTTAATGTGAAACTCAGAAGAAAACTGCTAATTGAGGCATGACTGCCAAGCTCTGTGTTCCTGTGTCCTGAAGGTGGTTTGATAAATCTCACCCCACATATTCAAATACTCTCATGAACAGTAGTTTCCAAAATTGAATCCATATAGTGGTCCAGAGAAACAATTACTCTCAAATTACAATGTCAAGCAAATGGGCCAAGCTGTGGCCCCATTTCAGGAAACGTAAAGATCCGCTTTTGAAGGAATGGTTATTTGTTGAAAAACAAGATTTCTAAGTTTAAATAAATAAATAACTAAATAAAATTGAGAAACTTAGCACCTAACTCTACCGTGACTCCTGTCAGTAGGAAGGCAACCCTGATCCATGCTCCAGGTACAGGTTACATTCCACCTTCAGGCTGCATCATGGGCACCTCTGCTACCTCAGGTTGTTTCTGAGGTTGCTGGGAGATAATGTTTCCAGAAACACTTTTATAGGACCTTTTGCTGCTGAAGTAATTTCTTCCAGACATTGCTTGGAAATGGCAGCTTCTAATCCTTCAAAAGTAAATGACATCTTGGCTGCAGTGGAGAACAGAGGAAATTAGCCAAGGAGAATATGAAGGACAGGTGTTTATGAGAGAAGAGCCTCTAGAAATGGAATATTGCCAAATTAACACTGAAGTTCCCTTGTGCAGCCAGAAGGATTTCAGCTGATTCCCAGACCTGCCTTGCAGATATAGTCCAAAATTTTCTCTTTTTGCTTTACCAGGATGCCAGCAAATACTCTGAAGACAGGACAGTTTCATGTAGACAGTCCCACATTGTCAGATCCCCGCTGGGGCACACTGCCTCAATCCCCTGTGGACATGCCTCATACCAGCCTTACATCCCTAGTCCTTCTGTGGCCCATTGGCATGTGAAGTCCCTGCTGCCCAAGATCCCTGGGGTCCTCAGCTCTAGTTTGATCACTTGGCAAGCACCCAGCAAGTCTAAGTCTTCACCCCCACACACATGGAACTTCAAATATCCTGACTGCATTCCAAAAGGAAACCAAAACCTGAACTGAAATTGTTAGTTGAAAACACTTGCTTTTTTCCTCCCCAGGTCTCTCCTAAAGCAACCCACTGGCAGAAGCTCTGGAGAGAGCCTGGCTATGGCTGGGGGTAGTACTTGGGTGAGATGCACAAAGGAAACCAAGTGGCAAGTTTTGGATTTAGGCTCATGGATAATTCAGGCACTTAATTCAACTCACAGAAGTCACCATGCCAAGGTGAGCTTAGGTTAGTCACCAGAAATTCAAAGGAAAAGGGCTTGGCATAAGCTTTCTGCTTTGAAAGGGAACTAAGTCTGGACTTTTTAAAGTATTTTGATGTCTAAGAGATTCAATAGGGGCAAAGGGACAGTCCTTACCTGAAATTCCTCCAAAAAGCCTTTTCCCAGATTTTGTCCTGTAATAAGTGCCCTTTTAAATCCTGCAATATTTAGGAAGCACTTGAACATGACCTTGTAGATCTACAACCAGAGTGCTTTTTCTCCTGATACACCACTGCCAGTCCCCTACCAAAGGATTGCTCTGTAGTGCTCAGGATGCTCAGTTTTTCCCTGTGCCATGATACTTGGCACTGCCAGCCTCCAAGCTGACCTGGCCTTTCTAATCCATATCTATATTACACATACAAAGCATAGCCAGCATATGTGGTATTTTCTCTGGAACAGTCATTCCACGTTTCATACAGTCATATGGGACAATGGAGACCTAGCCTTCAAAAGCTCAGGGGAAAAAACCTCACAAAATTATATGGTTTTAAGAGGAGAAAACAAAGTACAAAGACTTGAGAGGTTGCTTGAAAAAATAACTTTATGATGCTTAAGCAAGTGTACATGGTACTTCTGTAACACTCCTTCCCACACATGGAGTGCTGCGGACTGTGCCTGACAACAGGGGACTGCCAGGTGAGTCTGCACCGAAAAACCACCTGCTGTGAACATACCTGGGATGCAGGAGTGGTGGCTGCTAAATGTACACAGTGGACCAAAACTGTAGTTCCCTGCTTAGCTGTCTTTGCTCATTCAAACCTCCACGTGCAATGACTTCCTCCTCCTCCTTTTCTTTTGGCTAAAAACTTTCATAAAATTATCAGGCAACCAAATAAAAATGGGGTGCCTCTGCATGCTGCAGGCTGTCTGAAACTTCCCCTGAGTTTGTAAAAAACATAAATGTGTCTTACCAATGACCAAAACAATGCCTTCCCCCAGCTGTACGCAAGGGAGTGTAAACCAATTACTGCAGAGCACTGCAAGGCCCTTTTCAGAAGCCCAGATGTCAGCTGGTCCTCTGAATTAGATGGAAACAAGCTGACAAAAAAGGATCTACACCAGAACAAAAGAAATGGCAGCTGAGAAAAAAAAGTCAGAGATAATGCTAATGAACAGATTTCCAGGCCTGGTGTGGAATATTGTCCTCTTCTTTGTGTGTCAGCACAAGTAACTCAAGCAATGGACACCAACCTCATTCTCTTCCTGAAGTAGTCTGGGTACAAACAGCACTGAATTACAGGGCTTTGAAAATGTCTCAGACAGTAACTTGGTAGAAGTTACTACAGTCATAACTGTGGCTAGTTTACCTGAGTCCCAAGCACTATTTTATATGTGAACTTTCAGCAAGGATCTTTGAGAAGGGAAAATTTGCTTAAAAGTATTTTTGTCCCCATGCTGTGAATTGGTTCCCTTGAGTGATGCCTCTGGTGGTACCAGATTAAACCTCTCTCAGTAGGTTGTTTCAAAACAACCTTCAAACTAGGGAACCCATTTGCTTTCAGCTTTGACACAGATTTCATTCCCTGGTATCTGTTATAGTGCAGAGCAGTTCAGCTGTGCCCTGTGTTTAGTCTGCCACAGCTACTATAATACACCATGGAACAGCACTGAGACTCAGGCAGGAGGATAATATAAAGGTGACAGCTGTAAATCATGCATGCTACTCAGGACTAAAGTCCTGCTTGTGCCTGATGAACCATGCCAGAGTCAGAGCGTGTACTGTAATAACAACCCAGAGCTCTTGACAAAGAGAGACTTAACACTGCTTACTTATTGTTCCTGTCCTGACAGTGTTATGTGGTCCACACAGCCAAACTATGAGAAGCCATCACCATTAAAGCCCTCTGGCACCATGGAGGAGGGAAAGATGAGAAAGCCGGCTGAAGGTCCTGGTTTCAGCTATGAGAGAGTAGATTTTCTTCCCAGTAACTGGTAGAGTGTTGTGTTTTGGATTTAGTATGGGAATTATATTGATAACCTATTGATGTGTTAGTTTTTCTTCAGTATTGTTTACCGTAAGTCAAAGACTTTTCAGTTTCCCATGCTCTGCCAATGAGCAGGTACATGAAAAGTTGGCAGGGAGCATGGCCAGGACAGCTGATCCAAACCAGCCAAAAAGATATTGCTTACCACAGAGTGTCATGCCCAGCATATAAATTGGGGGGGAGTTCAACTTGAGGTGCTGCTCCCTCCTCAGGGGAAAGTTGGGCATTGGTCAGTGGATGGTGAGCCAGCTACCCTGCCTACATGAAGGTTTAGCAAGGGGTCACATCTGGCACAAGTCTTATTGGCTCTCCTGCATGCAGCAGCAACTGGCTTGGTTTGACACTGCACTCTTCCAAGCAGGACAGGCACAATGGGAGCACAGAAGCCTCTAGCCAAATCTCCCCCACTCCTCAACTAGTCACCCAGCAGATCTTGCAAACTCGTCATGTCCTGCCAGGCCATCAGGCACATGGCACTTCCCCACCTTGCGCTGCACAGCATGCCGTGAGCATGGCTTCATGCGCTGGCCCTGGCACTGTAACAGGAAAGAGTCAGCCTAGTTTCTCATGTGGGTTTGGATCTCTCTAAGCAATACCCAGGCATGTTTCAGGCCAGCACAGATGCCTCTGACCTTTCCCCATGGGCTGCCTGAAACAGTGCAGGTAGCCAATGAGAGCATTTACAGAAACAGGAGCAGGGCTGCAGTGAGATGGGTTAGCTGGGAAACTGGTGTTTTCTCACACTGAAACACCCCATGGACACAGCTGGAGGCAGGCAGAAATGAGTTAGCACTGAAAGATGGATGGGCTCTGCTGGCCTGGGTACTGTCCACAGAAGAGGCAGAGGCTGTGGTCTCCCAGACATAAAGCAACAAGTTGCCATTGACTAAAAAGTCAGACCACATTTCCAGTGACTGTCATGGATCAAGCACATGCTGATCAATTAATCACTGCCACTGCTATTACTATAATTAATGATATACTGCAAAATACAATTCCATTTTTATTGCAATCCCCTTATGCATACTAAACAGAATAGCAAAAATGCAGCTTTCCAGGTAGCTTGCACGGCCTTAGTCACTACATAAAACAAGTCTAAAAATTCCCTACCACAAAACTCACACTTAGGATGCAGTTATAAAATTTAGCAGCGGAAAGCTATTATATTAACTGAGAGATCAGCACAGATTACCTTGTTTTGGTTTTTATCCTGAGTCAAAATAAGCTTTCCCTTGATGGTAACAGGAAGCAATATATTTTTTATCTGTAAGATTTTGTGACTGCTGAATTAGAAGATGAGCTTAGTGAGTAGAACAAGTTAAGAATTCCCTCCACACACCATGCATGAAACCGCCAATCCTCTGGTTTTCAGAGCTTGAAAACCAGAAACTCTGCTGAAGGTGATCATAACAGAAAAAAAAGAAAGAAAAAAGAAAAAATAATTTTTTTTTTTTAAAAAAAAGGAAGAAAAAAACCCCACACCAAAATCAAATTCACTTTCAGAGTTTATTTAATAAAAGAGAACTGACAGGGAGGGAGGGGGCAGCAGAAAAGGTAGGAGAAAAGCTGGGTTGGCATTACCTATTGCACAGTTTTCTGGGTGTCTGAACAACAATTAGTGAAACAGAAGAGTCTGGAGAAATAGCCCAAATTGAAATTTCTGTCCTTCATCTGCACTGTCATAAAGCCTGGGATTGTCTGAATCTGGTGCATTTAACTCAGATCGGTCTCAAGATTGATAGTCCTTTAATTATACTGCTGAGCACAGGCAGCATATTTTCTATAAGTGCCAGTCACAGGCTTGATATCTTTTGAACAAAATACAGTAGGTCCTGGGAGAGCTTTAAAATCCCACTGTAGAAAGGCACGGGATTAGTAACTAGTGCTGGTAAAGTCTGCATGGACAGCACGACCCTGCCATCTCCTGGTGCAAAGCCAAATAACATCAGTCCTGGCCTGCGTAGAGAGGAAAACTGCCAACAGCTACTGCATTTTCCTTCCTGGCTATTCCTGTTGCAGTAGCTGCCGGTAGCACCAAGTCCTGGGATGCTGGGCACGGTGCCCCAGCCCTGCAAAGTATCATGAGTAAGTGTGTGATTGTGAGCTTCCCATACCACGCTTTTGGGGAGAGTCTGGACCACACATCCCCATGCCTTATTTGGAAATGAGAAGCGCAATCCCTCCATAAATACAATTATGAGAAAAATTGGTTTATTGCTGTCTAAAGAAAAAGTGCCTGTCAGCTGTCAATCAGCCATTCAAAAATATTCATGAAGAGCAAAATAACTCGCCATCTGCCAAACCTTGTCAGTAGCATGCAGTTCAGGGAAAATGTCGGTGTGATCTGTTAGCAGAAAAGGAGGCTTAATCTTCTAATTCACTGACTCATGTGTGAGTTCTTAAAATTCACTAATCAACCGATGTGGTGCAGATGTTTGACTTCTCTTTCAAATTGATCTGGCTGCACATATTACCCAGTCAACATACATATTTACGTTTCATCTCTGCTATGAATAAGAGAGTGTAAAGAAGGCTTTGGTAGGACTGCATCAGGATTCAATCCTAGTCTCAATTTAATGTTAAAGCTCTTGTTTGCTTTCACTAATGCCAGGATTTCAAACTCAGTAGGATCAGAGCCTTGTATCTATTAACTATCACAGCATGAATTGTGATATGCAACTGTGCTATTGTGAACATGCAAAGATTTACAAAGTCAATTACTTGAAGAAATCCAATGAATAATTCTGAATCTCAAATAGACTGGAAGAACTCCAGATCTATTTGTTGTCTCACCATGAACTGAAATAAAAGAATAACTTAATGGCTATTTCAGTTTTCAATCAGATTTTTAGCTGGAGCATCAAAAATCACCCAAGCCACCTATGTGCTCATTAGTTACTGTTGAAAATACCCATAAACCTACTGCTGAGGCTTTTTGATTGTTTAACAAAATCCTGTTTCAGATGGGACTTTAGAGATTCCCTAGATAGGAGCTGTGCTGTAAAGGGGAAATGGACCTGTCACTCTCATGTGTTGCCATTCTCAGTTACCAGCTGTGACTGGCAAGCCCAGTGAGAAAGTATTTTAATATTGTCCCCAAGCTGCAGAAATCTCAATATCTTTTCATGGGGAAATCCATATCTGTTGGGTCAGCTCTGAGTGTAAGACCCTGAGTTAGTCTCTTCTGCTCTTGCTGCTTCCTGCAGGGCAGCTCTCCCTTGCCTATGCAGAGCAGCATCAGTGCCTGCCCCACTGCACCACATGTGTGTCAGTGCAGATAAACACCCCGTGTGTGCCCCAGAGCAGGAAGGTGTTATACTTCAACAGCAGCACATGCCTTGAGATGTTCCCTCACAGCAGCTGCAGCAAGTTCCACTGCATCAGAAGACCCAGACACCACGAAGAAGAGCCATGACACCACTCCTCACTGGAAAGCAAATGTCTTTTCCATGTGCCAATTACTCAGTCTATTTTCTCCACGTTTCTGATAACCTAAGAGGCTTTCATATATTCACTGTCTGCAACTCAAAGGAACACCCCTATACTTGGAATAATAAAACCAACATTGACAGGAAAATTATGCAAATATGGAGAGAAATAAGTTGGGAGTTTTACCATGTTTCCCTGAGACAGCCCTACCAAAGCATCTTTTCCCATATTGTATAACTATGACACCCTGGACCGTCTCTTTCTATCAGCCACTATGGGGGGAAAAAACCATCTGCTCTGACATCCTCTGATCTACAGCAGACCTAATTATAAGCCAAACTCTGAAGTCCTTACCACCCTTGTTAGGAAAAAGGCTATTAGTTTAGCTTGAAATAGAACTGAGGAAAAATGTAAGGCCTAATTCTGTTGTTCTCATTCATGCTGAAAAGCCAGCTGTTCCCCAGGAAAACCTGCAAACACCCTGCCAAGCGGGACAGCAGCACCCCATGAGACAGGACAGATCATCAATCCCTTAGCAGGAGGCTTTCAGGGTAAAACTAATAAGCTGGTATTCTCATCAGTTCTGTTTTCCCATGCCAGATTTGTCTCACAAAGGGGCAGATACAAGATAGGTTAGGTGGAGTGCTCAGCCTGCGTGGTGGGGAGAGTGCACAAAAACATGTTCCTCCCGACAGCAGTCTGCCCACCCCACTGAGCTGGCCACCTGACTGGAGGAAAAGGTGAAGGCTACAATTCACTGCTAGTCTTCATGTACTCTCATTCTCTTCCAGTCATCAGGGAGAATGTTTCCAAAGTTATTTAGCTGGCTGGAAGATGCAAGAGATGCCCATCATGACTTTCAAAATCTCCTAAAGTAGGCGATGGAAGAAACTAATCTACTTACAAGCTCATAAAAAATCCCACACCTTTCAACACTTATACACCTTTGAAGACCTATCCCACTATAGCATCACATAATTAATATGCCCATTAAGCACTGCAGCTGAAATTCTATCTGGTTTACATATATATTTTTTAATGTATTTTAAATATATTTTAATATTATAATTTTATAGATATACAGCATTCATTAAGCCTGTTTGGCAAAGAAGGAACCATTCACCCTCTTTCACTTACTGCTCATCACTCCAGGAAGGTTGAGGGACTTTGCCCTCATAGCTAGAGGGGAAATGGCTTCCTGATGGCAACAGCTGTTGTGCTGTTGTACATTATGTACAGATATACAACACTGGTTAGACCACATACAGGTAGAAAAATAGTTTGTTTCAAAATAAAAACAAAGTGTGAATATTTTATGTCAACTTACTTGGGTTTTATGTGCTGTTTAGTGTTTGAAATCAGGCTTCTTGGAATAAATGAAACATATTCCACCAAACAACAATGATAGTGGTGTCTCTCCCTGAGAATTTAAGATCCCAGCCAAGGGTCACTGAGATCACAAGACAACATGGGAAAGGCTTTTGATCCACAATCCAGTTTTAATTTACCCTTTCTGTAAGGGTCCAAATCCCAAAATGTTTCAGGCTGTTAAGGGCACCAGGCTCTGTGGCTGGACAGATGTCCTACTGTTACGGGAACCCTCTCATGAAAAAAACAAAACACTACAGCAACACACTGGAGATTGAACTACAAGAAGCAACAGCTTGGACTGTTATTTGCTTTCATTTGCAACATTAAAATGCTACAGGAGTTTTTAAAACTCAGAACTTAGGCTAAGAACAGAAAGCAGCTGCCCTTTGTTTTTATATACATTAGTGCATGCCCTTTACTCTGAGGGGCAGCTCAAAGCCAACATCTCCAGGAAGTTAAAATTTGTGGTATGCCTGTAATGCACAAGCTTCAGCTGGTATTTAGTTGTACGTATAGCAAAGTCTTTCCCAGAAGAAGATGTGATTTCCATGCTCAGTGAAGGCAAGTGGTACAGGATGTTTAGGTTCTGAAACAGCAAAAGTATGTGTCATATACAGTAAAGCTGCTGGGAATGGCAAGATACTATAGCCCTATTTTATATGCTTATAACTAAAGCTCAAAGCATTTTAGAAATGTGGGAAATTTTTGTCAAAAGGGAAAGCATCAAGAAAAGATATTAAAACACACAGATGTGTATCAGAGCTATTTCCTACTATCTTGCTAACTCACAGTGCCTCCATGAATGTTTTGGGGTAGTTTTTTTTTTTTATATTTCATGTGATTTGAATGCTTATTCTTATATTTCAGTTTTTGACACACAAAGATTATTTTACAGTTTTATTTTTCCTTCTCTAAATAGATATGTTGAAAAAAATCAAAGCTTCTGAATTACTTGAAAAATTAATTAGCTTCAAAATATAGGCTTCTAGATGTTATGTTTTGAATGTGTGACTTAAAACCTTAGTTAAGCACCACAGGTTATAGCATATAGAAGTTGGTGGAGTATACAAAAGTAAGTGACATGCCTAGCTCTGTGAAAACATGCAACATGCACTAAGGACTTATAAACACATTTGAGAAAAAAGAATTTAAAATAGGAAAAAAAAAAAGAAAAAGCATTTCTCCGAAAACAATGTGCCATTTGTTTGCTTTCAAATTTTTTTAAAGTCAGGTCAATTTAAATTATTTGTTTTCTTGGTTTGGATTTCTTTTTTTAGCACAGACAGTAAGCAGCAAATCACTTATTTGTATAGTTTTACTGCAGACATAGTACCTTAAGGTTTCTAAGCCCTCTATTCCAAACACAGCAGTTGTATGGTGTAAAATGCCAGATCTTTTCAATAACACTTTGACTAACAAGGAAGGCCACTCTGCAACTATTATTACCACCTCACCTTTCCAATATCTTGCTAAAAGCTACTTAGCTGTTTCAGAGAATACATACTGCCCTTATGGTTGTAAAGACACACACAAACGTACAGCCTAAGAAAACTCTAGCAGCTGAGAAGCTATTGACTGGTCCTAAGTACATAATATTTGAAACACATACCAAGGTCAGTGGGGTTTTTACAAGAGCTGTCTGTGCAATCTCACAGATGGACCTTTATATCAGCACAGAGGCTCTGATCAGACAAAGTGGCCAATTTGCCTTGGGGTAAGAGTTTAAAATGTGCCTTGATCTGTTTAAAAAACTCCCTGAGCTCCAGCATCAGTAAAGGCAGTGACAAGCAATAATAAAGGTCTCATTAAGACTCAGTGGAACCAAATACAAATTCCCCTTGTTGCTGGCCTGCCAAACTTCAAACAGTCACTTAGTTGCTTGAGGAAAGCCCTGGGAAGAGGTGGGAGCCAGGGCTAGCAAGGGTCACAGCTGAACCTCTGTTTCACTACTAGAAAATAAAGGCCTGCTTATGCATAGAGAGGGTCTGCATTTATACACTCAGGCCTGGTAAAGGTCTCTAGTATAAATAGGTCTTTGAGCCAAAAAGATGCCCTAGTGCACCAGAGTTAATAGTACCTGATACTTAATCTCACAGCGGTTCCTTGGTTTACATGCCTGTTAACTGCAGGGTATTTTTTCAGCTATCAGATTTCTCCTTGTGCTTTGGTCAAGTTCTCATGCACAGGGCTTCTATGTCTAGGCTCTGGCAAGCTCCCTTATTTTATGACACAGTGTCAGACTTGGCTGCTTTTCCCAAATATTCAGACAGTTTAATGCCCTGAAGGGTCAATTAAATATATATCCAGCAATATCATTAGTTTAACTAGGAGGGGGGGAAAAAGGGGAAAAAAAAAAAAAGCAAACTAAAGAACCATGAAAATACAAATGCTTGAAAATGCAGAACTGCAGAAATTAAAGGCTGCTGGATGTCTTCCTTGGAGAAAGGAAAAGTTAGATTGATCTCCTGCTAGCATGTAGTGCTCTTCTATACTTTGAACTGTTTTATGCTGTTTATCACATTTTTCTTTCATGTATGAGAAAATGTTACAATGAAAGCAAAGATATTGTAAAGAGCTCTCAGAATTAACTTTTAAGAGATAATTCAGCCTGAGAGAGGGCCATTAGTTGCATGCACATCCTTTGTCTGTGTCAGTATGACAAACCAACTCTACCCAAACCCTTGTTATAGTAGAATGACCTGTTTGCTATATGCACCAGCTACCTGTCTAGCTTTCCTCCCTTTTTATTTCTTTAGGACATGTAGAAAGTTTCAAATAAATAGGCACATAACTTTCCAATGCACTTTGAAAGGGTACTGGCAACTTCTGTTTCAGCTGCTATGCTGACTTACGGGAAATGTATAATGGCTGAGAGTCATTGATTGTTCCAGCTACTATTTTCTGTGCTAACTCAGCCACAGAAAAAGTCTCCATTCCATATCCAGGTGGTCATCCAGAGACTGGAGCACAACCCTGAAAACACTTAATAGAGGCAAATGAATATGTGCTGGTCTACATGAGGGAGAGTCAGCTATGCCAACATATGTATTGGAACCAGCAAGAGACAAGTTATCCAGCCTGATATCTGTCTTGTCAGCTCTGAGGTCTTGACAACCTGTTATGTGTATGTCATCTGTAGTTCTTTCTGTAGTGAAGTCCTTCTTGGTTAGAAATAGTCCAGTTTCCTTAGTAGTAAGTTTGAAAATTTACAAGGAAGATCTAGTCAAGACATGTTATTTTAAGTCAATTTCATCCTCCATTTATCACACTTAGAAAATAATCACACTCCTCTTTTGATGATTTTTTCACACTTTTACTCAATTGTGTTCTCAGCTTGCAACTCACATGAAAGGAAGGGAGGAAAAGCTGGAAAAATAAGTGTGATGGCCCCTTCTGGTAGGGACAGACAGTTGAGGTTTACTTGTACAAAATAACAGCTGTGCTCTGCTATGTGATCCACAAAGGATCCCATAGGATCACAGAAACAGGTCTAGGGAATTTTAATTCTGCTGGCACTGTGCACTCCCTGCTGTGACACATGGCCCTTCATCTGCTTCCTTCCCTTTGTGACTCCCTCCCTCCCCATTTCTGAGATTTAGTGTTCCAGTCACCAAGAATATTTCAGCTTCAACTCACAGTGTTGCTGAGAGAGAAGTTCATGAATTCATAACTATCAAAACAACACTTGCTCCAGCTAGTCTTGTTCAAGGCTGTTATCTCCAGTGTATTGATTCAGAGCAGCCTTTTGGAATAAAAAGACCTTGACAGGTATGACTTCTTTTATTAGATTCTCTGAACTGAGATGACATGCTGCCTGCTGAACCAGTTCAAACCCTGAGAGTGCCAAAAGGCAGATCAGAAACCTCTGCAAATTGGTGAAGTGGAACATCTCTTCTCCATTTTCTTGGTATTTCCTACCTACTACAGGCATACCTGCATGTTACAATTGTTTTACTGTTTCCATTCCTTCTGTGATGCCATATGCACACAACACAAGATTACCAGCTTAATACACAATGGAGGCACTGCATCATTCATTCAGCCTGTGCAGATTCTTTTAACTTCCATGAAATATGTGAGAGTGTCTGTCCCCAGCACTGAGCACTAAAGTAACTAGTTAACAATTTCTCAGCTCTACGCACACCTGAAGGCATTTCTTACTGAAAGAGTAGCATTGTAGGTTGGCTGTGTGGCATGCAGACTCCTTCTTTCTTCACATCTTTCTAGTGTCTTCTGCTGCCCTCCTGCAAGATAAGTCTGGAAAAGACTTAACTAGACAGAAAATTTACTTTATACACAGCATGTCCTTTGAGTAGGGGTAACTATATGTGAAATCAACCGCCTTCTATTAGTAGAGCCTCAGCTGACATTTCTGTCCATGCTTCACATGGCAATGCTTCCCTAGGAAACACCTGAGGAATTGACTCAGAGCCAAAGTTAAATCCTAAAGGGAAGGCCTGAGTTTCATTTTGAGCAAAGAAGGAAGATCTGTGAAAGCAGTATGATTTAAGCTCCCTTTTCCTGCAGGAGCCTTGATACATCTGCCCCACTGCACACAAATGAGCATGTCGTAGGATGTGTGTGCGTCTAAGGCAAATGACCTAAAGAAGCCTGGATGATGTGGATGACTGATAGCAAATTCAAGCGTGACTCAGACTAGTAACTCTGAGCTTTATAGGCTTTGAGTGGTCAGCTCAGCCAGGCAGTCACAGTTTAGAAGTCTTCTATGTAACCAGTTAATTGACATTACAAAACTGGCATTAAAAGAATTGTAATGTGTTTGCCTTAATCAGTCATATGATAGAGCAGCTCATTACCAAAAGCACAGTATTTAAACTCTAGAGCTTCTTTTTGTTTGTTTTAATAAAACTCCTACATGAATACATGGATCAGTGTGTCACAGTGGATTAAATCAATAACATCATCCATTTGCTAAGACCTTTCTAGCTCCATTTTATTTTTTATGTCAAAACAAATATTGTTTCTTCCAATTCCCTCCACCTCCACCAAAGCCCACCCACCCTACCCCTTCATCTGTTTAATTTCTCTGGATCTATTTCTTCCCTTTTTACTTAAACCATTCTTTTTCTTTCTTCAATCTGTTGTTTATGGTCATTTTAGGATTAGTGATATCACTGTGAATTGTCAAAGCTTTAGAAGTAATTGCTCCAAAGGTCTAAATAACTCACAAGGACAGAAATCTCAGATGAGCAACCTGAGTTGTTATATGTGAACATCAGTAAAATCCATATGCTTCATCACTACTTGCCATGTTTGACCTGCAGGCACTGATGCCTGAAGTGGCAGAAAGTACACTAAGAATACAGTATTTTAAATGGATTTTTATCACTGATCCATTTTTAAATCCCCTTTATCAATGACCACCTTCAGTATCCAGCAGAACCCCAAGTGAGGCTCTCAAAGAATAAAATGTTCCAACAAATAAAACACCAAGTCCAGTCATTGAACAGAGCCCTCACCAAAATATTTCTCATCAGCATGCTAAGTTTTGGAAACTCTGGCTGCAAAGAAGACAAGGTTCCCACCCCACTACCCACAACCACCATGGGAAGGAGATGGCAGCAGATGTGCAAGCACTCCCTCCATCCTGAGAGCACAATCTGGGATAACCTAACACACTAAGCAACTACTAGGGCCATTTATCCAACACAGGCAGCAAGAAGTGTGGCCAGTTTCTGGCGCAATATTGACTTTTGTCTTCTACTTGCACATTTTACTGAATCTGAATGCACCATTTTGACATACCCAACCAGAATCTGTTTCCATTGCTGATATTAATCTAACTACACTTACACTACCAAAGTGGTCTGGTTTTCCCTTGCATACCCACCCACCAGGACTGCAACATGCACAGACACGGATAGAGCTCAGAAACAGCTACGTGTTAACTTGGTAAACATCCTTCATAATGATATTGTAGTATTCAGCCCAGAAGAAAAAAATTACAGTGGTCCAGCTATAAAGGAAGCTGAAGTACAGAGGATCCCTACATATGTGCTGGTTATCAACCTGGGAGAAGGTGAGCTCAGAGGTGAAAATGGCCAGAACACAGTCATGTTCCTGCACACAAAAATCTCACATGATAATTAATTAATCCTTGCTAATAAAATGTTTTGCATGTATTACTTACATCTTGGTAAAATGATAGCAAGGCTTGGGCTTTCACCTATCCACACATTTTAGGTTTATTTGAGCAATTAGACCTGTAATGAAAATATCTCTACTAGTCAAGAGATCTGAGATGTAGATCAAGTCACAGGGTTGGAAAATACAGTGGGTGAAAATTCCACTGAGGCTGGCTTTTATGGATTCAAAATACTGACATGGTGAGACTCAGATCATCAGAAAAGTTGGTCTCAAAGGCATATACCACCTGTCCCCTCCTCCTGACTGGTAAGTACATGTGCATGTGTGTATACATACAAGTACATACACTTTTTATAAACATGGGTAGAGCTATTACATTCAAATAATTTTCAGGGGTTCTAATTTGAGTTTCTAGAAACACCAATGACACAGAAAATTATTTTAATTGGGCAGCTTCAGGAAAAGGGAGTCAACATTTCTGTGAAGCATTCAGAATTTGAACTCCATGTAGCACTTGGGCTTTTTATTTGGTTTTGGTAAGAGTGGACTATGGCAAGACCTTTATAGTACATATAAAAGTGACATTAAAAAGATATTAGTCACTAAAATCTGCAGTCAAAAAAATGTAAAGGCTGGCTCCAGTCCCACCAAGAGGCTTGCAGAAAGTCAAACATCTGCAAATCTAGTTCAAAGTCTGAGTTATTCCAAGCAGAGTTATGGTCTAAACTGTTTCTATATTAAATACTGCACTTTTTGAAGGTTTTATCCAAAAATTCATTAAAGATTTTGAGTTTGAACTCTCAGCCTAGTTGAGAACAGATGTCAAAACATCCTGCATGAGGCATTGCAACACAGGTGGCAACCAGACCAGAGGCCCAAAAGTTTCAGACTACACTTTCTAGAGTGAGTCAGTGATGAGAGAAATCAGTGCCCAGTACTAGTACTCAGTGCTCTTTCACTTTTGATACATTTTAAATAAAAAAGAGGAGATGATGTGTTCATTTACAGCAATTTAGAGCATATAAATCTATAATGTCTAAATGATAAAGCTGTCCATATCACATAGCAAAATCTGAACAATGCAGATCAAGTCCTGAGGATGGGCAAGACTCCAAATCACGTATTTCTCAAACCAGCTGTGAGAGGACGTGTATGTCTTTTGTTCAACAACTATCCAGCACTGTTGAAATTATTTAACTAAAAGCATTCAGTGGTGGTCAGTATTTTCAGCAGAGGCAAATAAATCAAAACTAACAACTCTGGGCAAATAAATTCCCCAGCTCATTGGTTTACTCAGGCTTTGAAGTATTGCTTTCTCTGAGGCATTTACCTTAACCACTGATTTTCCAGACTTCTCTGATCACATGGGCAAAGGAAAGCAATTACATGGTCACGGTTGCCTGCCACTGCAGGAGATCAGACTTGTAACCACACAAGGCCCATCCCAGTGACAAGCAAGGCTGGAACGAATGCGTCTGAGGAGGGAATGAGGTAATGCCCTGAAGCTCTTTCCCAGGTGGACTGAAATCTGTCTATAAATAATGAAATGGGGCCCTTGCTTGAAACAGGATTTTTAAAACCAAATTCTGGGTCCAGCACATTAACACAATTCATGAAGCACTCCAGATCATTGGGATTATGAAATTGCTAACTTACAGGTGGCAAACTTCTTCTGTCTTAGTAGGATCTCATTGGACCTGAAAGGCAGAAAAACAACTATGTCCAAACCCAGGGTTAACAGGGAACTGCTGCAGCTGAACACAATTCAGCAACCAAAAAGGGTAGATCTTGAAGAAATTTGTCACACATCCCATCTCCTCCTAATCTACAAATCAAATTCACGTGGTATTTCTGTGAGCTCTCAGAGAAACCAAAGTATGTTTCCTCCAAAGAGGTGCGCTAGTGAAAGTAAAGCAGCAACAGCATTTCAAGGCGAAAAATGCACATGGTATCATATCGTGGTTCAACCACAGACAGCAGCTGAGTACCATGCAGCTGTTTGCTCACATCCCACACCTTCCCCTGGTGGGGACAAAAATCGGAAAAAAAGCAAAACTCATGTGTTGTGACAAGAATATTTAATAATTCAAACAAAAATAAATAAATAAAATAAATAAACAAGTAATAACAATGATGACGATGACGAAGAGAAGGACAGAGAGAGATGAACGAAACCCAAGACAGAGAAATTATGCTCAAAAAGTTGCTCACCACCCACTGACTGATGCCCAACCTGTCCCCAAACAGCGATCAGTCCCTCCCGGCCAACTACCCCCATTTATATACTGGGCATGATGTCCTACATTGGGGAATGTTCCTATGGCCAGTTCAGGTTAGCTGTCCTAGCCAGCCACTTGTGCACCTGCTCGTTGGCAGAGCATGGGGAACTGAAAAGTCCTTGACTTAGGGGAAGAGCTACTTAACAACAACTAATACATCAGGGTGCTATCAACGTTATTCTCATACTGAATCCAAAACACAGCACTGTACCGAGCTAGTGTAAAGAAAATGAGCTCTCTCGCAGCTGAAACCCGGAGCCGGAGTCTGCCGGGAGGTGGCACTGCGGCTCCGCGCTGGGAGCGCAGTCCCGGGGCCGCGGCCGCCCCAAGGGAGCCGCATCCCACGGAAGGGAGGGGGAGATCACCCGGCCGTGCTCCGACATTCCCGGGCAACCTGCCCTGAGGTATGCCAGCACAAGGGCACTCCTGCCACTGCCGGTGTCAAAGCGAAGGGAGCCCGGAGTAAAATGATAGCAAACACTTTCTGTTGTTGTTTCTGGTTTTGTTTCTGGGGTTTTTTGGTTGATTGGTTGGTGGGGTTTTTTTCTCAGCACAGGCACTGGGTAAAACCCAAAAGTTTTGGGTGAACAATTTAGACTGATTAGGCACATATTTCCTGCTTGTGGCAAAAGCGGGAATCCAGCAGGTCGTGATCAGGTCAGCACCAGCTCCAAAACCAGCATCAGTTTCAGCGACAGGGTGCTGCTGTTCGACCTGCTGGATGCTGGCCATCAATAGCAAGGGGTTTACAGGCAGTGAAACCTGAGCGGCTCAGTGACTCCCTACAGACATTTTATCCTAGTAGCCTATCTGAACTGATGTGCAGAAGAAAGCATTTTGCTGCTGCATCCAAAATTCTCCTTCTCCAGCCTCTGGAGGACTTTCTCCAAGTCTTATTTTCTGCATATAATTTAAGTATTTTCTGAGTCATTGTGGCAGGGTTTTCCTGACATGCAGCTCTTTCTGAGGGCATGTCTTTCACTGAACTCTCACTGAAGAAAGACATACCTCAAAGCTCTGAGATGCCCATTGAACCCACTCCAGGTTTTGTTGTTTTCTCTTCATGCTGCTTTCCTTCTACAGGACAGGGTCTGGCTATCCCTTTTGATTACCTATCCACTTGTTTGTTGCTCTTCTCCATCAGCAGGTGACTTGAAGTTCTCGACATTCTGGACCTTTCCCAAGTTTTTCACTAGCAGACACCACTCTATTACTGATCTTTTTGTTACCTTTGTTTCCACCCAGTTGCCATCTCCCATGACCTGTGCTTTACCAGTACTCCTGCCTTTGTCATTGCCACAGTGGACTGTTAGGTAGTGGGAGTCTGACCTCCTCATGAGTCTGCAGATTCCATTCTTTGTCTACTTTGCTCCTATTTACCCTTTTACTGCCTGGCCAAGGATAGTCTCTTGGCTTTTGTATCCTGTGGGATGTCACGTCCTGAAGGCTGCAGTAGGCAAATTCATTGAGAAAGCAGCATCTTGACTATCCAACTCATCAAAGCCTAGCACATTGTAAGGAGATAGTTGATTACATCTAGCCAACAGGAGTAGAATAACACTGGCAGGAAAATACCTCTTTTTTACTTTTGCTGTGAAACTCTTCCTTGCCTGCACTCTTCATTGCTTTGTGAGTTCACACAGAGAAGCATCTTTCCTTCGTGTGATTTACTGTTGAATCATATCAATTATTAGGTGGTTTGTGACCTTGATGTAGCCCATAAGTTCTCTGAGGTAACACAAAGTAGAATTTCTGCTTTCTGATAACAGCTTTTCAGTGGGTGTCCGCCAGAGAATCCCTTTCTTAGAGGTCAATTATAACCAGATGGCACTGGTTTATTTTGCCCTGTACAAAGATGTAAAGTTTCATTTCACTGTTTGTACTTTGTTACTGAACTGCTTTGCGCAGCTTATACGCTGTATGTGCAAGCATTGTTTTTCACAGTCAATTTCTGTTAACCCACCTCTCTTCTGCCTCATGGTTACTTTAGTTTGATCCCATTTACTTGTTCTGCACTATTTGGATGTGCTCATTGAAGTCCTTCCCCAAGTTATCCTTCTTTCATGCTGTAGTAGATTGCCTTGCAAAGACCTCAGTGTCTCAAGGCATATGCAGACAGTTGAAGTAGAAGTGCTCTGGAGCTCCCAGTGCTCCCAAATGAATGCAGACTACATGTCATATGTCTGTGAAAGCGTCACCCACCATTCTGGTCAGTAACACTGACACGTAGGTTGTAGCCTTTCACATGCAACCCCATCCCTTGTCCTGTACATCTGAACCTAGATCAGAGACTGAGCTGTAATATAATTTCCTGCTAAGTCATGAATCCATAACTTCAAACTTTCCTAAGTTTTTATCTTCATGCCCTACTGATGCCTTAGGACTTTATTTATTTGTATATATGTATATATTTTTATATATTTGTATATTTGTAAAATTTTATATAGCTGTATAGCTTCTCATATTTAATGTAGCAACTAGCACTTTCTACTTCTGTGCTACATTCCTGAATGTTTGTGTTAAGGGTAAGATAGCAACTAGAACATCTTGCTTGGGACTCATGTGGCAGAACTAGAATAACAATACATATTGGAGTCAAAACAAGACCCAGAGACCTTGGAGAAGCTCCAGCCAGGGAATGTGATGTGAAGATGATGATGATGAAGAAATAAGGGCTCTTAAGACCCCCCAACTCAATCCTAAGTAGGCATGCCAAGGGGCAGACCTCCGGCAGCTCCTGAGGGTGGCACCAAGGTAGCACGAAGGTGGATGGTCCTGGGGTTGGACGTAACTTTTAGTTATGGCAATTGAGTAGTGTTATAAAATTAGTAAGCACCTCTATGCAGCAAGTGCATCTATACACACCATGCATCAGAAAATACTCATGAAAGAGCTGCTTTCTACTTTACCTATACTAATGTTGTCTCAAAAAGTTCTTCTCCCTCCATTTTAGGCAACACTATATGCAAACTATCCTCCCCCATAATTTCCCCTTTTTATTCCCAATTAAGTCAAACTTTTTTCTTATCATATCCGGGAAACACAATGTAGCTACTTAATTTCAGAGAAAATGAGAAAGATTTCATTCCAAAACTGGGTGGAAATTTAATGCCTTCTACTTTTGCAGCACATTTGCGATATAATTCCCTGTGCTTACTGAATGGAAATCTGGGGTAACAAAGCTGAGGTCACTATTTAACTAGTCTAATTCAGGGAAGACTTTGACTCACTAATTCCAACTCTCAGCTGAACAATGCAAAATTCTCTTGGGTCATAGCCTTAGGAAACTAGTGCCCAATATTTAATTGGTTCCCTAAGATGGTGCCACTCAAGATCCAGCTTGTCAGCAGACTCAATCTGCCAAAGGCTCACATGCCTCAGCACATATTTTCATGGCAATGTTGCAATTTTGCTAGATTCATACAGCACTTAAGACATGCTTTTTAAAGCTAGCTTACTCTTTTATGCCTAAAAATAATTGCAGGTGGGGTTTATAATTGCCAGGACAAGTTGCAACTCTTACACAGCAAACTACCCGACTGCCTCTGCAAGTCTAGCACCAGGAAATACTCTAGTGCACTGGAAAAACCACTCAAAAGTACTCAAAAGTCAGGAAAGGTGAGATCAAAAGCAGTCCATACACATCTAGATCAATACAACATGGACATTTTTATTATACTTGAACATGTAATGGCGTAACTTAACATCACAGTTGTTCCTGCTTTGAGCAGGGCTTGGACCAGGTGACCTCTGAGACCCTCTCCAACCCAAAGTATGTTACGATACACAAAGATTTTTCTTATTATTTTTGCTGGCATATGTCCTCTAGGCTTGACCAGTGTAGTTTGGTGCATGGAACAATTCTCTGTGACTCTGGAAATCTGAGTTCCATGGTCCCTCTCCAACCAGTTCAGTTCTGAGTAGTAGGAAGAAGCATTTCCTTTCATTTCCTTTTAATTCAGTACCTGATCATTTTAGTGGGTGCCTCTTAGTGCCTAATATAATTAATAGGTATGTAATTGGTCTCTTTTCTATTCCTCTTATGGTGCTTTATGGTTTTCTTGTATTTCCTTCTCAATCACGTTTTTTAATAGCCCATGAGATTTGTGAAGAACTGAATGCATCATAAGTATTACTGAGTTAATGTGGCCAATAGTCAGGTGAATTCCAATTCCGCATGTAGTTAAATTACAGTTCCCACTTCCAGCTCATGCTGGGTGCAATACTGTCTTTCTTCTCCGTATTTCTCATCCCTGCCCTCGATGTCTAAAGCGTTCCATAGCACCTAGAGCTTATCCAAATGTGGCCTGATGTAATCCCTTACTCTGTCACTGGTTTCTTTTGCTGTTCTCTCATCATGAGGCCATGCCGTTTGCCACCATCTGCTCAGGGATCTTAACCAAGTGCAGACCATTTGCTTTTATTTGTTTCCAAGCTAAGCCACATGGAGGTAGATGTGCAGGACTACAGTGGTCCTCACAGAACTGCTGCTGGGAGTCCTTTATATAACCAAGAGAGTCTGCCTTGCTGAGAATGGCTGAAACAGTTCCTGCCTTTAATACTCAAACCCAGCTCTGCTTTCAAAATCCTCAGCTGGGCCACAAGCACTGCTCAGACAATCATGGAACAGCTATCTCAAACCACTAATTTAAGCCTAGCATCTAAAGTACTAATTCCATGTTAACTCTAACAAGCAAAACCAGGCTCTAGTAATTACATACATAATAAACTGAGCTAAATTAAATACCTTTTCTCTATGAGCTGTCTCTATTAGTGGCAATGGTGCTTCCAGCCACTGTATAAAAAATAGTTTGGACATAATTTATACAGACAAGGGACCTAATTTCGTCAGAATTGTGTGGCTTTTTATTTCCCTAATATGTATTAAATGACACTTGGATGTAACTTTGACCAAAGCAGAAGTTGTCTCTTAAAGGTTCATATGTTTTGCTGTGTGGAACAGGGAAAATGAGTGATAAACAATGTGGTAAGCAGACTGGAAACTGCCAGATGCCCACCATACAAAGCAAGATGTGTCCAGTCACAATAAGATGCTCTATAAGATCTGCATTTTCACCCTGTTTCAAGTTATGGCAGCAATTGTGCTGAATAGGGCTCAGACTAATATTTTATACCATCCTTCACAGACTATAATTCTCCCTATCAGAATGCTCCTAACATGAGTAAAGTCAGGAAAATTGGGGGGAAAATTTGTTTTCCTTTTTTTTTCTGATTATTTACACCTTCCCAAGTGACTATCAGGCATGACTGAATCAGAGCATCCACCTGAAAATGGAAATGGTTAAGCCACACAAGGAATGCCACAATGCATAAAGGTGAGAGACATGTGGCCAAACAAAGGACAGAGAGAGAGACAGGTGAGCACCCAGCTGGAAAAACAGGCCCTCACTGTATATTTTACTACCTCAATTTAAGTAAAACAGTATCAGCTCAAATGTCAGCTTGCCAAAGAGAGAAAGCTTTCCGGAACAAGATCACCCTTTCAGCCTGTGTTTATAGAGTCCCAAGGTTAAGAGGCACTTGGTTCATAGCTCCTGGGAGCTGCCACAGCACTGAAAAATAAACATAAATAATGTCATTTGGAAATATCTTCAGAAGTATGCATCTCATTGTGAGAGCCCCACATGATGCACACTTCCCTCTGGGATTAATATTTTCATTAAATCCAAGCCTTGGCATTTGCCCTCCTGAAGAGAATATTTATTTAAAATTTCCTCTGGCCTTTAAGACAAAACTAGTAGCAGCCCCAGCTGCCTGGCTGCATGTCATCAGACTGCATGTCACTCCTGTGTCCCCAGCCACGAGAGCGGTGGCAGCCAGGGCAGCAGCCCTCATCACACTAGCACACAGCTGGATCATTTCTGAGTACTTTGGTAGACCTCAGAAAGTGAAGGGGCCAGGACTTGCCTGCAAAGGAAAGGTGGCAGAAGGAGACCCCCAGACCAGCCTGAGTATGAAACTATTCAGTTGTGCTGCCTCCCACTGCAAGCAATGACTTTGTCTGGTGCTGTTGATACCATCTACACTTTAGTGCGCTCTACTTCTCTGTCATCCCTCCCCTTCAACTCTTTAGACAGACTATGGGCTCGAAGCCAAGCCTCAAGGAAACAGCTTCAGCAATTAGCTAGTAACAAAGTACTGTTACCTAAGGACTGACTGACTATGTCAGGTTGCAGATGCAGTGCTCTATAGTGCCTCAGAGAAGACCCAGAAGAGAACACCCCCAAGGAGCCTGTGGGAGACTTCAGTAGGCAGACACCTTGCCTTCTATTCCCCATTTAACCTCTGGCTGAAAAATCATCGTCCCCCGAAGAAGACATATCTCTTTTGTTGTATCTCTTCCCAAACACTTCCTATCACAGAATCATAGAATGGTTTGGGTGGGACCTTATAAGATCTTCTAGTTCCAACCCATCTGCCATGGGCAGGGATACTTTCCACTAGATACTTTGCACTAGCACTAGCTTGTGCAAAGCCCCATCCAACCTAACCTTGAACACTTCCAGGGATGAGACATCTACACTGTGTTGCAGGTCATTCCAGCACCTCTTTCATAGTAGTATTATCAAAAACTATAACCCTCGATTATCTTATTGCCTTAATGAGACAAAAATGGCAGCTTACCTCCAAGTGAGCACTATTTCAAAAATGGCTAGCAATGCCTGGATCCGACAAATAAACCCAGATCCATTTCATACTTATCTGACTAGAGTAACTTTTCATTTAGCGGCCTGTAATTTCACATTTCAATATGTTGGTACTATTATTACTAACATCACTATTGTTACTGTCAGCAGTTTGAATGAGGGCACCCATTTCTGCAGAACACACATCTGCAGAGACCGTGAGCCAGTTGGTTTTAGCTCATTTAAAAGAGGTCTGCAGCTTTGGTTTGAAGTGCCAGACTTACTCCTAACCCTTGGACATGTCCAAGTGTGATATATCTAGTGTTTGTGTATGTTGACTGGAGCAGGAATAGTCTTGACAACTGGCTAATGATGCTTTCAACCCGGTTGTCCAGGTACAGTTAGCTTCATTGACTGACTTTACCCCATGTCATTTGCCAGTGAGATGAATGCACACTGTGCTATTTGCTCTCTTATCACTTGGTTGAGTGATGCTATAAAATAAAAGGAAACTATAATGACTGTATGTCTTTAACTGCCTTTACAGCTAAAAAGAGTGGTCCAGCATCTGGCCACTCCTTCTGTAAATCTCAGAAGATTCGCATATCCTGTTTTGAAGAGCACTGTTCTTGCCTACACAATATGCTTCCACTGATTATCACAAAGCAAACATATTTATTATCTGACTTGCCTGATTTCCATCACACTTCTGTATCTTCTTAAAATTAATATACTTAGTATGCTTCCACTTAGTAAACAGAACTTGTAAGAGCAGGAAAATTATAATAAAAAGCCAATAATTAGTAATCTATTTATTTATTTGTCACTATACTATAGGTGGACAAGGTGTATTTGGTTAATAATCTCTCAAATGTAACTAAGGTGCATAATAGGGCAGATAACAAGAAAGAGAGGGGAAATGTCACATTCTGCTGAAATTTCAAGGTGAATTATATCAGCACGGTGTTTATATCCAATTGAGGGTTGATTTTCTAGTAGTAAATAAAAAGAAATAGGAAAAAATCAGGATGGATTTTGAGACTGCAGCCTTTAAGCCACACCTTCAGCTGGGGTCAGCCCCACTAACCTGAGCAAGAAGGAACCTCTGTCCCCTTGGACAAAAGGTTACTTCCAGAAGTAGAATAGTTATATTAACCTGCAAATCCAACAGCTAGATATCACCATGGGTTATGACCAGCCTTACCCAATCATTCCTCCGAAATGATGGGCCCTCACTAATTTGGGAATAGTTGACAACATTGCTATGATAAGCACTATCTTTTGCACTCTTTCCCAACATCTCTCTCTGCAAAGCTTCCTTGGACCAGTTTCTCAAGGGAGTAAAAAGGAATGCCTTCATTTCTCATGCAAGCTTTCTCTCTATTACTTCCAGAACCTGGCAAGTAGTCAACTTAAAATATTCTTTGACCAATGTTAATCAACTTCAGCAAGCGTTCTGGTGCTACAGTGTGCAATGCCAAGGCAGTTATTTTCCTTATCAATCCCATAAGGATTTAGACCAGGATGCATAAACAAAGGATCAGGGAATAAGGAGGTGGAGCTGAGAGATGGGTGGACCCCTGAGGACAGCAGTGTTCAAACACCATTTAGAAAGGGATTAGCAATATCAGCTCTTGGAGAGGGAAAGCCACAAAAATGCAACGCATTAAAGGTTTTGAAAAAGATTTCTTCACAGCTTCCCCTCCACCTCTCCCATTCAACTTACTGTAGACTTTACAAATCTAATCTAGTGAGTGGCTTACCTCCAACTCTCTTGACTGTGATCCAGCCTCTTTCTATAAGACAGAGGTTATCATTGTTCCTCACACATTGTTGAACCATTCTCTCTTGCCCCAACTTTTAGAAATATAAATCAGCCAGAGATAAAGGGTGCTTGAAACAATAGTCATTGTACAGTAATGACAGCCTTTTCTTATTTACCTTAATGTAATGTCAGAAGGAGTAGACTGAGAATAATGAAGCCATGGGAGGATTAAATCCCAATCAGAAAGCCTGGAAAGCTTCTAAAACAAGAAAATACAGACATGGAGTCAGAAGTGAATGTTTATGAGACTCAGATTCACTGTACAGTGTATCCATCCTTAGCAGAGTTGTAGGAAAAAGTGACAATTTGTGCAGAAATTGTATTAATACTTAGAAATGTTTTTACTTATATACATGCCTTTTTTATCAAAATGGGAAAAAAGATTAATAGGAGAACAAGCAAAAGTGGTATGGAGGAGGAAAAAGGATTAAGAGATAGTAAATGACCCCTTGATTCCCAAAGGGGTAATTTGTAACAGGGAGAAAAATCTAAGAAGGAAATACTCTGCCCCAATCTGTTTATTAGCTGCTTTTATATTCAAGGCCTGTTAGCCTTAGTTATTCACACCAGCACTACCAGTATGTGGGCAGACCTGCACATTCCTAGAGAATTGCCAAGACTTTGTTATTTGAATAAACTCTAAACAAGAGCAGTGAAAGGTAAAAAGAGAGCATAAACCAGCAGAACTGGGTGGATTTGGCTGTGGCTCTCAGTTGCAGTCCTACAGTACAGAGGGTACCTGATCAGCAGTGGATGCTCACCATGTGTCCTCTCAAGCAGTGTACAACATACTCCTTCTCCCATTCTTGCCACAAGGACCCATTCCTGCAGATTTTTTGGAAGTAGGAGGTAAGCAAGCTGAAGGTGTCAACTAGATGTATACAGTACCCTTTAACCACTTCCTTGGCCACTAGCTATGTTGTCATTACAAAGGCCGCATGATGCTTGGAGCGCTGCCAGTAGTTGAGGCTCTTACTGCTGACCAGCCATTATGGAATGCTTAAGATGTGACTAAGAATGTTAACCAGGAAAGGATATCTAGAGCAAGCAATCCCTCCCTCTCTTATAGTTTTTGTGTAAATGTGGTGAAAGACGCCAGCTGGAAAGCTGCAGAGATATAACTCCCCATAATATTCTCTCCCTATACCACAAAGTGACCAGGTTTAAAGAGCAGTGACTCACACACATCCACTTAGACATTTATAAGCAATGGAGGCAGTCAGCAGCAAAGCCTGATATCCACACTGCCCTTTGCAGGTCTACGAAATGGGGCAAGGGAACAAGACAAATCACTGACTACTGACAGCCACCACTCTTGGATAATATTGGACTGATAAAATCCTAGATGGCACAACATGCACTCCAAGACATAATTCTGAGTGTTTCTGAGATAAGGGGTAGACACAGTGAAGTGTATATAAGCTTTGCACCTACAATAGCCATTTTAAAATGACCAAAGCCAAATTTTCTTAACATACAGTGGTACTTGGAGAGACCATACCTACTCTACATGGTGTTCTGCTATCTCAGTCTGGTTTATATCTGGTAGAAAACTTATCTTTTGTGGTTTAGCAGTGAATGACTTTTAGCAATAACTAAATACAACTCCCCTTTTGGTGGCAGAAGTCCATTTAGAACAATAATTTAGTATTTCTGTGAGAATTTATCCACCAAAGCCAGTTATTTATGACTTATGAATAAGACCTCTGTTTGCAAAAAAACCCCCCAAAATCCAACAACCCTAGCTTGTCTGGCAATAAGCCTATAATTATTCAGAGCTTTGTGTGGGTGTGGTGAATCAGTGAAGTATACTCCCTGTATTTATTTAACAAATAAGTATACCTCTAGTGTATTTCACCGCCAACTTGCAATAATAATGAAGTTTGCTTCTGAACTAACTCATCTTGCCTAAGGAAGGGCAAAAAACAGATCAAGTGCACTTGAATCAATGTGTCCTTGCACGTTTTTGCTTCAGACTTTCAGTTCCAACCCTCTTTGGGGAAAGAAAGCTTCACACCATTCTGTGTGTAAAGTTGTAACCTTTGAACAAATCTGCTGTTTTCAGTTTGAGCTACTTTTTGGACCAGGCAGCTGGAACCCGTGAGCAGAGCCCTCTGAGCAGTTGTCACATGGCACTGGAAGGAAAACCATATAGATCTTGCTGTTGAAACAAAATGAAGAGCATTTGCTTTTGAGTTCTGGAGGTCAATAACAACTCTCTCTTTCTCCCACAGAATTTCTCTTTCAACATACCTACTTTTAGTCATTCAGTTTCAGTCATGTGAGTGGGAGGTAGTGTTTCAATGTTCCTGGTTAACCTTACTCCATAATGAATCAGGGAGGTTTTTCTTAAGACATAAAAAATATTAGCAAAATAAAACTACCCTAAGGTATAAAAAAGAGCTGCCTTATTTTTTTCACAAAGGCAAATATGTCATTTGCAGAATATGTAGCTGCATATGTATGTGCCACGTTGAGAGGTTGTACAAAAATAATCAGGTAAATATCAGGTAAATCAGAGGCGTAAGTGTATCATTTCAGCAGGTGTTCTGAGAATGTGCTGCTGTAATTCATTAAACTCTAGATACATTACATTTCATGGGGAGAATTTCATAGAATCATAGAATGGCCTGGGTTTGAAGGGACCTTAAAGATCATCTGGTTGCAACTCCGCTACTGATGGCTGGAACACCTTCCACTAAATGGGTTGCTCGGGGCTCCATCCAACCTGGCCTTGAACACTTCCAGGGATGGGGTATCCACAACTTCTCTGGGCAACTTGTTTCAGTGCCTCACCACCCTCACAATAAATAATTTCTTCCTAATATCTAATCTAAACCTGTTCTCTTTCATTTTAAAACCATTCCCCCAACATACACTTGTTGAAGATGGAACAGTTCTTCAGATGTACTGGTGATGACTATGCAGGTATGAGGGGAGGAGTGCTGTAAAAGTTGCCTACACGTTGCCCCATGTGGCAATACCTCCTCCTGAGCTCCAAATAGAAATTTCACAAACTTCTTACATACTTGTAAAAGAGAACTATATGTCTTTGAAATCTGAATCAACTAAAGCCCTCATGCAAGCCAGCGCCTGTGACATCTGATGCAAATCTGCTGATATCATAGAAAAGGTAGCCCCTGAGAACAGAATTTTGCTTGGTTGGTTGGGGTGGTTTTTGTATTTCAGAAAGGAAATGCTTCTGAAGCATTCTAAAGTCACACCTCATGAGCCTTACCCACATTTCAGTTAAAGTCTATGGCAAAAAATGCACTACCTGTAGTGGGATGTGTAGCTCAAATTTGCAGCCATTGCCAGATAAAACTGCTATGGTTCAAGATGTAGCTGTTTTCCTGCCCCATTGCTCTGATTACACATAAAGATCAATGCTGTTCATAGTGGCTTGATCAGACAGTATGACTTCTGATTCAGAATGTTGTTAGATATGATGATACAAGCTATCAGAACCTGTCTTAATCTTTTAATTATCAAAGTTCCCATAGAAGGAGAACTGGCAGAACTAGTAGCCTGTCCTCTGCTGAACTGCTCTGTTCACCAATCACAGTTCAGTCCATCATTATTAAAGTAGACTGAGCAGTGTCAGATGAAGAACAAGGCCAGCATCTGTCCTGCCACTGCCATAGAGGGAGGGATGCTCCCCAGAAAAAGTGGGAGCAGGCAGCTGAAGCTAGGAACAGCTGTAACAGGTGTCATTGCCAGTGCTGATAGGTGTGATGAATTTGGGTTCCCAAGATCAGACCCAGCCCAGATCTCACAGATGGAACTATTGACTCTATATGATTGCAGCAGAGATTGTTTCTCCTGGCACAGCAGTGTGCTGGCTCTCCTGTCTAATGTTTTTCATTGTTTTTCTTTAAGTTTGCTGCTGGAATAGGAAAGCTCACAACTTACAATCAGGCACAGACGACTGGAGCATTCTGGGTATATACATGTAAGGTAAAGAATGTATTCTGTATCAGAATTCACCTCAAAGAAATATGGGACTGTGTCTATTAAATGTCTCCTTTGTGTATTTTTTTTTTTCTTGAAGTATATACATATGTTTTGTTCTCAAAGGCTGACAAGCATTGGCATCAGATTGCATATAACTTTATATGTCGCCAGCATGCCAGCACCATCAGACACTCCTTCATTCTAATGTTCTTCTGCTTATAGTATTGTTGGAAATATATAGCTACCAAGTCACCCTAGAGACATACATTATTGCCTAGCCAGGTTCAGTTTGAATTTTAATACAGATAGGGCTTTAGTTCTGCTTTTAAGAGTTGATTTCAAATTTAGGACTTCAGCTCCCTAACTATCTACTGCAGTTTAAGTCTCTCCAAGGGATCCATCACTGTGAGAAAGCTGCTTAAAGTATTTAAAGATAAGATTTATTGTATCCAAGGTGGCTATGCTTTCCTTGTTTGCTTTCTGTAATGTGCCTGTCTGGCATTTTATTACACTTCTTTATTCCTTATTATCTTCTTCCTTCCCTCCACCTCCAATAGCTGAAATGGATATCAGGTACAGCACAAACAGCAAAGGTGCTGCAGAGTAATTGTGATTTCTGTCTCCTCTTGTCGAACATGGAACAGTGTTCAGAGTGCCAGTGAGAGGTGAGTATGCCTCAGCGTGCATCCTCACAGACACCAGTTGTGCACTAGTCATTGCCAAGGCTGAAGCACAGCTTCTGGACACTCCCTGCCAGGCCCAGCACTGCAGCACTGCTCATCTGCCCATTGCTCATTCAAAGCTGGGAAGTTTATCATTGAGGAAAGGGTTGCTGGAGTAGGGGCTGGGCCATCCAGTCCCATAGACGAATGGGTTAATTGAATCCAACTTTCCTTTTTTCAAGTTTGCCTCTTCTCTTTTTTCCTGAGATATTGCAAGTAGTACAGATACATTTCCGAGGTGATGTGATAAAAATACCAATAAGATAAACCTGCTGAACAATACTGTCCTGAGTGGAAAACAACTGGCCATTGTTTCAGCCTCCTCCTCTGCTTTCTTATCTTGTGTGAAAAATACCTGTGGTTCTCAGAGCACATTTCAAACATGAAGGACAGAGTGAGGCCACATCTACAGCACAGACTTCTGCTTGGCAATGATACATTTGTCAAAGGTGTGAAGAATGGTTTTCCCCGACAGACACGACCATGCTGGCCAAGAGCTCCTGAGCAGGCATAGCTGTATCACCAAATCTTCACTCTCCCTCTATTTTCAACAACAGAGTTTCTGACTAAATTGGATGTGTATTAGTGCTTTGAAGTTACTGGTCTTATGACTGGATTTGTCAGGACAGCTTGAGAGGCTGTCACCTCAGTACAGTGCCACCAGAGCGTGGTGTTGCCCCTGACATGATGCTGTTGACTCCTACAGCAAGCCTGGGAATGGGCATGGGGGGAGGGTGGGATGCTCAGTTCCCCTACTTCTCTCTGTAAGCCTTTGAAGAGAAAGCATTTATGCCTATCCTGTGTAGACATCTGTGGGAGTGAAGACAGAGGAGACGTGTAAGAAACTAGAATCGCACCAGAGTGTGCTTCTAAGTCTGTACCATCCTCCTCCTTGACAGTGTGCACAGGCACATTCATGGAGTCACATACTCACATTGGGGTGACTGGCTGGCTCACAGGTTTAGGAAGCCCAGTCCTCACTCACACAGCTCTCAGCAGGTGTCAGCAATCTCTCTTCATTCTGCAGAAGCTCCTTTTTTTCTCTCCTCTTCCACTGCAGCCCCAGAGATTATTGTTCAGCGTGAAATGCGTCAGCCCCGTGCCAGGCACAAATCACTGTGGAGTGGAGCGGAACACAAAGGTCTTCAGTGAAGGCACTGGAAAAATATTTGTATCTTCAGCTGTACTGTAAAAAAAGGGGAAGAAAAGAAGACTACAACTATGACAAAAAATCAGGTTTGAGCTTCTTGCTCAGACTTCTTACACATCTTTCTGAACTACTTAGACTAGAGCTGAAGTCTGTGGGTGATCATGTCTTACACCTGTAAGACTCCTGGAGGGATTTAGTGGTGCAGTTTCCTCAGCAGACAAAAATTAAAGAGATCCCTATCTCTGGATTCTAAAATCTGTGACTTTCCTAACATATTTAAACATAGTATTTTTTAGTTACTTCTTTGTTAGTTATGGTCCTCTAGCTGCATCTATGAAGAGGCCATGAGTAACCAAGGAGAGATCTTACAGGAAATATATACAGAGAATTTATTTACACCTGCACAGCATACACAGGTGGGAGAACTGTATATGCTGAGGAGCTGCTGTAAAATGTATTCTGGAGCACCTGCAATGACCATTGCAATGGCTTTTCAGTGCTTTTTGTCACCATCTGTCAAAAGGGACTGAGGGGGTGCTGGTTTCAGGGAAGAAGAGCTGGGGTGCTGCCGTTCTAATTGCCCAGTGTACTGGGTTTGGCTGGGTTAGAGTTAACTTTCTTTGAAGTGGCTACTATGGGTCTGTGTTTGGATTTGTGATGAACACAGGGTTGATAATATGGAGATGTTTTTGTTATTGCTAAGCAGGGCTTACACAAAGCCAAGGTCTTATCTGCTTTTTGTACTGTCACACTGGCAAGGATGTTGGGGCTGCATAGGAGTTTGGGAGGATACACAGCTGGGACAAGTGAACCAAAATGAGCAAAGGGATATCACATACCAAATGACCTCATGCTCAGTATATAAAGTGTGGGGAAGAAGGAGGAAGACGGGGATGTTTGAAGGGTTGCTGTTTGTCCTCCCAAGTAACCACTATGCGTGATGGGGCCCTACTCTCCTGGAGATGGCTGAACACCATGGGAGGCACTGAATTAATTCCTTGTTTTGCTGTGCTTGTGTGCATGGCTTTCCCTATTGAACTGTACTTCAATCCAGGAGTTCTCTGCCTTTTAGTCTACTGATTCTCTCCAGAGTCCTACTGGTGGGGGAGTGAGCAAGTGGCTGCATGGTGTTCAGCTGCTCTCGGGGGTTAAACCGTGACACCCAATCAGATCTCATTCCAGCTTCTCCAGGGCTCCCCAACCCTGTCCATGGCCCAGGACCCCATGTCAGTCCCTCCAAGGGCTGACAGCTCCTGCAGCAGGACTGGCTTCCAGTTCTGCTCAGTCCTGCCCTGCCTGGATGTGGACAGCATCCCATCTCCAGATATAAAAGGACAGTTAAAGCTCAAAGCCAAGTTTCACACCTCATTTGGCTTCTCCTGTCCAGCACATTCAGACTCTGCTCTCATCTTCCTCCTGACTGAGCATCTGCATCATCTCAAATGCTGGAGTCACAGTACATGGTACACCAGCCCTTGAACCTAACTTGCTCAGAAATTGCTCTGATTACAGCTTCAGTACTTTTTATACTCCTTGGTATCTGAAAAGTAATCACAATGTAAGTAACAGGAGCTTTCACACCTCCCAGATGACAAGCAGCTGAGACAATCCTAGTATAAATAATTGCCATCTTAACAAATACATAAATTCAGTGAGGCTTGAAGGATTTAGACTGGAATACTCAGAGGCTTGAAAATTGTGTGTTTCAACACACGTGTAAGCCTGGGAAGCATGTAGACTGTTTGGAAGCACCACAGATGATGATGGAGTTCAATTCTCAACAAAGGCAACCAAAACTTCAGTATCACAAATTAGTCACCTTGTCTATTATTTGATCAACTCCAGAGAAGATCAGAAAGTTGCTGGGATGTTTTTATTATATGCCTTTTTGTCTGTTTTGTTATTATTTTTAAATTTTAACTTCAGTCAGGCTACCAGCACTGGTGCAGAGCCCAGAGCTGCAGCTCTGCTGCCTGCACTGTGAGCATATAAACACTCTCCTAGGCAATTTCTGAGCCCAGCATGCAAGGACTGGAGCTGTTTGGGCATCTCTAGTCTGTGTCAGTCAGTTCCAGGGGCAGGAGACAGCCCTGGGCATCTTTAATTTTCAAGAAAACCTATAGCACTCAAGTTCTCATTGGCCTCTCTGCCATCGGCAAGATTTTCCCCAGGCTGAGCAAGGCAGGGTTTTACCCGGGGGGCCTCCCACAGCTGTGCCAAAGCCTCTCACACTCAGCTCACTTGGGATGCATCCGTTTTCTGTTGGCAGGATGTCAGTGCCCACGGCGCTGCTCCCAACCGCACGTAGCCCTGACCTCACCAAACAGGTACCGGGGCTGAGCACAGCAGGCAACTTGTGCTGGAGGCTTTCATCCTAGGCTTTGAAGAACAAACAAAAGACAGGGTAACAGAAAGTCTTGAAACTTCTCCATTAAACAGGATCTGTAGCTTAAGACTTATCTCTTCCTGTGAGGCAAAAGGGGGTCGACTTGTACCTTGAATGCAAAGAGGGTTAGGGACAGGATTGTTTCATGCAGATATTTGCCATGTTCCCAGTGGTAAAACCACAAATATTTCTTTAATTCTTTAGAGCTTACTTACAACTCTACTTAAGTATGTTAATATATAAATAATATACAGATCATACTTCAGGCTTTGTGCAACAAATATTCTCTGCAGCACAGCCAGGAACTGTTGTGACTCTCTTCAGCTCCACTGATAAAGTATGAACCATAATGAAGCAGCAAGAAATACTTACCTGTTTTTTTTTAAGGCCTGTAACTATAAAAATAAGTGTTTTCTGCCACCTCTGAAAATATACAAAAATCTTTAAAAAAGCAACTGAGTGACACTAGTTTTTAAAACTTCATAAACTTATAAAGTTTTCATAAATACTAAGTACAAGGTATGAAAGAAATATTTTATAGAAGGTGAAATCCTTGGCTTAAAGTGCTACCATATCCCTAAGCATCCCACAGCTTTGGGCCAGTAACAACTGCTCCACACACCTTACCCTCCATGCATTTCCTTCCTGGACTGCAGCACTGTAGTATCCCTGGCTAGATTGCTTAGAGCAGGGCTAGCTGCAAGCTGACTGTCATCATCTTGCACATCATTTTTCAAATTCATTCAGCACTCCAGTGTGGCATGTGATGGCATACTCATACTGGTGTACCATCCCCGTGTCATGACAGGCCCAGCCATCGAGTGAGCCTGAAGATGCCCAACACTGCCTGTTGTAAAGGTTAGACTCCTGGTAAGCCTTCCACCTCCTCTTTGACCTTCCTTCCATCCTCACAAAAGCCCAGGAAAGTGTCATGTCCAGAAAGGCTGAAGGACAGTCCTGTTGCTTGCTCAATCACAGTTAAAAAAAAAAAAAAAAGCAGCTTCTGCCATTCTCCAGGTATTAACAGTTCTTTAGACACCTAAAATTGGGGCATTAATTTAGTTGTTTGAGCTACATCTGCAGTCAGTGGAGACAGCATTAAAGGCACCTCAAAGGCACAGTTCTTCCACATTTGTTAGATGTGCTATTTTAACACAGGGTCAGTTGCCCTCTGGAGGAGGATTTGGTCTTCATTGGTTAAAAAGGCAGACAAGTAGCACAGACTAAGTGTTTAAGTTTTAGAGAGCAAGAGCTAACTAAATCTTACCTCTGATCACATATTTTGTTACCTGAGGGAAGAAACAGACAACAATCTTTATAAAAGGACAAATTGGAACTTTTAGGTATAAAAACAAATAAAAAATCACAAGGATAAATTTGTTTTATGCTGCCTTTCCTGAGCCAAGAATGAATAAAGAACAGCCTTGACTTTCATGAGAGGCTCAGCTTGCAGTACAATTTCCAGCCCAAGCTAAGCACCCAACTTCTTTGGACATTTCTGATCTCTGCATCTGAGAGATCTGCAGAGCTCACTGAAAGCTCATCCCAGGGCTCTTACAGGCTCTCTGGGCATTTGTGTTCTATTTTCCCAAACAGAGAATGCAATGGCAGTTTGGATCTATGATTTGCAGCATTGCTCTGTGATGGACCAACCCAATCACAAGCAGGCATAGCTAGGTTGTACCAGGTGGGGATTGAGCAAATCCAGGCCCTCTGATTGTATCACAAACCCTGGAAGGGAAGTCTGAGAGGTAGGTGATTACATCAGGATCCCCGGGATGATTTACAGCCAAGGTAACAGTATCTTTCTCTCATTCCATTATTTTTATGACAATCATAGACAACTTCTTACATTAATCCTTTAAAAAGAAAACATTGGAAAAGCAATTTTGTGATGTAGGAAAGGCTTTTAAGCTGGTGTGGACTATTTATCACAAGCTGGTATCAGAGCAGTGATCAGAGAAGAAATGGAAGAAGCATGACAGAGATTACTGCAAGTCTTATTGCAAGAGCCCTCTACCACATCATAAGAGATTGCTGTAGCCATTTCATTGTCAATATTCTGGCTTTGATGATGGTGGCTTTTCATGCATGGATGATGATGAGTAAGAACAAAATTGCTTTCTAGAGCTATTTTGAGGAATCTGGTCAGATGTTCCTATTCCAGGAGGGTACTGATCCTTTGCCAACAATCCCTACAGGTCTTGCAGTCCTAGAGAGCAATTCTGCACTGCAAAATTAGAACTTTTGCAATAGTCACAAAAACTACAATTCATGTAAGGCATTTGCTAGGAGGACAGGTGCAGAGCTTGTTCTCTCCAGTGAGGAATTAAAAGTCTGGATCAGCCCTGTGATAGATCCCCCCTCTCCTTCCCCTCAGGGCCATGAGAATCCTTGGCAGCCTCTGCAAAAGGTGGAGACCAGAGCAGGGATGCCTGGGATTCCTACAGCAGTGCCAAGGTGTTCTTTGCCTTTTCATTCCTGACAGAAGGCAAACATAAATGGGAGATGACCTTAGCATCATTTGCAGTAGGATCCTTGGTTTTTGAATCAGTATAGACAATGCATGGAAAATAAAAATTGGCAGGAAAAAGAGAGGGAGATCTCCTTCCTGCTCTTTATTGTTCCCTAATACCACATAAGTCTTTTACTTTACAGTAGGAATTCTTTTATACTTTAATACAGTAGGAATACAGTAGGGTAGGCTTTTCAAAGTGCTACTTTTCCATTTTACTTAATATTTCCATATTATACAAGGAGAAGTAAATGATTATCTATACAAGGAGAGATGAATTTCAATAATACCTTCACTCATCTCAAGCCTTCCTTCTGTGCTGCATTCCTTTTCCACTGTCTGTCCATTCCCTGGGGAAAAAAAATAGTTTATCTCTTAGTCTCACCTAAGGTATGTTTCCCCATGCATGGAACATGCATGGCTGGGTTTCAGCAGCAGGGGCTGTGGTGGGGACCTGTGTGGAAGAAAGTCATGAGTTGCCCAGTGCCAGTCACAGCTGGGTCCAGCCATTTCTGGAACCAGTCTGCATGACCACTGCATACCAGAGCTGCAGCCACACAGACAGGGGATCCCAGCTCAGACATATTTCAGGAAGACCAGCAGCCATTGCAGGCAGGAGTTATGCACAGAACACTTTTGGGGAGACAATTTTGGGAGGATAATTGTGGAAAAATGAAGTTGGGGATGCACTCTTGGAAAAAAAGAGCTCCATGTTAAAAGGAAGCACCCTATGGCCCATGGACAACCCAGAGTGACAGGGACGCCCCTGTGGGACTGTGGCTATGGCTGATCAACACCAGGGAAAGGAAAACTCTGAGGGACTGTGACCAACAGGCAAAACATTAAGAAGCAAGAAGGAGAGAGGAAAACCAGTAAGAACAACAAACAGAATACCAGTAAGAAGCATGGAAAAGCAGCAGACTAAAACCATTATATGTATGGCCCCAAGCTCTGGGATTACTCAGGGTAACCCACATCAAAAACTGGGGGAGGTAAGACTGGAAGGAGGGAGGAAAAGTGTTTAGCTGAAGTTGTGCCTGGGGAAAAGTCAAGAAAGCTGCTTACCCAAGTGTTGGTTTAACTGTTCATGTTTTCTTTTTCTCAATATCCAAATCAATGATTAGAAGCTTCTGTTAACTGGCAATAAACTAAAGTAAGTAAAAATTCCCTGAGCAGAACCTGTTTTGCCAGTAACACCATACACTTGGCATTTTCTTTCTTTGCCTCTCTCCCCTTCTGCAAATAATCTTGCAGACTGCCTGGTGACACCTGAGCATCAGTGTTTCCACAGATCCACCTCTTTTCTACCCTCTCTTGCATCTCATCATTTCACCCACATTTACTCTTTGTTTTGATCAGCTCAGCCTTTTGAGAGTCTGCACTTCCAGGTAACAAAAGACAAAGTCACACCAGCAGTCTGGTGAGCAAAGAGCACCTGAACATAGCAAAAGACGGTAGCCTCATCTTTGTGCCCATGTTGTGAACATGGCCAGCTCCAACAAAGGACAGTGGGACTGAGGGCAGCTTGTGGCTTCCCATGTGATGACTGACAAGCTATTGGAGACCAGGAGAAAGTCAACATGATGCTTTCTGCTGAACTGAGGCATAACATTCAAGTAATACAAACAATATTAAATACAAATATGAGGGAATTGCTCTGCAGTATTCTATTTGCCTATGGCTTCTCTTCTTACATTATTCACAAAATATTTCAATGTGTTAGACTCATGAAGACCATAAGAAACTCCTGATCAACATTTTGGCCCTTCTGTTCCAGAAGTGTTTGATAGCTTTACCCTGAATGTGCTTGAATGTTCAAACATGCCCTTTATTTGCCATTTGAACTAATCTGCCTGCTCCTTCCACTGCAGCTCACCTACCAGTCAGTGTTCAGAAACTGGGGGAAAAATTTCATGTGGTATAAAAGGCAGCACAGTCTTCTTGCAGTTTAGCCAGAGAAAAGCACTACAACTGCAGTGTTGTTATTCAGACAAGAGACAGAACAAGCAAGAAGCAGTGGATTGGAATAAAGGGCGAGCAATGGATTTCACTGGTATGCAAAAGGCCAGCACAAGTCTTATATATTAATTACATGCTGGTTGAAATAGAGTCTGAAATCTGTTCAGCATCCAGGTAGCGTACAACTTTGTACTGTCTTTTATGCTTGAGCAGTCTCTGCCCTTGAAAAGAGCAACCCCTTCCCTGCAAAAGGCCACGGGTTCCCCCTGTCTGGTGAGGGTGGTGGGTGCTCAGCCCTGCCAGGATCTGCATGGAAAGCCAGGGAATGAAGAGCAATGCTGCTGAGTCCAATAGCAAGATCTGCTGAAAGATGGGAGCAGCCTGAGGGTAAGGAGACGCTGAGAGAGACAAGAAACTCCTAGGGAGTGGTCGAGCTAAACTAACAAAATTCTTTCCCATGCACATGCCTAATACTTAAAATAATAAAAACACCTTTTGGGGACTGTTGAGCCATGGGAAAGCCAAACAAAAATCTGTTTGGGATTTACTTTAGTCAGCAGCTCAGGAATATCAGAGACCCTGCTACATGAACTGGAGATTTAAATACTACAAAATTCCAGAGATTGCGATAAAGATGGACTTTTATTTGCCAAGAGGGGATGTGCTTATGCAATGTTTTCAGCAACAATGCATTTACCCTCACCTATGGAGTGGTACTTTTCCCAGAACTGGTGGGATTGCCTCCTTTACTGAGCCCTTCAACCCAGTGCCAAGTCGCTCAGTAATCACTTTGCCATAAAGTAAACAGCTCAGCAATGGCCCAGCCCAATCTCTCCATGTAGAGAAATTCTGTGACATTTACACAGATGGCTAAGCAAAGCAGCTTCTAAATTTTATATTAAATTTTGCTTCTAAATTTTGGTGGGCTTTCACTGCGCTGTCTGTCCCTACTCCTTGCAGCACTGCAGTGCTGCTGGACTTCACAAATGTGACAGCTGCTGCAGCCAGCAACTCCAGCTCTGAAGTGGGCTGTACAGTTTGGCCAGCTCTGAATAGTAGTAGCTGTTCCTGCAGCAATGGACAGACAAAAAGGCCATGGTGAACAGAAAGACTCCAAGATGAAAACCTTAGTGTGCTTTTGCAGTCACTGGGGAAGGGTGCTCATCAGAAAGGCACCTTGTGGAGAAAATGTGTTCTTCAGTTTGTTTGGCCTAGAAGCAGATTTTGCATGACGGTAACAATGAGAAAGATGTTTCCAGGCATTTCCTTTTTTTTTTTTTTTTTAATGCAAGCATATGTTTGTTCTTTGAAAGACACCATGTTTTTGCTGATTGTGATTTGGGCATGAAGACATCCCTGTAGAGTCAGGGAGTGGGACTGGCAGATGGAGACTTTGGTCTCTGCCTGCACTTTGAACAGGATAAATTCTTGAGGCTGTATGTGCTTGGGGGCAGACATTCTGGCAGAGAGACTCATCTTGTGTGCTACTTGTCCTTTTCCTTTGGGGAGTGCCATGAACACTGCAAGATACACTTTGGGTCTGCCTTCACCCCTGGGAACTGAATCAGACACGATGGGGAGCATGATGCAGGGACATCTGAAACTGCTAACTCAAATTCAGTATAGTGTAAACATCACTGGACTGCTTCCAAACTTGTTACAGGACATCTGTCTACTGCTGCAAATGGCCAGGCTTGGTCTCTCACAGCTCAGGAATCCTTCCATCATGGGGAAGGCAGCCTGCAAAGACATGTGCAACCCCTCAAATGAGGATCAACTGCATGAAGAGATGTGTCAGAAGGCAAAGAACAATAGCAGTATTCAGTCATGACCAACATGCTTAAAAGCACTGAACTAGAGATGGAAGGGATTTAGTACAGATGTATCCCTAGATTCTTCAGGGTCCCGAGAAGAATCCAGGCCATAGCTTGATGATGTTGTAAATCCAGCTTTAGTGCTCCTATTAGATGAAAAATGCTGCATCCTCATGCCACAGAAGTGTGGGGGTTTTTTAAAAAAAAGTGAAGTAGTAGTAAGTGCTGTATCTACTATCCAGCCTACTTACTAACCGTAACAGTTTTTACAGACATATGGCACAGCAATTTCTCTCCTCAGATGCCTTGTGAAAGCAAGATATAAAGAATCTCCAGAATAAGACTGCAGGGGGGAAAATAGCTGAACTGACAGTGCATAACATCATGTTTACAAAGTAAACAAGCTGGGGAGACAAAAGCAAGCCTTCTCTCAAATCTTTAGTTAAAAGAGCCTTGTGTACAGCATGCAGCTCTTAGCACCAGCGCAGCACAGATGAGACAAGACGATTTGAAACTGAGGTTCCTCTAAAGAGCTTGCCATGTGCTGCTGCAGCTCTTTACAGATTAGCTGTATCTTAAAAACCTGGTTTAGGAATAAACACTATTTATTGGACTACCACCAGGCAAAGGCCTGGCACCAAATTTTTGTCCAGTAGTTGCATCAACTGGCACTGGGTTGCAGCATATAAGAACCATTGTCAGTGGCAGACTGAAACTGTGTCCCCAGTGGCCATCAACTACAAACCAGCTAAACAAACTCTGCCCATCACTTCTCCTAAAGATGCTTTTGGAAGCAAACACAGTGGGGATTTGGGGTACTTCAGAGCGAAAGGATGAGAGCTGCCTTGTGCAACTGCAGCCTGCCTTACACAGGTGATGTTGTACATTTTTCTGCATGTAGAAGAAAAAGCTACAAGTAACTCTGCTGCATATGGACACATTGAATAATTAGAGGTCCATGAACACTATAATAACTGGGCTCACTGATGCATCCTGCTAAGAGGATCTCCACGTCATTTTTCCTTCTGTTACACCTATGTGCCACAGAGACATGGAGGCTGTGCCCTGAGTTGCTTACTCAATAAAGTTACTGTTTAGCTTCTTCTTAAACACAGATGAGCCAGTTTTGCCTCTGCTGAAGCCAGCTCTTCCCATAAATGGGGCTAAGGTGAGAACCCCACACATGCACATACCAATGCACTTACACTTAGTGAAACCTGCAGTGAGAGGTTGTCCTCAGTGCCATTTTGCCTTCCTTGGTCTTGCCTCTTTTTTTCCCCACAAAAGCCTTGTGGTGAGATCCAGAATTACTACCTGTGGAAAACAGCAGGCTGCTTCAATGTGCATAGGGGCTCTGTGGACAACTGGGTCATGTTGTGCTGCTATTTTTGTGGGGAGTGAGCTGTCCATGCAGGAAAATAGAAAGCGGCTTGAGAGATGCAGATGGCTGTCCCATGGTGTTAGGTCAGATGGTATTCCAATTGTTCCAGGTGTTAACCTTCTATGGGAGGACCTGGCCAAGGATGCCTGGGTGCCCTGGCCTAAAAGATTGTAAGAAATTACACTTTAGATGTTCAACACTAAAGCCATTCATCTCTTGAGACGTGGAAAATTCACTCTTGGATCAGAACATACCTTTGGTTCGTTTTATTGGCAAAACACTCTGGAAATTAACCTCCTAGCTCTCACACAAAGGTCCAGAGTGCTTTGGTTTCAGAGGGGTGGGCAAAGGCAGTGGGGCGAGGGGTGGGGGGATTATGCCTGGCTGTTGTTCTGTTGAAAGTCGGTTTGTTTCTGTCTCATAAAGTATGCAAGAATGTTCCCATGCTCTGCCCGGGCCAGCCCCCAGCAGCATGCTTTGCACATTAGCAGCTGATGCTGGAATGCGGCGTTCCCAAGGCAACTGGGAGCCCCCCATGGGGCACAGCCAGCCCCCACCATTGTGCAGCCCTGGCTGACGGCGGCTTTGTTGGGTGAGGTAATGCCTTGTGTATGTAAACCAAGCCAGGGGCACAAATGGCACTTGGAAACTGTTCCATGACTTCAAAGGGCGGGCTGCTGGCCCCCATGAAGGCTGCCTCACTCTGGCCTGCACTTCCACTGCCATATTTCACCTCTTCTGCACTGCTGCTACTACCCCAGTGACAGTATCCTTGGTTGCATCGTATCCTTCATGATATGGTTTAGTGGCCATAGTAGTATTTGGTCAAAGGTTGGGCCTGATATCAAGTGTCTTTTCCATCTTTAACAATTCTGTGGAAAGAAGCATGACCAGCAGATTGAGGAAAGTGATTTTCTCCATCTACTCCTCTTCGTGAGAGCCTACTGTGTCCAGCTCTGGGGCCCCCAACATAAGAAGGACATAGACACATTGAAGCAAGTCCAGAGAATGGCCACTGAGTTGATCACAGGGCTGGAGCACCTCTCCTATGAAGACGGACTGAGAGAGATGGAGTTGTTCAGCCTGGAGAAGAGAAGGCTCCTGACAGAATTTGTGGTAGCCTTCTGGTACCCAAAGAGGATTAGATGAACACTGGGGAGGGACTTTTCACAAGGGCATGTACTGATAGGACAAGGGGGAATAGACTTAAACTGAAAGAGGGTAGGTTCAAATAAGATCTAAGGAAGACTTTTTTTTTGCAATGCAAGTGGTGAGACACTGGAACAGGTTGCCAAGAGAGGTGAAGGATGCCCCATCCCTGGAAACCTCCGAGGTCAGATTGGATTGGGTTCTGTGCAACCTGCTCATTTCAGGGGGGTTGGACTAGATGATCTTTAAGGTCCTTTCCAACCCAAACTATTCCATTCTATGACATCCCCCTCTGAAGTGTGCCAGGAGCTCTGCAATGGACAGGACTCACATGTAGCTATCTGTTGGTCAGACTTGCTTACCCATGGGTCCCTACATGGGCCTCTGTCATACAGTCAGGAGGATTTTTTCAGAATATTTTTATTTCTTGATGTTTGACTATGGGACTGATAAGAGTGCTGCACAGTAAGAAAGAAGAACTCTCCTCTCAGATCTATATTCCAGCTATGGACACAGCTGAACTCTTACCCACTGTCTTCAATAATTCAACTGATTCTACCACATTACAGCCTCTGGAGATATGGCTTCATATTGATTAGAGGCTTAGGCTCCAGGGAGTCCTGACTTGATGTAGACCTTACACTGTGTAAATGTTAAGAAACATTATTCTTGTCCCCAATGCTTTGCTGCATTCTGCAGGTAATGAATATTGAGAGAGGAATTGGAGGTTTGCCACTAGAGACAAAAAGAGACAGAAATGTTATTTTTATATTTAAAATCCATTTATTAGATGGCTGTCTAAATTCAGTTACATAATGTGCAGAAATAGAACACATCAGGGTATTGCAGGGACTAATCAATTCCTTAACACTACCTCAAGTTTAAAAAAATTTCAGCATCAGACCATTCACATGCCAGATTGATTGAGAAACAACAGAAATGTGCCTGTTCAGTGAGCCCAGTTTCTGTTCTCAACAAGAATTTGATGGAGGCATTTCAAACACTACTAAAAAAAAGGGAAGTGGAAAATACAAAGTGTTCAAAACAATCTCTACAGTGCTCTTTGGTTGTGCAACAGCAAACCAATATGCAACTCCAAATAGGACTGAGAAAGCTCCTGCCTGGGAACCAAAGGCATCCCAGTTCCACACCTATTTGCAAGCTACAGAGTGCTTTAGCACTGACATCTTGTCCTAGTACATTTTGGCCCAGTTTTTCAAATATACATAGGGTGCCAGAACATGTATATATGCATCAGTGAGTTGTGTCTAATATTTTCAACCATGTGTCTTCCTATTTGTGTCTTTCAGTGCTGGGACCTTGTAAAACTGTCTCAGGCATTTCTGTAGCACTTCTAAGAGGCAGGCAAGTCAAATGCACTGATGGTGTTTTTTACCCAGTGCACAATCAGTAAGCAAAATGGCTAGCACTTCGGTCACTGTCAGTGACCAAACTGGGACAAGAAACTAATGGATGCAGATGGAAGAAATCTTGATTCCAGGTGAGTGGGGGCCAGTGTTGCTCCCTCAGTCTTCTAGCTTGCCTGCCATGCATCAAGGTGATTTCATGATCATACAGTGCTTCTGATGGGAATGAAAACTGAATCATAGTGTTCTCCAGACTAAAGCTAAAGCAAAATCAAATAAAACTACATGATTTAAAGCCAAGAAATTCAGAGATACTCTTAAAGAAACCTTATAACATAGAAATAGAGATGAACATAAAGCATATAATCTTAAGTCCGCCCAACATGTCCCTACCAAAACTGCAGCAGAAAGGCTTCTGCTTCAGTTATCCAGCTCCTTAAAAATGAAGTTGAGTAGAGAAACTTCCTGACCTGCTCTAGTGGGACCGAATTCTGCTTCTCTTCAGCTTATACAAAGCTTCCATTACTTTCAGTGGGAACAGCTTAGCAGTTCTAGTAGTGTGAATGGATGCATTATAATGTCAGTAATAACAAATGTCATGCACATTCCATGATTAGCTAGAAAAATGATTCTAGGGTTAAATAGGCATGTCTTATTCAGATGCATGTCACTGAGCTGGGCCCATCACCTAGGTACTGGATGCCATCTCTCTCTTTTTCTCCTTTTCCTATTGCTAAACATGCTAATCCTGGGCAGCAACCAAACATCGCTATGGCAGGCCTGTCCAAAAATTATGCAGAGACAATTAGCCTCATTGAAAAAAGGTATCAAAGACCTCACAGTATCAATTATCTGTCTCTCAGTGCGCACGCACACACACAGGCATCCAAGGGATTTTAAACATAGCTAAAGACAGTGTTTTCATTAGTTCGTTGTGAATGGCAGTGACTTCATGCATTAAAAACTCCGCACCTCCCCCTGTGGTGTGATGCCTGTACCCTGAGATGAATGGCTTTGCTGCAGCTTTTTGTCCTGAAAGGCTAGGAGAGAGATACTCACCAGTCCCAAGGGAGACTGCAGCTGAGCGTGCCCTATTACTAGCACGCTGGCAGCATCTATTGATTGCAAAAAGCAGGTGACAACATCCCCATCAAAATAAACACAAGGATAAATCAAATACCTCGAAGTGGAGGGCATGGAAACTGGGAAGGGGAAACTTAGAGAAATGCCACTGTTTTAGCTTCTTCTAGGGTAAAAGTAGTCAGCAGCAGTAGGAGTTTGTACTTCCAGACTACTTTACTAGTATGAACAGACACGGTGCTCCTGAGAAGTGGAAAATACATCCTTTGTCTTTCTCCTTTATGTTATAAAGGTAAGAAAAAGAAGCAGGAGGTATGTTCAGTCACAGTGTTTCCAAATGTAAGTCTCAGCATCCACGCAAACTGAGGGGTTAGAAAGATTAAAAGGCAAGTGAATGCAATAAGGATCCAGATGTTTGAAGGAAACTATGTAAGTGGTCTGAGGTGGCTATAAGGTTTCTGCATCAGTTTCTATATGACATTATATTATTAAAGGAGTATTTCTTGTTTAAAAAGTGCTTTTCATGTACTTTGATATTGGTTCTTATGACCACAATGAATATATCCTGTGACCTAAATTACTTTCTTGTTCAGTGTTCAGTGCATATTTATTACAAGTACACTCTGTAATATGGTTGTGAGACAGTATCTGAAACACTCAGAGTGATACTCTAGTGAATCAGCCTACTGAATGAGATACTAAATCAATTCACACTTTATCTTTGAGAGAACTTGTCAACAGAGAATGTGGAAAAGAACCCAAAAAATGGGAAATGATTACAACCATAACTTTTGTTGGAGACTTGGCAGAGCAGCCACAGCTCCACCAAGCCATGGAGCAGCTGATGAGTCTGCAAACCTCCTGAAGAGCCTCTGGGCCCAAAAGCTCACTCATTTTTTACAGCCGTATGAGCTCTTACTGCCACCTAATAGCCCTTTTCTGGACCACCGAGGCTGCAACGATTTCAGTGCTGCAGCTTTTCAAATCAGTGTTTGTCACAGGGTGTATCAACAGCCTGATCTGAAATTGATAGCCATAAATAGACGCACAGCCATTCTAAAAATTTAGCTCCTAAGTCTGCTTGAAAATAACAAGCAAAACATTCCTGATTTCCTATAATAAAAATATTTATTTGCTCTGAAATAATTTACAGTCTACTACCAACCCCATAACAGCCCCACGGAAAATCACTGTTTTACCAGATAAGTACATTTTTATATTGAGCTACTTTCTCAGGGCAAATTAAACCACACTGAAGAGGCTACACACAGCCTTTAGGAATCTGCTGTGGTTAATAATTAAACTACACACCATTTCCTAAAGGTGGTGCTGCAGCCAAAATGCAATTCATAGGTGGGCAGTAGAAACCAGGCAAAGTAACTGTTCTTCTAATAAAGAACGATTACTGCCTTCAAGCATAATGCTTTTGACAGGCTGGTCTAAACTCTTGTTGGGGTCATAAGGTTAATCTCACAGCAGCCACAGGCCTCCTTACTGCTGAGCGTGAACAATACGGTTAACATTTTTGGAATGGAGTTAAATTTCTTTGTCATTCCTAGCCTACACCTGACAGACACAGCCCTCTTCTCTGCTTTCATAACCTGCCATCTGGAAGATAACAAATTCTTATCTAGCTCATTGATCTTTCCTTCAATTGCTATGAATGTTTCCCACCACTGACCAAAAGGCCAGAAAACAGAGGTTATCCACCTGAAATAAACTCTGAGCTTTCCTGAGGCTAATTCCTTCAGATCCTGCAGAATACAGGAATGTGTGACACAGCAAAGTGCTCTTAATACCAGCAGCATTCCTCTGGCTCATCACCACAACCACCACAACTCTCATTCCTGGGCTACTGACTAAATGCAAAAAAAATTTGACATTGCTTTTTGTTCACTATTATGAACAAACTATTGTATTTGGCTTCATTCAGTTTATCCCATGTAAGACTATGGGTAAGTCAATACAGGATGGATGATGCTATTTAGCTTATGTCCCAACAAAGAAGCTGCACTTTGCTTGAGCACCTACAGTGACGGTACAACATTTATCTTTAGTAAATTAGCACAAATAACTAGTTACTGACAATTTCAGTAAGGGAATATATATATCCTCATGAAGACTTTTGTACCAAGCAGGGGCAATTTTGTAGGTTAAGTCCTTGCAAACATCAGCAAGTGTTATTTACAGCCCCAAATCTTACCCAAATGTATACATACATGGCTTAGCATATCTTCTTGGACTCAGGAAAGCTTCTTGTCCCTCAAACTGAAGGTGTCACAAACAGTGTTCCATGCCTTTCTCTCATTCCACCTACAATTAACCAAGAAACTTCACATTTTCTTTCCTAGCAGTGCAATCAGATACTTAAGGTCCAGATCACTGAGGTCTTATTTATACACCCAGATTCATTCAAATAATTGAAGTCAGGTGTTTACACAATATGTGCACTATTGAGAACTATTTATGCTGCCTAATTTTAGGTGAGACAACCTGTACAGTCACAGAAGGGAGATAGGCCTCCTGGGACCACTCAGAGGTAGTTTTTTGTTTTTTTCTTAAATTGGCTGAGGTCCCCCATCCAGGGAAGAGGGAAAGAGAACATACACTAGGAAAGGCAGGTATACATGAAGCTGCAAAACTTCCAGAAGGGAAGAGGCATGTCACAGGAAGTTTGAAAATCCCTCTGCTAAGTAGTATCTGCGTTAGAAATATGGGTAGACTATCTCCCAGCTGCAGCTACCCTGTGAAGCAGTCTCCTGCTTCACATGAGATCTAGCAAGCATGACATTTGAAGATTTAGGCCCTTTCTTTCTGTGGGTTAGGTGCCACTTGACATTTTAGTAAACCCTATTAAACAGTGAGTTTCTGTTGAAAGGCCTGAAAGGCTGTTTGCCACTGCAGCATCTCTAGCTGCAGCGACCCCATCATCACTCCCAGTATCTTGTTGGAGCAAGGTGCTTCAATTCAGCTGGCTCAGAGTTATAAAACTAGATCAATTTTTCTACTATATTAGTCTTCTGGGATAGGCCAAATGGACCAATTCACCCTACAGCTATACCATCACTAGGCTGCACCCTAAAGCAGCAGCAGCAGAAGAGAGAGGAAGAGGAGCAGAACATTCCTTTTGGCTGGAGCAGTGTAGCTGTAACCTGAAACAATACCATAAATTATGTTCCTTAAACACAGATAACAGGAACTTGCTCCTTGCCACCCAGGAGCACACAGCAGCAACAGAGTCAGCCATGCACCATGCTATCTGTTTACCTCCCCAGAAGGTCATGACATCCCTGCTTTCAGGTTCTGTGTGGGCACACAGAAAAGCAATCTTTACCATGGGCAACCCCAGTGCATCAGTATTAGTGATGCTCCCCTCCCTTGAAATGTAGGATGTGCCTGGATCTGTACACATGGATATTTATGGATGAAGTAAAATGAGGTGATTAAGTCCAAATCATATTGGAAATACTATTTTCTGTTAAAGTGATGTGAGCTTGCAGGGAAGAGAACTAAATAGCTAGATAACAAAAATACTGTAGATCTCTGAAACAACTTTATATCTGTTAGTGCAGGGACTCTGGACTGGCTTTCTACACCTGACACATGACTAAAAGCATGACAAAGGTACCTCTATTTACTTGAAAGTGTTTACCCTACTTATTTTTACCCTTCAGAGTTGCAATAAAATAAATAAAAAACCTGATGAGTGTAGATGGCCACACAACTGGCACATGCATGGTGATGGGAAATTGCTACCTATTTCTAAATTTTTTATAATTGTTTTCAACACAAAAACTGATGAAAAATGTGTTTGTCACCTTAAAGCAAGTCAAACAACTGAAAGAAATATTGCATGGTCATTACTATGTGTTATGTACCTTAATATGAAATTTCACAGTGGCCTGAAATGGAAGAGCCTGCAGCATGAGATGCCAGGTTGAACGTGCTTTGACCTCTGCAGAAATAACCTCTTTCAGCAGCTTGCTTACTTGCTTGTATCTGCATGACCAAATGCTATGTTTGGGACAGTGTCCAGAGCCCACTGCACCCACAAAGTATGAGACCCATCCCCAAAGAACTCTCTTGCATGCTAGCAGGACTTAACTCTGCTAGAGCTCAGCTTTACCACTGGAGATGGCAAGGGATAACTCTTAAAAACTGCTTTCACTGTTATAAGACGAGTATTTCTTCTGTCATTTTAATGGAAGGAATAGAACCAGCTATTTTTAAAAAGTAGGACTCAGTTCTTTATGGAATCATTTCCAAGTGGCTGTGGACATTTTCCCCATGGAAAAAAACAAACCTACAAATCCCCAAAACTCAATCCTCAACTTTGAATTAGAGGATTAAAAAAACAATAGCAATAACAGTTTTTATGGGAAATAACTGATAGATACAAAGATTTAGAGACACTTCCTACCTTTTAAAGATTTTAAATACATTTTTGAAGCAACTTTAAGTGAACCAAGCTGACTTGTGTTTCTCATCTTTACTTGATGTATGATGACAAAAGGAGATAACCTTGGTATAGATAGCATGATTTATTCAGAACCGAAGTCAGTAAGACATGCTTGCAGTCATTGCAGATTAGTAACCCCTGCGTATACATTTTTTATTACTTTCGTCTTTTCTCCACTTACCACCCTTCATCTCCAGCCTTTACTTTATCTTTGCCTGTCTTGAAGTAATGTCCTTTCTAAAGGACAGAAACCAATCCCACCAAGGATTATGTTTCACAGCCACATTCTTTATTTACAAGGGTTGCAGTGCTCAAGACTTTTTATACTTATAAGATACCTCAGTTGTTTTTATAACTTGATGAAATGTTTATAATGTGATGAAAAAGCTTTCAATTCAGAAATCCTTCAGTGAGGAGAGTTACAGCAGACATTTTAACACCTTCAGGCAGACTCTAGAACTATTGCAGCTTGGTGAAATGTCATTATTATTTTTTGGTATAACCTTTCAAATCAGTTCTGTTTATTTTCAAGAATAAGACATTTTTTCTTCTTGAAGAATGACAGGTTGAAACACTCAATTCCAAGTAAATTCTTTTGTTCAGGCACTAGAAGAAGCATCACTCCCTCCAGAGACAAGACAAAATCTCAAATAGGCAGGAGTTATTATGACAGGCAAGGGAGTCTCTGACCCCAGCCATGCCACTCATAAAGGCTAAGAAAGAGGGAGGCTGTGTGGAACTTGTGGAGCACCTTTAAATCTGAACCCCATTTTCAGAGATGAGAACAAATCCTGACTAACTGCACCCTTGGGCACCCACCCAACCCCTCAGAAGGCATTTACCAGGAACGAGGGAGATCCAGATGCCTCTTTTAGTAATGCACTTCAAAATACACATTCTGGGTGGAGTAAATCCCATATTTCAGGAACTTTTTCTGATGTCACCTCCTGTTTGGACAGATATCATAGTATTCTTCCAAGTGATCTCTCTTGGCTTTGCACAGAAGATGGGAATTTATCCGAAGCCTTTTCTCACTGTCCAGGTAATGTGATGAGGAAGGAATCAGATCGGACCTACACATTAGTAATTTTATCCAGAACATACTGGAGAGAAGAATATTGATGGGATGTGTCTGTGCAACAGATGCACACAGTAGAGCAGAAGGTAACTTTCTATGAATTTCAATAGCATTTTAAGTCAGGTACAGGCAATGTCTTTTCTTCATGTTCCAATCAGTTCTGCTCCAGGCAATGCAAAAATTGGAAACATGCTTTAGCCAAAGTTACTACATTTGACCTCCATTTGCATTCACATTGTTGTAATCTCAAATTATTTCGCTCTAAGGTTATATTTGTTAGAATATAACTACTTCTAATTACTATTTTTACAACCCTTTGTTTACAGATTTCACCAGATCATTCTTGTCATATTATGTTCCTCCCATGCTGCCTAATTTCAAAGCTCTTGCTGCTTTGACACAGCATACCAGTGTTAATACATAACTGATGCACTTACTAAAAGGGCAGGAGGGAGAAACAGATGAGCAAGAGCAGGGTAAGCACTTGACTGTAATTATCTGTGAATAGGCTTAGGTTAGCGGTGATAATGGTAGAAATAGATTTTACACGTCAAGCTAAATTCATCCTCGGGGTAATTCAAATCATCTTAGCGCCATTACTTTATGGAAATGTTCAGCCTAAATGTGCCCTCTTTTTTTTTTCCTTTCATCCTCTATTTCCCATTTAATAAGCAGGATGACACAGTCCATACGGGTATCCGTACTCTCCCCTTAAACTTGCAGTATTGTATCCTCATTTTTGGCTTTCTCCCCATTTTTTTCCATGTTCTCTTATCTAGGCACAAGATTTCCCAAGGTGGGGAAATCTGCAACGCTGCCTGGTAGCAGAGGACAGAGGAAGGCAAGGGGCATTTGCAAGCAGCGGCCTCTGTTCAGCCAATTGTTTCCTGCATGTAGGGTTTCGGAGCTGGTGGAGCTGCTCCCAGGCACGTTTCCCTCCCCATGCACTCCAGCCCCCCTCCCCATTCCCCCACCAGAAACACCAGCTCTCCTTTGTGTGGAGGTGCAAGGTGCTCCCCAGGCAGGAGGCTGCAGGCAGGACCCCAGCAGCCAAGATTACATTTCTTCCACTCCCAATTTGCTGGGGGGTGGGGATCAGAGGGAACACATACGGGATTTACAAAAAACAGGAAAAGGCTGTGCTTTTGGCATGAAAAAAAATAAAAATCTATGGTTTTGTAGAAGAATCTTTCCTGGCTCTACTGCCTTTTTATGAATACTCTAACACTTTGTAATTGCAGACGTTTCCATTACTAGATCTAGGGAAGAACACAGAAATGTAGATTAAAAAAAAAAAAATCTGCATTTGATATTTTTTTAAAAAGCTTAACCATGGAATATTGTTCCAAATATTTTCAAAGTTGATTAGTTTTTGTAACGAAAATGTACCCTTCCCCATCATCTAATGTTGTTATTCTTAATTTTGGATTAAAAATATTTAAGTCAGCCACAGAGGAAAAGTTAAAAATAGGAAAACAGTATTACAGACAGTAATTCTAATCAGAGCAAAAATGAACACATAGCTGAAAAGAAGTAAAACAAAGTGAAAAGCCCATGTGAAACCCATCTTCAGAGACAGCAAAGGTCTTCTACTCCTTTGCAAGGTATGGCTTTGGCAGGATTGTTGTCCTTAGGGACTGAGAGAGGAAAACTTGCAGGGAACAGCCAGCCAGAAAGAATTCTTTATTAAGCAGTGAATGACAATGTATGATATGTTTGCCATGCAGAGGACATGAATTCTTTTAGCATTGTGATTGAAGCTTAGGACAGATATGGTAAGCACTGAGAAACTCTGGGCAAAGGATCTAACAGCCCTGGAATGGTTTCAAAGTTGTCTGACAGTAACTAAAACTCCACAGTTTGAAATGCAGCATATGGTGAAATCAGTAGACAACTCCTGTCCCCAGAAAGGGACTCACACCAGCAGCTTATGCACTTTCTGTGTATTTGACTACAGATACCAACTTGCCAGAGCACCTGTATAGGCAAATATATGACAAATGGGTCATGTCAGAGAGAACATGATTTAAACTCATGGCCCACACCGTGCCACCACTAGCTGGGATCTCAGGAGGCTGTGTAATGAGTGCAGGTTTGGGCTTGACTAGAGCTTGAGTTAGGAAATCTTGAAACCCAGGGCCCTGGGAATTTGGTCAGAGTTAGACTAAAGTCATGAAGCTATAATGACATTAAATGGTTTAGTGTTACTGAAAGAATTTGTTTTTCTGTTTTGGTTTAGAAGTAAAATGAAGTTTGTGACCACTTTAGTAAATGCACTCCCACAGACACTCTGCCAAGGGTGCGAGTTACAGCCTCTGTGTTCTAGGGCCAAATTTGATTTATGAACCCATTCTCTCTACCCAGATTCCCCACCTGGTTTCGAAGGGCTGCTGATGGAGCGTTATGTAGCTCTTCCCTTACTACCTGAAGGTGTCTCTACTTTAATGTCAAATGAAAAACTTATCAAATAAGCACATCAAGATCCTCTGGAATGAAAGATGTATGGCACCTGAGACAATAGGGTATGAAGTAAAGTCTCCAATGTCCTTGCAGTCATATGGCACATGCCTGGCACATGAGCCATACCTTGTGCCTACAAGCACTTTTTGGCCCCAGACCTGTACCTTGGCCTCACTTGCAATGTAAAGTGGTCAGTGATCAGCACACATATATATATTATATATATATTATATATATATATATTTGACTTATATTTAATGTAAACTGGTGTCTTAAACCTCACTACTTATATCTATACCTTGTATATAGCTTTAGGTATAATGTAACCAACACTGCTTATAGCATATAAGCCACCCTGCAACTTTATAAATATTTCTTATTGTTTGCACACTATTTTAAATAACTTTTATATCTTACAGATTTTTAAAAAATTCCTACCCCAGAGCTGAAAATTAAACCTGATTTTGTAACATGCTAATCATAAAAGGCCTAGAATGATCAATAGTCCCACTGAAGTTATCGATGATTTTCTAGGAATAAGGCAAGAGCCAGCAAAATCAAGCTCTAATGTGCACTGAAAACATCATCAAATAAGATTTTGCTTCATCATGTAACAGAAAGGAGATTATTATCATTTCATGTGTAATACCTATGATGACTGTATAAACAATGACAAATATACACAAATAATTATTACTTCTGAAGAGCTGCATTATGACTGAAAAGTCTCTGTAACAGATGCAGCTGGTTAAATCTGACTCTTAGAATGCAGAGTTCTGCAAATAGCTTTTCATGCAAGACAGTCAAGTAACTTTTTTTAAGGCTTCCTGACTGCCAGCTCACTGCAGCCACAGTTAGTTCAAACTTTCTTTAGGATTCATTTCATGCCCTCCTTTCTGTTAACATCCCTGAGATCAATCCTTTCTCTAATGAATAGCTGACCTATTCTTCTTTGATTTGCCATTGATTTCCCCCGATTACCTCCCAACGCTTTGCCTGTTGATTAAACGCTAGACATAGGAATGCCTCAAATTTCTGACTTCTGAGTCATCCTCTCATGACTTGAACAGCTTGAAGCCAGCTTCAGCTCCCCGACATAATTAGTGAAAACTCCTTTTGTTTCCAAACTCTACAAACAACACATTTCTCTCCAAGCTTAGCTGCTGCTTGTGAACTAGACAATAAATAGTAGTAACAAAATTTTCTCCTATACACATTGCAATAGTTATTGTAAGAAAAGGAAAGAGATACTTTTTCCAAGACAGGGACGGCAAGCCCCAGTTTTCCCTTTTGCACCAGGCAATTTTTTGTCTACGTGCAATGCAGACAAGACCATGAGTAAAGACATCTGCTTATGCATACTTTTATTTTTGCATGGGATCCCTCCAACTCCAGCATAACTCTGCATGAGGCCTTACAAAAGGGGCTCTATTTTCTAAAGACACCTGGTTTATAAGAACTATTCCACAAATCCTGCTCTCCAGCTTCCACTTTACACAGCAAGCTGGATGAAACTGCTTATCTGCACAGCAAGAAGGAGAGCTGGAGTTGACGCTTTGAAAACTTGCAGCAGCATTTTCTTGGATCACAGATATCTTCAGCCTCCAACACTTTGATGTCTCCTTCAAAAACAAACAGGCTGACATTATCTCCATTTTCCTACAGTTCTGATGTTTCTCAAAATGCAGCCTGTTTTCTCCAGGGTGACACACAAAGTCTGCCAATCTTACAAAACCAGCTATGCAGGATAATTGCTATACTTCCCATTAAGGTAACGAGACCTGACATTCTGTACTATATTCCATTCTGATCATGGCTACACTGGGAGCATCACCTGCACATGACCCATACTTTTCTTACTCTCCTACCCCGTTTCTGTGGGAAGGAAATAGCCCTAAGGTAACAGCCCTAAGGTGCCTGGTGCAAATGATGAGGACAGGAGGTTAATGTGGCATGTCACAAAGCACACCCCCATCTCAACAGCCTAGATGTGGTGCTTTCCTCCTGTCATAGCCAAAGGACTCTGTCACAGAAACTCGAGCCATGAGTTTGTAAGCTACTGTAACACTTTCTTTTTCAAACAATCAAACCTCAGAAGCATACGGTAACTGTTCAGAGCTGTTTGCTAACATTTCAAGTTCTCCACTAGCTGTCAGAGCATGACAGAAAGTCCTACTGTGACCAGAGTATTGTGCTGGCTCTCTTGCAGGCTTTATGTGTGGTTCTGGGCAGGTTAAATAAGAACACATTCAACAACAGAGCCTATACTTGGGCACTAGGTTCTATGCCCTTGCATTTAATCCTGCAATCCATGCTGGAAAGTGAGGAAATGTAGGTGATATTACAAGATGCTGACTCCAGAGCTAGAGAGACCACTCCATAAGACAATCTAATTCATCAATATGATAGGCCACTCTTCCAGCAAAAACTGTTGGAATTTTCTGAGGTTTAGTGACATCCATCAGTTTAGCAGTCTGAAATGCTCTAGCACTGGCTGAAGGAAGGTGCTACAGCCATGAACAAAGGGAGTGAAGGATAGAGAAGAGAGGAAGGAATAAAAACCAGAGGACAGATACCTTTCTATGGACAGAGGGAAGCTGTCATGCCAGCGCAGCTGCCCATGAAACCATGCGTTAGGCACCTCAGAACAGCATTAGAAACAGCTGGCAAGCTGAGAGGGCAACTGCATAAATCAGCCTGGGCTTAATAAAAGGACAAGCCATAAAAGACTTAATCTCAGCCACAGGGAGTCACCTCTGTTCATCCAAGACCTACAGCCCTGCAATCATTCCTGAAATCAGGTGCCTAGCTATTTGCTCAGATAATGAGTGAGACATTGATATTTTCTCTCAGAAAACTGGTCTGGGAAGAGAAGGCTTGGTGACAAGATGTCCCCTGTGCTCACAGAGCAGCCCCACTGCTACAGTGCAACTGGGAAGAGGCAAAGGTAAGTTTTCATCCCTGTCAGCCGTGCCAGCAAGGCTGAGGTTTTAGCCAGTCTCGTGTCCAACCTAAGATGCAAGATTAAAACTGGGAACAAGGACAAGTGACGTGGTGCCCTGTTTCCCTCACCCTGTCAGGTGACCATGTCATACTAGCAAGTCAGGCTCACTCCTGTGGTCCCTTCTGGGCAAATCTCAACTCTGTTCCTACAGAGTAGTGCAGCACTGTGTGAAAGCCTTGGCACCTGCTCCCCTCACAGCCTGCTGCCATCCGAGTTCCCACGCCGGCTGCGCCCTCACCTGCGACTGAGTATGTGGGGAAACTGAGCAATGGCCTACTCATGAGGAAGGGGGAGCACCACTACAGAACTGGAGATGATGTCAGCTTTCTTTCCGAAAATAACTACATTAAAAAAATGAATTATAACACAGAAGAGGGAGGGAAGCAAGAAGGTTTATGCCATGTGTGCAGCACAAGCACCTCCCTCCCGAACACAGTGGTGACTCCCAAGCTACTCAGGGTGCCCCGCTTCGAGTCCATCTTTTCACACTTTGTGCCATCTCTCCCTGCCAGCACCGCCCAGCCAAGCTGGCTGCGGCAGAGCCATCCGGACCGAGTTCCAGTGACTTGCTGTGATCACTTTCAATTACAATTTCCTTTACGCAGACTTCACCGCTGCCAGTGCGCTGCACTGAGTACACGCCGCGAGCAACATGCCTTTCCAAGCCTATCGCCCGCTCCACCAGCAGCCCCTCCCCATTCACACAGACACATACCCACACCCCGCCCGTCCCGCCCTCTCTTTTCCCCTCCCCGTGTCCCGCCCCGCCTGGACCCGCCCCACGGCCGGTCCTCCGCCCGGGCTGGGTGTGCTCCCTCCGCCGCCGTGGGCGCTGGATGCTGCACGGGCGAGCACGGCGGAGCAGGTGAGTGCGCGGGGTCCGCCGGCGGGACCGCGGCTCCGGGGTGTCCCTGGGGGATCCCCGGGGTGCCCACGTCCCTCGGGACCCCCTGTGGCAGCGGGTCCCGGTGAGCTGCCGGGGGACAAAGGAGGCGGGGGACGGGTCCCGGTGCGGGGAGCGGTCCCGGCGGAGCCCGGTCCCGGTGCTGCGGGCGGGGGGACCCGCGGCGAGGGCGCTCGGTCGGGATGTGCTGCCCCCCCGGGCCGGGGGACGCTCCGGCGGGCGGTCCCGAGGCGCGGCTGCGGCTGCCAAAGTGTGTTTACAACTTTGCGGCTGAAGGGCGATGCGAGCTTCGGCCGGAGCGGAATCCAGTGATGCAGTTTTTCAGGGGATTTTCCCGTCGGAGCCGCCGCCGTGGGTATCCCCGTGCGGTCGTGGCTGCGGCTCCCGGCCGAAGGCAGCGGGGCGGGCGGGCACCGGCTGGGGGGACAGGAGGGAAGGGGGCCCTGGAGGAGTTTAGGGTCGTGGCAACTCCTCAGCCCCTCGGTGTGGTGTGCTGCGTCTCGCCGGTAATGGGGTGATGCGGGGGCGGGTTCAGCAATACACCGACTGCGCGACGGGAGGCACCCGGGGATGCTGGCCGTGTCCCAGAGAGCTCCCGCGGGCCACGCGATGGCACGAGTGTGGGACGCGTCCCATCTGGCGCTCGCTTGGCTGCCACCTGCCCTGCAGGTGCCGGGAGCGACAGGGTCCCCCCGTGCTGCAGCACCCGGGGCAGCTGAGCCCCTGGGTCCGGCACCTGGGCCGCCACCTCCCCGGCGGCAGCCTCGGGGGCGAGGGGCTGGAGGCATCTCGTGGGGCTGGACTGAGTGGTCTGACAGCCGCCAGGGACTTTGGTCTGCCCGCACGGGGCGGGACGGGGGAGGAGATGAGTGTCCTAGCAGGTGTGTGCACGCAGGAGAAGTGGGTGGGCGTCAGAAAGGAAAGAAGTCTCTGTACCTCGTTTCTCCACCTCTTGGAATTCTTTTTTGGTAGCGAGTTACAGGGAAAGGCTCTGGCTTTGCTGTGATGAGAAATCTTCATCCTCTGTATCGAGGGATGTTTCTCCTCCTGTTCGGCAGTGACAGGCTCTCGGGTTAACTCCCTTGTGGCATTTAAAATGCACATCTGTGTTTTTCCACCACACTAGGAAATTAACCTGCTGTCTGAACCTTGTCCCTTCTTCAGAGTTCTGCTGTAATGTCCGGGCCCTGAGAATAGATGCTCCAAAAATATTTAAAAATACCCCCAAAGCAACAAAACACAATTGTTTGAATATTGGTGTCCCATTCATTTGTTTAGCTTTTTAATTTTTATTTTGTTCCTGGAAAACTTGGAATGACAACAAAACGCCTGGGCCTCGCTGTTGTTTATTCCTCCCATTTAATGGTTGTACATTCTTAATCAAAGTGTTTGTTTTCAGCACTGGTAATAGTGAGAGTCTGTAGTAGTTAGTGATTTAGCTTCGGATGAGGAATGCCAAATCAGAAAAAATGGAATCTAAAGTGGGGGGGAGGGCGAGTTTTCTTGCAGAGATCACCTTAAGGGGAAAAAAAAAAGGAGGGAAGGAAACAAAAAAGAATAAGAAAAGCATAAGCAAAAATAAGTTTACACAATGCTATTGAAGAATATAAGTTGTAGTGATTCTTCTAAGCAATTTACTAAAAAATACCTCTATGCTCTTTGGACAGTTGTTTTTTCCCTTAGAGTTTTTGTTGTTGTTGTTTATATTAACATGATAAACTGGTATAAACACCAGTGACACAAAAAAAAAATTGTATTTGCATGTGTTTGTCTGTTCTAAGTATTTTCTTGATAGAATTTGTAGATAGCAGGTGAAGGCCGTGTCATTAGGTTTTTTGTGAGTGAGGGTTTTTTTGTGGTTTTTTTTGTTGTTTGGTTTTTTTTGTTTGTTTTTTTTTAAAAGCAAAGTTGATAGTGCATTCAGGCTACAGCACTCTTTTCTGTTCCCAACACGGCAGGTAAAAAGCATATGAATCCAGTGGTTAGCTCTGTATCAGTTAGCTTTTGTAGTAAAGTCATTGCTCTACTGTTCCTCCAGTGCAAGACAATGTAAATGACTTGCATGCTTACTGTGCTCCAGGGTTACACTTCTTTTCGTGCAGAAAGTCCTGTGCTACTGCGCTGCTCCTTGATTATCTTGGCGGTGTTTAGCAGTGGTACCTTAAATCGTGGTGTGTGGTTAGTAACTGAGCAAGGACAAACAGTGGGATCAGCCCAAATGAACTCCTCTGACAAGGAGAAGCTGCTCCCTGGAAAATCTCAGGAGACATTTGCTTCTTGTTAAACCATTTCTTATGCTTGCTTTTTCTTTTTTTCCCCCCCCTCTATTTCCTCTTTTTGCACAATTCTGCATCACCTCAAAAAGTGCAGCCATCTCTGGAAAACAGGGCATTTTTTTCCCGTTTCTTTTCTGGTTCACTTCTTTTCATTTCCTGGTTGCTTTGCTGAAGTTGATGTCTGGCAGTGCTGTGTGCAGTCTCTGAAATTGCATCTAATCATAAAGACCCCACTGTTTGTGTTAATTTTATCAAGGTATTGGTAGATTGGCATTTTCACACTTGTAATAGAGGCACGCTGTGTTCCAGGTGGAGTTTTATCTATTATTTTTGTCCACTTTACATAAAGAAGCATTTCTCTCTGTTCTGAATATGTTCAAGATTAGTTTTACACTTTAGAGGGAGAAAGTCAGAAGAAAACTGATGCAGAAACTGCCTAGTTGGTGTGAATATTTAGGTGATGATTCAAATACCATGAGATCAGCAGTGGACTTTCTCCTTCCTCTGGGGAAGTAAGCCAATTTTTTTTTTTTTTTTACCTGGTTATTACTGGTAGCAAAGCTATTCCTGCTCAGAAGAATTTGTTATGTGATTTATTGTGATAAAAAAAGCATGTCTGTCCTTATTTGTCCTGTTACTCAAGGTATTGCTTGTGAAGTTATAATGATGTCTTTTTGCCTTTTTTTTTTTTAATTTTTAATAAAGACTTCATAGTCTGCTTACTTGTAGAACTATTACAAAATATTGGTGATAGCAGAAAATGAAGGAAAAGTTTATTTACAGTTTTTTGGACAGCTCTGCAAAATACTCCTATATTCTTGGGGATCTGTTCCAAATCAGTCCAGCTTACATCAAGTATAAAAAAAATACTATCACTGTGAAATAACTTGTGCAAAGACAGGCTTTTAGAAGATTATCTCTCAGCTGTTGTGCTTGAGGCAAGAGTATAACAAACCCCCTTGGGAGATATCCTGTTTATGGCCTTGGTTGACTAAGAAAAAAAAAGAATATGTTTCCAGTTGGAGAAATAATTGATAGGCTTTTGGGTCAGGAGACCTCATGTGTTTGCAATTTGCACGATATGAAAGGTGCTTTTCTTCTGAGGTGCTAGTAGAGAGACCAGGTCTTGCTGCTGCTCTTCCTGCTCTTTCTAAGCTTTCCAACAGTTGCAGTGGCTGTGAAGGAAACCACACTTTCCCTTAAAGAACTTGCTGCAGTGCTGTGTCTGTACTTGGGCTCTCCTGTTTCCCACAGATAGAAAAGATGAATGTTCTTTACTAAAGATTGCACTACATGGCAGAATTACCAATCACTGGAGTGCTAAACTGAAGCATCTTCTCTTGTTCTTTCCACTGAGGTACCGGACTGGCATTATCTTTACTGCACTCCTGGCTTTGTGTATGTATGCCTATAAATGAGCTTTCCCTAAGGGTCCTTCTCAAAAGAGACATCTGTGTGTCTGAGGGAGGCAAGCTTGCTGTTCCTGAATGGCTATTCTAGCAATTCACTTCCCTTAACCTTTGCAAGATCTCATGTGATGCTGTGTTGGTGATCCAGCTGGGAAAATGGAGCTTGGCACTTCTGAGCAGGCTTCCTTTGTGGCTGCTCTCTGTGAGGTGTAATGGATACTGAGACTGGTTCACACCATATCCTGTATTTTGCTGTTTCTTTTTTACACTTCTACATTTGCCTAGGCCAATTGATACCTTAAAATGCTACTTAAACTTTAATTAATGTGCTTAATCTATGAAGCATGAGGAAGGCTTATAAGTGATTGGCATTCAACAAACAAGTCCATTGACAGAGTAGACAGAAGTAAAGAAATTCATCATGATGAGAACCTACATGTCAGTAGTGAGATGCAATAGGGTACATACTACTACTTTCACCTGACTTGCACACCCTAGCTGCAGGCTTCATGGTTTGGGCATTCTTGGAAACATGTACATTGCTAAATTTTGCATATGCTTCTGATAAAATAATGTATTTTAAAAAGCTACATGTTTTTGTGTACAAAAATTCAAAGCTACTTTCCATCACTTGCAAGTGATGGAAAAAAACATAATCCCTGTGAGATCCTAATTTGTCCCGTTTTGCCTGGAGCCTTTAATATTCATTTGTCTCTCTCAAAAGGCTCCTGAATTCAATTTTGGTTTCAGGAAAATATTAAGTTCAGGGCTGGGCTGCCTCAAAGGGAGCAAAGTGCTGAGGAACTTTTTTCATCCCATGGGAGAGCTGAATGGAAGTGTGGCAGCCACCCTGCATGGTCCTGCCACTGCTGCCCTGCCCTTGCACATCCATGCTCTGCAGGAGCATCTCCTTTGGTGCTCTGTCCTCTGGTAAGCATTTTTCCCTTTCTTGAGAACTAGTTAGTGTGCCGAAAAATACAAGTCACTTCTACTTGGCTACCAGAGAATGCTACTGTCCTTGTATAGGAGAGTTGTCCCTGTCTTTGAGCTTAAGGTCTAGGGCAGCCTACAGACAGAGTAGTTTAGCAGCATCATCCCAGATTAGGAATGGGAGTCCAGGAATTTTGGGAGATCCCTTCTTCCTGAGTGCACTGTCTGCATTGTGGGGGATACAGAGTAGAAGAGTTGCAAGCTCAGGAACATGTTTCATGTTCTAGCACTCACTTGTGCTGCTTGATGTGAGGCACGAAAACGTTGTAGCACAAAGGTGGGGAGTGTGAGCAGTCATGCCTAACTAAGAGCTGTGTCTAATCCTGCAAAGAAGACTAATGAGAAAGCATTTTCCTCGCTATTGTTAAAGCTCAGTGTCACCAGGGAGTGCTGCTTGTACAGGAAGAAAGGAAAAAGGATGTTGGTTGGTACCTAAGACCAGTGCTCTGTGATTTCCCCATCTGTCCCACCAGAGTTCACAGCCCTGGAGTTTTTGAAGGCATCTCTCATTGCATCTCTTGAAAATCCTAAAGGAAAGGTGGGAGCCAGGCCCACATCCCATGCCTGCAAGAGGACTGTGCACAGACCTGACCTAGTTGTGGTTCGCAGATGCAGAAGCCTTGCTGCAATTGCATCTCCCACATTAGTGGGCTCAAGCCACTTGTCTCTGCCACCAGCGTTGCATCTGTCCATAGCCAAGGTTCATCGGTTCTGGGATCCAGTCCTTCAGAGCACTCAAGTGACTGGGAAGGTGCCTTATTCAGTGGCTTTGAATAGGGGCTTCCTACTAAGTAGTGCTCAGTGTTTGAAGGCAGGTGTGTATTCTACCCCAAAAGTGGTCTGTGGATACCAAATTTGGTATCTTACCTCCCTGTGGCATCTTTGCCCTTGAATGTGTCATGCTAGTCTTGAAATGGTGCTGAGACAGACGCATTTAAAAAGTCAGTGTGCTTCTGGGAATTTGCTGCAGGACATGACCTAATTGTCCTGACTGTTGGTCACAGGTGCCACCTTGCACATCATCTGCAGCTATGACATAAAGCTATTTAGCTTTAGTCTTGTTTTCTGCCCTGGCAAGCAAGTTTTTTTCCCCTCCCTCCTGACTGATGCATCTTCCCAGAGAAACTTTCATCATTGCAGGGGATAGTCAAAGGAGGTGGGTGGGGTCTTAAAGTTGCTGGGAAAGGCTAATATATGCAGTCATGACATCTTTTACTTATTCAGGCTCTTTAGTCCTCTGTTTTGCAGATAGTACTGGTGCCCTACAGTGTGTGTCTGAGGGGACAAAATACCTGAAAGATGAGGGGGCTTCTTGGTTTTAAGTCTGTGTTTCATCATGAGTACAAGGCAGCCCATGTGTGGGTTGCTGCCAAGGACAGACTTGTTTCCAGGCAGTTGTCTGTCTGTCTTGCTGCAGGACTGCCTTGATTAAAGCTGCTTAAGCTGATTGTGAAACTGCAGCCTGGGAGTCTAGTTGTCTTAGAAGCCTAAGACATCTCTGGATAATGTCTGGAAAATGTTAAGAAGGGTCTTAATGTTTCTAGACAGTTTTTCATGGGTTGCTGTAGGGCTCCTATGGTAAGGTTTCATCTGCAAGATGCTCAATGCTAATTCTCTATCAGCTCTAGGAAAAGCAGATGTTTTATCAGAATAAACCTTACAAAGCATGTTTCCAGCTGCTTGTGATAGAGGCACAGAATTACCTGTTCTTTTCTTTTGATAGAGGAAGATTTTGTTCTGGTTTGTTTTTCTGAGTTGGTAGGTGATGGCTTGTTCATCTATTCACTTTATCCCCTTGAGATGTGGTTGTGGCAATACCTAAATGCTGAAACCAGAATTAGGACCCAAGTCGCTCTGGTCCCATGAACTAACATGTAAAATACAGTGACACTCGTAAGGTTGCATGAACCCCCATGCTGTTTGGATGAAACCTTCTTCCAGACAGGCTGGCTGTGGTGTGGCCCCAAAATTCAGTGGTGGCAGGTTATCCTTGTGTCATTGTGTTTATGCAGTGTGTGAGGTGGTTTAGTGAGCCATCATGCTGATACCCAAAGCAAACAGGCTCCTTTCTCCTCATTCTCTTCTTCTTCCTCCCATGGAGGATTCTACTGCTCTTATCCATCTTGGCGGGGAAAATCTCATCCATTCCTGCTTTGACCCAGTGAGTGCTGAGGTTCTGGCCCTGTGCTGGGAGGCAACTTGAGAGTCTGGGGAGAAAGGAGGGGAAGTTTTAATTGAGTTTTTATGGCCGTGTTTGAACTGCTTAGTGAGAGAAGGCTCGAAATTAATGACAAGCATGTTTTCCAAAGCTCCGCTGCATGTGTGTTTAAGTAAAATAAACACTGCTAAATAAGCTGTGCCACCACTCTGGGCACTAATAAGTCCCCTGTCTGATACCAGAAGAGTACAAATAAATACTTCCTTTGACTGTTGTAATTGATAGACTTGCTGGACCTTTGGCCAAGCAATTACATCTCAAAATGCACTTCTGCAGGAGCTAAAACATGAAGTAATGTTTTACATTACATTACAGTAATGTTTTACAAAAAACAACAACACAACAAAACCAAACCACCTGTAGGGTGTCCCAGAGGCCGATGATTGACTTCAGCTTTTATTAATTCATCTGCAATGCGTTTGCTGGAGTTTTTAGGGTTTAATTGAGGTTAAGAGGTTGGAATCAGTGGTAAACAAAAGAATGGCATATAGGCAGACTGAAATTGGGTATGTTTAAGTCAGAGCATTCTTCCTGGCCAATTGTTTTCATTGGACAGTTACTCTTGGCTCACAATTTTTTTTTTTTTTTAAAGGTGTAAACATGCAATGCTAGCAAGTTAATTATTCATTATCATATCACACCCTAATATGCCTCTAAGAAGAGAAGGTTGGTCTGAGTTTGTGTTTGACCTCCCCCTTCAGATTAAGGGCATTTCTTTTTTAACCTCTTGCCTGTTGTGGCCAAGTTCACAAGATCATTTGTTTTAAAACATAAGAAGAAACCCACCTTTTCTCTTGCTTTTCTCACTACTCTCTTCTGAGAGTCCACAGCTGGTCTCTTAAAAATTGAAATGGGCAAAGGAGGTATGAGACCAGAGAAAAAGTTTTCCAGAATCCTTGTTTTATAGGGGCTATAAGGAAATGGGATTCAGTGTCTTCAGTTGTTCACAGGAAACTGTGCATGTGTTTTTCATGGTCACTTTTTTGGTCCTGTTTTCAGTTCTGAATCCCATTAGTGTCTGGCCATGATTTCCCCTTGCAAATGGGCACGTGTACTGGCCAGTGCAGCAGTTTGACAGTTAAAGTAAACTTCCTTATGTTGCAAAGCCTGAGTTCATACTCTGAGATCTTTATGCTGTTGATAAAGTTTATGACATGTATGACATCAGTTGGCAATAATAATGATAACCCTCAAATCATTCTGTAGACATCTGTAATTTATATACAGTTATTAATAATGTGTAGTCCAGAGCCTAAAAGAGTGTGTCAGTATAATTATATCAATAAGAGAAAATAAATCAGAGTTTTTCTCTTAATATTTCATTTAATAGCAGCATTCACCTGTCCTAGAAAGTCAAATGTGTTTTTCTCACTTGCTTATAATTTAGAGCAATCTTTTAGAAACTACTTCTTGTTTAGCTAAATACTACTTTTGAAAGAAGTCATAATGACAACCTTTAATAACCTTCTTTGTCAATTTTTTGTCTACTTCTGGCTCATAAGGAATGCCCTACATAACTTGAATCAAGAATTGCTGTATTCAGAAACATTGTACATGCTGATTCAGGGAAGGAGGTGCATGGAACAGCTTCTATACTTTTGAAAGGACACTTGTATATCTTTCTTGTATTTGATTAAAAAGAAAAAATTAAGGTTTGAGCACAGAGTTGAAGGGAGAGGGATAAAACCAAATTCTATTTTCTGTACTGTACTTTGTTTTCCCATGATGGTTTGCTTTTCCCACCTCCTGCACAAGAATTTGATTCTGCCATATTTTCCTCCTGAACCAGGACAAACATAATTTTAAATACAATATTATTTAAAAACATATATGTAATGCACACGTGCACATGTACATACGTATATGTATGTTGTGTGTTAGCGTATCATGACCTGCTTCCTTGCTGCTTATGATCCCTTATCTTTGAATCCCTTGTGGAGGGTGAAGGAAAAGCCCATGCCTCCCTTGACATCCTGTCCTCTGAAGGTGGGCTGTGCTGTGGTTGTGAGAGAGGGTAGCATTGCCAGAGCCAGTGCGTTTGGCTGCCTCTTTTGAGGTCTGTGCCTGTCCCTGGCTGTATGGGGAGCTTGTGGGCAGACATCAGCCAGCAACACCTATGTTGCTGTGCTGGTGATGAGTGTTCAGGTGTTGTAAGGGAGTCATGCTGGAGTGACTTTGTTCAGGGCGTTTGGAGTTTGACTTGCACCAGATCTTGCACAGGGATGGAGTGGACTCCATGGTTGGTATATTGCTGGCATTCATATTCAGCCAAACCTTGAGGAGCCTCTCCCCTTCCCGATGAACTTGTCAGGTGCTGTGGAATACATCCTTGAGAGGAGTGCTGGAGAGCATTGGAAAGGAGAGGGCTGTACATAAAATGTCAAAAATTGCTGAGGAAACTGTGTCTAACAGCTGTAATGTGAAAATCATGTTGGCTACTTTACTTTTGCCTGTGAATAGAACTTCCATCTCTTATTTTTGTTAATATCTTAATTTCAGCTCTAAGATGCTTGTGCAGCCTGGACTCAGCCCTTGAGAGGAGGTTGGCAGTGCTTACCTCACAAAAAGTGTTATATAGGGCTCACCCTTGTGAGTTTGTGTTCCACCTCCTCCTTTGAGTTGAGGTATAGAGGATTTGAAACAGCAGTTTCCCAGGGACTAGGGATGAAGTGATGGGGAAGACAGCCCAGATGAAGTCTTCTGCACTGACGCATGCCTGCTGACAGCCCATTGAAATATCTGCTTTGACGCTCCCCCACGTTGTAGGTGTTTTCAGGAAGTGGTCCAGGGTGTCACCTGCCTTATCATCTATATGCGTCTGGAAACCTTGAGTCTGGTTTGTTATTCCAGGGAGACTTCATTGCTTTATGGCACTCTCCTGGGACTTTCAAGCTATTTAAAGGTTGATGTTGCCTGGTTTGTGCTGTGATGCTGGTGGAAATGTTGGCTGGCCCTGGAAAATGGATGACTGTTGGCTTTTTGTTTGTTTGTTTTTAAACAGCGAGAAGGAAAACATCCCATCACATGCGCGCTGTGAGCTGCTCCCGGTGCCGACAGAAGCACGGCACTGATGCTCTCGCCTTTTCAACAGGTGCATGGGATGAAGGGAGCCTGACACCCGTCTGGAGAGGAGACCCTGGTCCCTGTGGAGCTGTCCACCATGAACAGGGCACTGCTGACAGGCAGGATGCAGCCAGAGATGCGGAGCGTCTGCGTCTTCCTGCCCACCCGTGAGCAGCTCAGCCTCGCCGTCGGGGTGAGTGGCTGGGAGAGAGGCTGGGAGGTCACTACAGCGCGGCCACGGTTCAGTTTTGTTAGCTCCCATTGTTCTCCCGAAAGCTTGGTGCTGGTCTGCTGACCTAAAGGCTATTAGCCAGCTTAGGGTAATTGGTACTTCATTTTCTAATTGGGCAGCTTCAACTCATTCGCAGAACTCCTTAAAAGTCATGGCTCTGTTACAGAATGGGGGGGTCCCCTGTGGTCTTTTTTTGTTATTTACTTTTTATTGTCTCTGAGTGTTTTTGCCACTCATAATAATCCAGCAATTTTTAAGAAACTGAACCTGAAATGCCTTGATGACTTAGCAAGTGTGCCCAACACATGACTGCTGACTCTGGAGTTTTAGTTATCACTGGTTTTGATAGCCCGAAGATCCCTTCAAATCCTCTAAGGCAGAGTGAACAGCCATTGAGGGTGGGCTTTTTTCGCCTCCTTTGAGTACTCCTCCACACACAAAAAAAAAGAGAGGTAAATTGCATCACTTTGATCGCTGCTTGGAATGTCTCAGAGTGTGCACAAGTGACAGCAGAGCTGGCTCAGCTGGCAGCTCAGGGTGGCACGGTGTCCGCCACAGCACGGTGCCTCTTTGTGCAATGCCGGCTGCTCCTTGAACTTGTGAGAAACTGAGCTGACAAGAGGCACTTCACGTTCAGAGGACAAGCTAGCCTCAAAGATAAGTGCTCTCTTATGAGCGTGTGCATGCACTCATGTGTGGGCTGGGGAGAGTTTGCTTTGTTTTGGGGAGGTTTTTTTCCCCCTCTGGGATGAGGAGGAGGAGAAGACAGTTGAGGCGAACTGTTATTTTAAGCACTTGATTGAAACGGTGGCTTTTGAAAGTATGCGTGCTAATCTTCAAAATGCATGCCGGAATTTTCCTACCTGCTGTGTGTAAGTGTAGCATCCTTAGCTGAAACAGCCTCAGGGGCTGGACGGAGTAAAGCTTTAACAGCAAAATCTGGGACATTCTGCTTCTAGGTTACTGGTTCAAATCCAGACCATCCACTGCCCCAGAAGGCTTCTGCAATCTGCTGGCTTTTGTGCAGTCTACAAAATGATGATTTAATTAAGTTCCTGGGGGCAGGTGCACAGGTCTGGGTAATGGTCTGTTGCAGCTGACCCTAAATCTCACCTTCCTACAGCTTTTATCAGGGAGGCTAAAGATGTGAGATAGCGGAGCTGTCCTGCCATGGGGAAGGTGCAGACTGGTGTGCAGGAGGGCAGTTCGCCAGCAGGGCTGACTGATACTGTCACTGCGCCTCGATGCACCCGTGCCTGAATTGAGCATGCAGCTGTTCCTTCACCAGTGAGTCATGCTCTGGTAAATCCCAGATTCCTGCAGTTTATCATAAAATCAGTTTAGAATGAGAAAGGCCCTTAATTGAGTCCAACTATAAGCATGGCACTGCCAAGTCCACCAGGTCCCTAAATGCTACATCTGCATGTCTTAAATACCTCCAAGATACTTAATAAACATTAAGAAATGGTCTTTTGCACTGAGGGCTGACAGGGATAGGAGGAAGGTGCTGTGTCGTCCTGTTCCCCTTTCCTGTCCCAGCCTCCTGCTCCTCCAAAGAGCTGTGGCTTCTCGAGCATCACCACTTTGTCTGGCAGAGGTGTTCCTGCCAAAGCACCCCTTTGTATTCCTGTTAAAGTCATTCACCATCATGATTTCTGCTGCTGCATTCTTTCCTGCCTGGGAAGTTGGGAAGTGTGTACTTGGAGATGCCTGCATGTGAAAGGGAATAGCTGTCTGGGCCAGAACATGAGACCTCAACACATTGTTGTGTCCTAATTGCATAGCGAGTGAAATATGACCTGTTACATCTGGGCAAGTCACCAGAAACAGCTTTTCATTTGGCTTCTGACTTCACCACAACACCCCTTCAAAACAACAACAAAAATTAAGATTTCACAGCTGGGGAGACCTTTCTTTTTTAAAGAAACATCAAGGCAATTTTCTAGTGATGTTGGTAGAACCCAAGCTTAATTAGCAGAACCACAGATGATACTTTGTGCATTTATTAGAATAATAATGCCACTACTAAACATTTCCAAAGCCTTTTAACCTCTTCAGTGTAGAATGCAAATACTAAACAAGCTTACAGTTCAGTGAGGTAGGTAGGAATGGTTATCCTTCCAGCAGAATAAATTATAGATCCTTCCCATGATAAGCACAATGTTTATGCAGGTAATTCCTCTCTCCCCCCTCCCATATAAATTCCACCCTTCAAGATAAGAGTTTACCTATGTGTTTTATGTGGTCACATATAGACTGAAGCCTGCTCTTTAAAATGGATTGGTCTTATGCCCTTCACAGATAGTGCTGTTAAAGAGAGAAGAGGAGAAGCCATTTTAAATTCTCTTCCTTAATAATTGAGTATCTCATAATTAACTTTGATGTCCACCTTTCTGAATGCGTGCTGAATTTGAGGGGATGGCAAGGAGGAAAACTGTGTTCCTGGGACCAGCTGTGAATATGAGGGGAAACAGAGCAGTGAGGAGAACTAGTGGGTGCTGCAGATCACCAGCTGCTCTGAAGATTGCAAGGCAAACTGGGAAATTTCTGCTTAGGAGAATGGACATCAGATCAAGGAGCAAAGCAGTCTGCCTTGTTCTGGGGGAGATGGCATTTGAGCACCAAAAAGCTTAACAGGCTGTGAGAGAGAATGGTGCAACCAAAAGTTGTGTCAGTTGTACCAATGATCTTGTGGTGATACCCAGTTCTTTCAAGTTTTGTTTGTCTGCCAGTGTTGTGGCTTATCTCATCAACAGTTTTGAATCTGTTGATCAAGATCAGCTGGATTTCTTAAAATCTTTTGAGATGGTAGCAGCTGAAGGAAGGAGAGACCTGTGCTAGCAAAGGTTCAGCTGTCAGTGAAGGGAGCAGGACAAGCAACCACTCCACCTGTGTTTGGGTAGTTCAGGAGCAGCCACAGCAGATGCTGCACCTTGCCTAGCTGACAGAGTAAGGGTGGAAGCATGAACAGAAATTTCTGGAGGGGAGGAGGTCTGGTGAGGTGCTCTGTGTTGCTGAATGGCAAGCATCGGTCTGAAGTCTTTCAGTTGTTCTGTGAGCAGTAGACCTGATGTTTCAAAGCATATGGACCAAGAAAAATAGAGGTAGGTAACTAGTGCATGTGAATCTTTGTATGCAGAATGACCTTGGAGTAGCAGTCACCTTCTGTAAACTTGCACTTGGCTTCACTTTGGACTAAACTTTATGTGTAAAGAAGCCTGAGTCTGACATGGGGCAAAGCTGAGTATCAGTGAAAGGAATGATTCATGGCATTTCCGGGGTGGAACTCGGCACGGGAATCACATGCAAAGGGAGGAAAGTCCAAAGAGAAGTGCCCCGATGAAAAATGCGAAGGGAAATAAATATTGGTTGCTTTGAGAAGAGGGGAAAGCAGGAGGAGGGAACAGTAATTGCAAATATAACTACTGTTGCATAGCCTTGAAGGCTGGGAATAAAACTTGATACAGAAGTCAAGTGCCAAGAGGAGAATTGACAAGGTGGTAGTCACATACCTGCTGTGCAAGAAATCTGCTTAAATCACTGTTTAGAGCTGAGTGTCACAAAACACTGAAGTGCTCAGTTCCCTGTCATAAAGTATCATAAAGCAGGTTTTTCTTCCCTTAGGTGTGAAAGCATGCCACTTAGAAGATCTGTCTCAGCATATAGCATTTCCAGAGTCCTGTGCTGCCAGTGACTCTTATATGCCCATAACCATTCTGGCTAGAGGGAGATCATGTCTTTCTTAGTAAGTCCTTCCCAGGTAGAAGAGCATACTCAGAGCTTGCTTCCTTGGGAAAGGAGACAGATCTCTGCCCAACTTTCCCTTCAAAATGTGTGTCCTTGACGGCTGAGCAAATACTGCATTTAGGTGTGAGACTGTTAAGGGTGCAGTTTCATGTGCAGACTAGTGATAAGACCCAGATGTGAGTTTGGGTCTTATTGGAACTGTGCCCTACCTCCTCCCTTCACAAAGCACACACGTGTTTGCATTGCTGAAGTGCAAGCTTCAAAGCTCCTGATAAAACAGTAGTGAGTGTCTGGTTAGCGGTGCCTTGTCAAATAGAAGAAAATGAGTACTTAAATGACCTCCTGTTTCCCATTGTCCATGTCTAGTGACATGGTACATGCTGGGACAGGGAGGTGAGTGCAAGCCAGTTTCTGGTGAGTGTGGTACACCTACCCTAAAAGAATTATGATGGTGATTGGTTTGTAGGAGAGTTAAGCAGTCGACCTCTGTCCTGTCATCTTTGTTTCTCAGAAAGTAGCTCTGCGCTATATCCCTCAGGATGACTGTTCCTGCTGCTGTTGTTAATCTGCATCATCCAGCAGTGGGGTAATGGAATTCAGAGGTCCTGGCCCATTTTGCAGCTGCAGCTGGCTTCACCCTGGCCTGAGCTGAGGCTGTCTGTGTTAGTGTTGTTCTGCTCTCCCCATCTGCTCTTGCCCAGAACCCCTTCCCCTAGACCTATGTGGATTGGAGAGTCTATGTTTTTGCCTGTGGTTTGTCTGTCAGTGCTTCTGGGATGGTGCAGTGGGGCAGAGAGAAATGAGGCTATAGATGGGGGAGCCTTTAGTTGGGGGAACCTTCCAGTCAGAGTACACATCCAGGTCTGCATGTGCAGTTAACCAAAATCACGCTCTTTGTGGGGGAATCTGTTGCTCCGAGCAGCCCTGCTTGCGAACGCACTCGATAGCTGTGCCGCAGTGCCACTGTGCTCTCATGCCCTGTGCTGTGGTTACAAATACTGCCCGGCCTCTGGTCCCCTTCAGGAGCGTGTGCTGGCAGCTGTGCCTTCCCAGCACTCCCTCCGTGCATGCACAGCATTATGGGAGGCGGTGGTATTGGAAGGTCTCAGTGTTACGGAAAGGGGCAAGGGCTTACAAGCTGTTGGTGACAGATGCAGAAGATGAAGATATTAATGACTGTGTAACCAGAACTCAGCAGGAGACAGAAAAAGCTCTTCTGTGTGGGGTACAGAGCAATTTCATGTCTAACCTACAAGCTGTTTCAGCTCAAAACACAGTGTCTTGTGTTTGTTTGTGTACTTCTGTTTCTAGTTCTCCTGAATGAAAGTTTTCAATGCCTTTTTTTTTCTTTTAACCTCTCTCTCAAAAAAAAAAAAAATCTGCAAGAAAGCAGTATTTTCATTTCTGTAGCCATCACTGATTATTATTAGGTAGTAATACTGAAAACAAAACATGTTCTCTGGGGTGGTTTTGTTTGGGTTTTTGCTATGGTACCCAAAACTGTTTTGGCCAATGTAAAGAAGAGTTGCTCCATCCAGGTGTGTAAGCCATCTGTAATGTTGCATGCATTGTGTCTTTCAGGTCAAAGCCACTGGACAGGAGCTCTTTCAGCAAGTTTGTGATTTAGTGAAGATTAAAGAGCCTCACTTCTTTGGCCTCAGCATAGTTAAAAGTAAGCAAACTCAATGCACAAGCAAGTGACTTGGCAAACATCCACAGCCCCACTTGTGTATTTACAGTGTGTGCATATATACACAGTGGCCTTGCCTGCAGGGGGAATTTGATTGTAATAAGGTCACAAAGTATGTAGATTATGCACAAGCTTCCCAGAGCTCTTTTGATCTTTGGTATGTGGGCAGACAAATTGGGAGAAGGGTGGGGGGCTTTTGTTCTCCACCTTTGTTCTTAGTGGGGCTTTCTCTCTCTCTCCTGTAGTGGGAGTTGCTAATCAACGTATTTTTCACTATATTCAAAGCTGTAAGTATTGAACAAGAGGTGAATTTTAAAAGTACTTCAGGGCTGAAAGTGTTACTTATCTTCTGAAGTCATACACGAAGACTGTAGCATTGGGGAGGAAACTCAAATGATTTTGGGGGACCAAATGCAGATGTGGGACACCTTGGATTTTGAAATTTCATATGAGAAATACACAACTTCTTAGTCCATAAGTTCAAGGCCAGTCTGCTTGGTCCTACAGCTTAGTGTTGACCAGGAAATGGTGTTAAGATGATGCCTTAAAGGAGAAAACTGATATGAGAGATTACATTTCTAGGATGGTGTGAGCATGGATACTTCCCCCCCTCCTACACACATGCAACTTTTTGTAACTAGAAATGGTTCTGTTGTCCTGCTTAGCCTGCCTCCCCACATTTCCAAAAGCACTGAAAGACTCTTCTGTCCTCCAAAAATTTTCTCAAGTGTGTTATTTACTACTATGCAATGCTTGATATTTCATTGAAATAGAGTAGTCTTTTATGATTCCCTCTAAATAAGGTTTCTTTTGCCCCCTTACAAATACATGGGATAAAATAGGGGGTTTTAAGTTTAATTGTCTCATTTCCTTTCTGCTCTCATTCTCTTAAGAATTTTTGCTTTTCCTGAATGTAGCACTCAAACTGAGACCAACAAAAGCTTTTTATCTCCATAAGGTTTATTTATCGTGAGAGGTTCCATCAACATAACTAAACCAGTAGCTAACAAATATACCTGTGTTTTTAAACCAGTGCAGTTTTTTTAATGTGAGGATCAGCTGAATGCTTTTAACTTTTTTCACAAATCAGCTCTGTTTCTGACTCCTCCCCTTTGCAACATATTTTTTAACAGCAGGTTTTGCCTATTCCACTTGCAAGACATCTTGGCTGAAATTGGAGCTCCTGTCCTTCCCTGTAAGACAGGGCATTTTCATTCCTATTTTCTTTGAATTAGGTGCTCTTCTCCTGTTGTTCCTGTGTTTCTTCCACTATTCCCCCCCTGCCCCGCCCCCGCCCCGGCCATATGTGTTTTGCTTCATATTTTCTGTACCGCCAACTTTTGTGTGGAACATTTCCTTTCACCCTGTGAAGCACAGGGGCTCTGGCCTCAATACACCCTATTGTGGCAGATGCCTTTCAAACAATGCATTTGGAAGTGCATTGTAACCACCCCATCCCAAAATGCATGCTTGCCCTGGCTCAGTTTGTAAATCAGTTTTGCATTGCCCAGGGTTATTTTATGGGTACTTAAGTCAATTGCCTTGGCTGGGCAGCGAGTTGGTGTACATCCCACGGAGGCTGTGAAGGTGAGGCATGGGGCTGGTCTGTGAGGAAAGGCTGCGTTAGATGTCCAAAAAATGGAGAGGAAGCATCTACATTTCAGAACAAAGTATTCCTCTTCTGCATCATGCTTTCACCTCTGTGTTGCAGCTCTAAGATGCCATTAAAAAAAAAACCAAAAAACCACCAGCCATCCTGTTTTAATAATGATGTCTTTCCTGGTTTCTTAATATGTATTTATTTTTGGCAGTCTGATTCTGCCACATGCAAAACCAGGTATTCTAATGCACCTGCATCCATTGCTTTCCTGCTAATTTGTCAACAAAACCCTGACTGTCAGCAGTAGCAAGAGAATGAAAATTAAAGGATTTCAACAGCACTGTAGCCAATCACACTGCATGGATTATCTGGATTAGGAGCCCATTTGACCTGCAGACGTTGTACAGATACACTAATGCTCAGTTGGTCTCATAGTAAGTATGTGTGTGAGGGGGAGAGGTTGGGGTCCCTAGTCACGAACAAAAGTTAAACCCCTGAGCATGGCAAAAATGAAAACAGCACCACAAAGCACCATGCAAACTGCAAACCATGAATGCTATACGAGCCAAGCTGTAGGTTGTGCAGCATGTTTTCCAGAATTCGTTGCCTAAATTTATTGTCTTCTTTTCTGACTACTGCAGATGCTGAGGGCAGGCTTCAGGATTAAAGGTAATAGCAATGGTGGCAGGATAGAATTTTTTGCCCCTTCTGCTCTTGAACTTTTTTTATTCTCGAGAGAAAAACCATTTCAACCAAATATATTTGAGACAAAAACCCTCATATCTGTAAGAGGTTGATCACTTTGAAAATAGAGTTCAGGAGTGTACATTAACAGGAGGCTACACCGGCACATTCCCTGGGACACGTTGCTCTTCTAGTTTTGTCATGGATCGTCAAGCAGGCTATACCTTGCATGTTGCTGCTGCTGCAGTGCATTTTTTTCTTTGTAGTTTACTCAGTGAAAGACCCTGCAACCCTGCCAGGTTCAGTCTGGCTCCATAGACATCAGCAGCTGTGCCTTATATGGCAAATCCTCCTGTGGGGTCAACCTTATCTAGCACCCTGTGGGGGGTTTCCCTCTTGTTATCAGAAAGTGTGTGCAGTGACACATTCAGTCTTCTAAAACAAAACTGATTGTCAGTAGACAAAGAACAGCCAGGCCTCCTTCGTAGTTTTAACCCAGATCCTTCGATCCTGAGTCTTGGGCTTTTCCTTTCTAGGAGCAAACCTTGCTTGACCCAAGCAGATGGAAGCCTTCAATTGGGAAAGAGCAAGACTGCTTCTGCTATGCCCTGCTGCTGTCTCTCTATGTCCTCTTACCAGTTTGTCAGGCTGGCTTACTAACAAACCCGAATCCCTTTGCTTCAGCTCCCTTGCCTCAAGGATCATCCCTTGGTTATTACAGCTATGGCTGTTCACCTTGCAAGGCCCATTCTTCCCAGCACATGCTTAGCAAGGAGCTCAGTGATTAACTCTGCCAAGACCACTCTGTCTCTGACAGTTAACTCTTCTGCATCTGTATACCCTCCAGTACTGAAGGTCACGGACAGAATATGTTACTATATTATCTTTATATTATGTGGGTACCTCTTATTACAAAGGGTGTCTTAAGAGACAGATGAAAAAAGAAGTTCTCCAAACCACCTTCTGATGATTTCTACATGCCAGCCCTTCCCCATTATCCGTGCTTCTGCCTGTTCTCTTAAATCTGCTAGGACAGTTGCATCTCCTTTAGGAATTTCTTCTGTACTCTAACCTAAGGTACAACTCTATGCCAGTGACTTTGATACTTCAAATGAATTAAATGCAAGATAAGAAAAATGTGCAGAAATGTACCATCTAGAGGGAATTGCAGGGTTTCAGGTGTTCAGAAGGTATATAGTACTCCTTAAAAGTACTTACATGGTCTCTTATGAAGGCATTTTTTGCCTGTACATGCTGTCAATTGTTTCTCCTTCAGCATCAGTACTACATCCAGCCAAGTACTCTCCTGCCTGAGAATTGCACGGGATTTGTTTGCTCCTGGATGAGCAGTGCTAGAAATGGTTCTGCAGCTCTTCTTGTGCAGAAGAATTCCTTGTGACACTGCCAGAGTCTGAAGATCTTTGCCGGGGCTTGCTGTGTTGCTAACTGTAAGATGCCAACATAAAATTCCTGCAGTACCTATCCATTACTAGGAAGGACTGAGCCTTTATCTCAGTGTTCAGACCTCGACAGTTCCTAACAGCCACACAAATTCAGGCTTCTTGGTATTGTCTCCCTTCATACTACCCTTCACATCTTTTAGACCCCTTAGTACACTAAATAACTGGGCACTGGAAAGTAGACAAAGTTTCTTTCTGTCCACGTGAAAGGTAACACCAGAAACATTGAGATACAGTGTAGAGGTGGTGGGAGCAGATGCTATGTGGATAGGGATGTTCTGAGACCACTAGCACTTGGAAGCTTGGGGAGTTCTACATACAAGTAGGATGTGTAACCGGCTCTTCTTCAATAAACAAACAGAAAAATCCATGTTGTTATTCAGGGGAGCTAACCAGGGTATGTGAGGTCTATAGCATGTTTTGTAATGTAAGTTTTAGTGTGTGGGGTTTTTTTAAAGCTTTAGCTCTTCCCTAGCTCCAGCATCACTCTTTTCTGCTCCTGCTCTCTTTCATGTTGTGCCTCAAGGGACATAGTGGTGTTACTATGAGACCTCTTGCAGCATCTGGGAGAAGTTAAGTGTGATAGCCAAGGATAATTTTTCCTCTTCTCTTTAAGGTAGAAAATGGAAGATTGGCTATGTGGAAGATTGGCTTTGCACTAAATTCATATTTTATTTGAATCCTGTTCCTCTGGATTGTCTAGTTGTATTACTAAAATACAGTTGACTCAAACAAATTTGTTAATGGGATGTTCCTGGCTGCCTATGGGGCCTAAGCTCTTCTCTTGGTAGGACACCTCTGTGGAATTTCTCAGTGCTTCTAGAGAAAATGGGCACAGGAGGGGAACAGTTTTTTGGAATTCACCATCATTGGGCTTTTATGCAGAGAAATTACCTTTCATAAAAAAATGAGATGAGGAGGAACTGGTTAATGCAAAATAATGTCTTTTAGAGTACCAATGACTCAGAACTGATTTGACCCTGTATTACAGCCATAATCTTCTATTCCCATTTTTCCTGCAGTGTAAAGAATGCTTATTGTAAATCTGCATCACTCACTGGAACTGTCACTTTTTTTTCTCACTAGAGACCTGGCCCATTATTTTTTTGCAACAACGTGTGTCCTATATTTTCTCAAATATGTAAATGTGCTAAACTAATTATGCAGAGTAGGGGCGGTGAACATTTACATTTCTGGTAACTGGCTAATTGGAAATGTGATTTTTACAGCATAAGCTTTCAATTTAATTTGAGAGCTCTTAAAAGCTGAAATTGGGGGAAATGTGTAAATTGCATAACTCCACACTATCTGGCTGTCCAGATACATTTCTTGGGGTTGGAATGCAGTGCAATGATGTGTTGTGCCAGGTCTGGTATCTGCACACACATACATGAGCAAACTTTTTAAAAGAAGCTGATGTATTTGTAAGGTCAGCACTGAGATGAGATTCATGAACTGGTGTCAGTAGCCGAAGGTGGATGAGTGTGTGTTTGCATGTGTGCATGCTTCTAAGTCAGCCTCTGAGTACCTTTCACTTGTCCTTCACCTGAGGCCAGTGAAGCAATGGCAGTTTGCACCTGCTGAGTATCCAGCCCTGCTTGGATCCACAGATCAAGCGTATTCTTCCCTGGAAAGGTGGCCATCTGTGCATTTCTATACTGTCCTTTATAGCAGTGCTCAGAGGTGCTGCAATTTGGTGCCCTCATTATCTGTTAGAGAGGCTTGCCTTCAAACCAGACACAGTTTCAGCATCTGGAGAAAGATCTCTTTTAAGTTTCATCACTAATCCAGTTTAAGGAAAAAAAGAAACCTAAACAACCACAAACCACAGTAGGGCTGCGGAGGAAAATACCTTTTTGTTTTCATAGTTGGAGGCTTACACTGCAGGTTGACATTCCAGCAATATAAACTTCATTAAGACAGGAATGCAGTGCTGCATTCCTGCATGGGAGGGAGGATGCTGGACTGGGCTGGGGAGGAGTGGGACCCCCAGGGAGAGCAGATATGTTGGGGTGTCTTCCTGCAGCCTGGCTTATTCTGGGGTCTATGTGCACCTCTCAGTAGGCCTGATAATAACCTGGAGTCCTCAGGCTTGGCATCTGGGCCCTCACAGAGTCTTCTCTCTAATCTAATGAACATGACAGATAAATAGGGCCTGTGGGGTGCAAGTAACAAATGGCTTTACTACAGTGTAACTGTTCTGCCATATTTTTCCTCTTTCTGACATAGTATTCAGGTGTGAGGGGGTGGTTCAGGGTATGCTACCACGTATCCTTCTCTCCTTACTGTGGAATAATTCACGTGTTTCTCTAAACGCCTCTGAGCATGGGATCATTCCTGAGCGAGAAGGGAAGGCTTTACTTCTCGGCTTATTACAGCCGTGCAGGTTCCCTATCCTCTTTACAAACTGCAGCTCAACACCACGGTGCTGGCAGAGCTGACACAGGCTTAACCCAGACTGCTGTGCCATCAGGAGCCGTGCCGTGCCTGGTGTGGGAGCCTGTAGTGGAGCAAGCACCCTGCCCTGGGACTGCTAAAGCCCACAGAGGGATTGGGTGCCAGGTGCCATGCTCATGTTATTCCACTCCTGCCACTTGCTATGCAATTGTTTCCTAAATGAGCTTTTACTTACTTTCTAATAAAAGGTTTACAGAGAGTTGCTTAGCAGCTTGGCAGCTGACAAGGGACAGAGATGGGTCTAACAGATGAACAAACCCTTCTGTCTCATTGACTAGGGCTTCTATCAGCCTCTTCAAGGCAGCGTTATCTGATCTTAATGGACTTAGACAAGCAAAGGCTGGGGCCAGCATAGCCCCCCTGCTGCCCTATCTTACATGCCTAAGTGAAGAGGCAGGTACAAGATACAATCTCTGTGGTGATAAACCTCTTCCTCTCTGTGTCCAAATAGCCAAACAACTTCTATATTGCTTTGTGTGCTACAGTACTTAAATTCTCACCACCAACACTTTTCAGAAATTCTATGCCAATTCATTAGTGCTGTTAAATACGGTGCTGTTTCTGTACGTGATAAACAGAAGTGTAATTATATTAAAATTACAGCTGCAATCAGTACAATGCTGGAAAGGACATAAAAATAGAAACAGAACTGTTTGGGGGTTTGGCTTCTTCGTGGACCACTTTGGGGTAGCACCAGTTGTGGTTTCTTTCCCTTGAGCTGGGAGCTGAAGGAGGTGACAATAGGGGGTTGTTTTGCTTTGTTGTTTTTTGAAGGCCAGCAAAGGAATTATGTGCTGTATCTGCCCCTGGAAGGATCTCGAATGCTTTGGGAGAGGGGCTGTGAGGTAGCTCAGAGCCCCCTTCAGCACCTGCTGCCAGTCCTGCATCTGCCATACAGACATGAGTACAGACTCTCATTTGGTTGTAAATCTCCATTAGAAAATTTTCACCTCTATTCTCATATTTTCTTTTTTATTTGTTTGTTTGTTTGACATCAGAAAGCAAACGCCAAAGCTTGGAAGTCTGGGCTGGTCTTCAGGGACAGAAGTTTGTTTTGTGAAGAGTTTTTTCTTTTTGTTTTTTACCCCTGCACCTTTCATGTCTAAGAAACAAGCTCTTCATCTTGGCACTTATGTCACTTGTCAAAACACTGTCCTGGGCAGGATCAAAGAGTAGAGGGACTGGTCAGGTGGCTCAGCTGGCATTGCTGCTGAAGCTTGAAACACCCATCGGGTCTTTTCTTCCTTTTTTTTTTTTTTTCCCTAAGAGAATTAAAACCCAGGAAAAAGTCTTTCACTGGCTGAGTTGTTTTCATTTGATGGTTGGTAAGAAGTGTTACAAAACATCAGCTTTGAAAGCAGCACAAAGCTTTTTCAAGATGATATGCCATTTGAGCTGTGTCTTATTTACCCTCACTATGGTGGAGAGCAAGTCCTGATCCTTTGGTCTTTTGAGAGGCCAGGTTTCTCTTCCTTTCATTCATCTTTTTTCCATATGAAAGAAGTTGGGTGTGAGCAGGAGACATCAAACCTTCTGAGGAGGGCATTTCTCTTTGGTCCTACTGTTTCTCATCCTTTCAGAGGATCCTGTTCACATGTAGACAACGAAACCTGTAAATACATGACTCTGTTCAATTACTTATGCCATGTTGGACCATGGTGCTACATGATGGCAGACTAGAAGTTTGGGTAGCGCTTGCTTGTTTAATAATAATAGCAATAACATTTACAATAGTATTGTTGTTATTATTATTGATCATGATGATAATAACAACAATGACATAATAATAACGACCCCTGAATCAGTTAAACTAACAGTACAATTAGATTGATAAGATGATGTATCCCTTTTGTAAATGGTTTCTGGATTATAATGCAAGAATTTTACATTTCTGGCCAAGGTATTTGGAAATACCTTGCTCAGCATCTCTTGAATCAAGGCATGACTGATCTTCCTTCCATACTATCTGGAGTAGCACATGTACTTAAGAGTACTCTCTTTTTCCTGCCCTGTCTATTCCCTGGTCAGCTTTGTTTTAAAATTTATTGCTTGGAAATAATTTGCAGAGTCATCTAAATATTTAATGAATAAAAATTTCTAATTGTTTAACATGAAATCCCTTTTCTCTTATCTTTCAGACAATGAATATGTTTTTATAGACCTGGAGCAGAAGCTTAGCAAATACTTTTCAAAGGAATGGAAGAAAGAGACCACAAAAGTAAGAGGGGTGTTTTATTTTGGCTGCTTTTTTATTGAACTACACAGTGAAATGAAAACTGTTAAACTAAAGTCCATAAAGCATTTCTTGATGATGGTCTGCAGGATTCAGTAGCAAGATGCAGTGAACTTGTGCACAGCTGTATAATTAATTAAAAGAGCTGGAACAGCCCTTTACACAAGTTTTCCTGAGCAATAATAACCACATGGTTGCTGCTTAGCTGCTACAGAAGTGGAGAAGGTCAGTTGGTCAGTTTTCTATTCAAACTTAGACTGAAACTTAGTTATCCATAAGTAAAACAACCTAAAATGACCTTTTGTGACTTGAACTTGATATGAGGGAGATGACTGGAGCAGTGACTCTTCCAGAGTACATGCAAAAGGACAGTGGAGGAAGAAGGAAGGGTATTTTGTTTGAGAAGAGTCCTAGTTCTTTAATGCTAGCCAGCCCTGTCAGGGAGTGGAAAAGCTCCATGAAATAAAGACAAGCCTATGTAATTGTTTAGTGCCGGTCATTAAGACATGATAATGCCTGTTTGTGTGTGTCATTATTGGAGGGGCCATAGTCTAGAATGAAGTATAGCATGCAGTTGGATTCAGATATCTTAATTGGCTCATTATGACTTTTTTCCACCTTCCTCAAGGGTTTTCTTTTGCAGAGTAGGCACACTTGCCATTTCTGCTGCTAGAGAAGTTTGTAGATGACTAGTGAGTTTGGGGAGGTCTCTTGCCCCAAACAAGTGCTCTGCTTTTCCCAAACAAGTGAGAGTTACTTCAAAGACAGCTGCCATTGCACAGAAGGCTGTCCTTCCAGCTAAGGCAAGTGTTTCTAGTCACCTTGGGATGGGGTATGCTTTGTAGTTGCTTAGTGGCTGGATTCTTGCAGCACTTTTCAAGTCAGGATAAGTGTTGAACCTCTGGTGTGATGTGAATCATAAAAGACTGCATGACTTGCTGTTGGTAGTACTGCAGTCTGAGAGGAGTTAGCCTATTAGATTGGGTTAGTGGACATGGAATTAATTCCTATGAAGAGGTTTCCGGTAGAAAGCCCAGTCCAGCTGATAAAATAGTGTGACTATGGAAATACTCACATGATGATCAAGAAGCTGTCTGCATCAGATGTACAGGGCATGCCACATACCTTGTCCCAGTGAAATGGGTCCAACCAGCAAAGCCTTGGAACTGCCTGTGGGAGCTAAGTTACCTGTGTGAACACTGAAGTGGCAAAGTAGGAAAGATGAGAGAATGAGATCGTAAAATGTTCCTTTTTCATTTTCCCCTTTTTCTTCTTTTTTTTTTTTTCCTTCTTTTTAAACAAGCCTGTAAGTCTGAAAGAGAGGCTGTAGTTAAAACATCAGAACTCTTGCTGGCTTTCTTCTAACAGACATCCTCAGTGTGAAGCAGCTGTCAACATCGCCTTCTGGTCTGTGGCTGCATGAACATGTGAATAACTAAACACGAGCCCTGCCAAACAAAAGGCACAGAGTTTAAGATCAGGCTGGTGCATCTCAGCCTCGGGCAGTAAATGCTGAACACGGCAGTGCGTGTGTCCCTGCTAAGTGATGTGGTGTGGTGCAGGGATGGCTGGTTACTCCTAGGTGTGCCTGGGAAACGCCACAACCATGCCAGCATGGCACGCTGCCCTGCCGCCTTGCCTGCTGCTTTGAGGGAGGCTGTGTTAGAATTGCTGCGTTCAGCACTAATGTGTTTGTGGTGCTGCCAGGTGCTGAGCTAGGTAACTCTCGGCCAGGCTGGGTGTCCCCAGGCTACAATGGGACTCTTATACCACCTCATCATTCCTATCAAAAAATCTTCTTGTCTTCCTAGGATATTATGTTGTTCAGCCTGCCTAAATGTTTTGTGATGCGTCATTGTTGTGAGCCTCCAAGACAATCAGATTCCCCCCTTAAACTTTTCAAGAGCTAGGAGTAGAAAATTAAAAGTAGTATGGGGAGTGAATTTGGGAGAAGAGAACATTACCAGGCGGGTGAACAGGAATTTTGGATGCCGATCATAATTTATCTTGTCTCCTGTCTTTGCTCTAGGGAACAGAGAAATTCAGCCCTCCTCTTGTTGCGTTCTTTAGAGTACAATACTACGTAGAAAATGGAAGAGTAATAGGGTAAGTTTCCTTCTGTGGTAGCTACTGTGGTTTGAATTATTCATTGTGTTCTTAAAGGGCAGGAAAAATAATATTTCTTTGTTAAGCTCATCTCTGTGAGCTCACAGAAATAAGACTAGAAAAATCTGTTTGAATTTTTTTTTTAAGACCTTCACAGACTTCCTCACCCAGCCATGAATGTTTTCCTCCTGAATCATACTCCATATCCCTAGGAAAATTGTGACTGCGTTTTCATCTGTGTTTAGAGAGCAGGTTGAATGATGACATTATCAAAACACGATTAGCACTCTTCTGCTTGTGTCTTTTGGTTTTATGAAAATCATCAGATGAATATACAAAAAATAGTTATTTATACTCTAAAGCACATGCTAATAATTTTGGATCTGTTTTTTGTATTTGAGCAGTGCTCTGTGCAGTCTACTCCTGGAAATGGACTTTTGTAAATGGACAAAAGAAATTACTTCATAAGTTGGAGAGTTTTGCATTTGTAGTCCATTCACATGGAATATAGGCTGCACTCAAAACAGCACCACCCTCACCCACGGTACAGAACAAAGGATGAGGTAGTTGAAAATGAACAACTGACAGAGTTAATTTGCATCAGTGCTTCTGGTGTGGCTCTGACCCCGGGGCAAGCCAAGAGCTGGGATCATTTAGGTGGATTAAAATCTTTACCAAATTTTTGGCATTTGTTGTCATCTTGAACAAAGCTTGTGGTTTTCTGTGTTTTCTCCATCCCGTCTTTTGGATACACAGGAGTCTTTCTTCTGGAGCCTGTTTGGCTGATGAGTGTTTCTTATTTCATTCTGCTCTTAGGTACAAAGGGAGATTACATATTATTCTGCCACTCCTGATGTACATGTCCTTCAGCATCACAAGCAACTTTCTCTTACACTGGTAGTTTTAACTGGAGAAGTGTGTGGAGCCATGCAGAAGTAGTTACCTAGCCCCTTTAAACTATACACACACACTTGTACAAGCAGTCTGTAGTGTCCAGCACCTCATCTGTATGTACATGTCAGTAGCCTGCTTCCCATGAGCTCTGAGAGCAGGGAATGTGTAAGTGATTACTGCTGTGCTGTAGTTATGCCTTATCAGACCATCCCTGTTTAGCAGCTTGAGGAAGAAGACAAAAACAAGCCCAAGGCTCCTGTGTCTTTTGATCTACCTTGCAGGGAATTAGCTGTTGAAAAGTATTTTGAGCCTAAGGTAAGGTGAAATAAAAAAGCAGTGCCAAGTTTAGAGGGGAAAGGAGGACAGGTGTGCAAGAAACAGGACTGGGAATTCAAGGGAGTTGACTCTCTTGGCTCCTACAGGCTTTCCATAGAAACAGAAGTGCTTCATTGTAGTTAGTCTCCAAAACAGGTGTGATGCGATTTTTCTTTCATCTACCTTCTGCCCTAGCTTCTTAGATCTCGTGCTCCTCAAGGCAGAAGCTACCATTTCCCATGTTTGTAAAACACTTAGTGGGAGAAGACCTTGATCTTGGTATGGTGCTCCCTACACATACATAACTGTATCAGGGTGGCATTGGCACAGATCAGATATGTCAAAGTTTAATCCCTCTTCTCAGCAGGATAATATTTTTGAGGGGCCTTATCTGAACTTTCTTCTTCAGGTAAATTTGCCTTTGTGTTTTGCAGCGATAAGGTGGCACGGCAGCTCTACTACTGCCATCTCAAAGAGCAAGTACTTATGTCTCGTTGCAACCACAAAGAAGAAATCTATTTCTTGCTGGCTGCCTACAGCTTACAGGCGGACTTGGGCAACTACAGGGAGAAGGTCCATGCTGGCAAATATTTTGAACCTCAGGCTTATTTCCCACAATGGGTAAGTTTGGGGGGAATTTTTCTCTCAACAAGTTGAACACACAGCAGGAGCAAAGTGAAGGTGGTACTTAACTGCAGCCAAGCAAACTTTCCACTGCAATGGTCAGGCAGAGGGGTAGAGTGTCACCCTGAATTTTCCTCAGGAGATACCTCCTGTCTTTCCACCGGATGTGAGTACCTGTTCTTTCTGGACTCATCAGTGACGTGGGTGCTACATCCTTCATTGGTGAGAGAATGTGTTGGTGTCACATGAATAACTCTGAAAGTGCAGCTATCTATAATTCTTTTATGGCTTAAAGGGTTGCATGTTTGTAGTGGTACATCAGCTAGATTAGCACAACCTAAGGTCTCTAGAAAACCTCCAGGCCTTGAAGCCAAGTCCATTGCCCTTTGTTCCCATCTATGTAATGCTTGCCTCAGGGATGAATAAATCCAAACCCTAAGGGGTAGTACTGCTGTGAGGTGCCTCCGCTGCTTGCTTTGTTATTAATCTCTGGCTTGACTGCAGGAAGAGGGAAGGGAAAGGCCTGCAAAGAGTTTGTGTGTTTGTTTATAAGTATGTTCATGTGACTTGTGCCCTTCAAGACTTGATTTAGTTGTCAAGTGAAGGCAGACTAGCTAAGAGTCTATTAGTTGTCCCAGGCAAGCTGCATGTCCCCTCAAAGAAACACCCTCCCTTGCTTTGGGAAGAAGGTTCAGAAGAGTGGCAAGCATTGTCTTAGGGAAGCAAGGCTGATAGTCTCCTTTATGCACAAATCCTAGCCTGCCTGCCTTTGTGCAGAAATGCACCTTTCTCCGAGACAACAGACCCTCATCCCATGCCATTCCTTGTTATGGGTTGCCTGTCAGGAGGTAGCTAATAAAGGGCTGGAAAAGGTGAGTCTCATGTGCTGTTTCTCAGGCCGTTAAAGGGCTTATCACAGACTATTGCTCATTTGGCAAACATTGCAAAGGCCAAGGCAAAGCCTGGCTCACCTGTGCTGAGCCACAACCCCAAGCCAAGTATGTGAGTGATTTATTACATCATTACAAACAGAAAAATCTGGCAGGCATGGGGACGCTTCTCTCCCTGCCGCTGGGCTTGCATGGGGAGATAGTGAGCAATCTCCTCCGTCTTCAACACAATCTCTTCCTCCCAACACGTGCTTCATATCATTTGGCCAAGGGCTGCCCCAAGTCTCATGCAAGTGAGGAGTGGCAGTGCTGCCTTGGGCTGACCCACCCAGCTTTGAACTGTGGAGCTGGCACATCTCTTTCTGCTGACGCTGTGCACTTGATGGCATCAATGTTGTCCTCCATCGAGGCCAGCCTTCCTCGTGGGAGGGCAACTAATCTGACAAGGCATGCAGAGGAGGACAGAGGTGTTACCAAATGGAGGAAACAAGGGGTTTAATATAAAATGGAAGGGGGAACTGGGGGCTGATGGTGTCTGCTTGTTTTGAGCCAGGACAGCTTGTTTCTGGCAGGATGTTCTCAGATACCTGGTACAATGTAGTTTTAAATATCTCCAGTGGTGGGGCATGTTGTGAGGTGAATTCAGCCAGTGTCCCTCTTACCTGTCCTGGGTAGTCATAGCCTGGAAGGGGCTGGTCAGGCATGGGAGGGGTCAGGGATGCCCTTGTAGCTTTGTATGGAGAGAGCATGTAGTCAAGCATGGGAGCTGGGTGCCCACAGAGCAAGAGTAAAAGGCCCAGTGCAGGTTTTTCTACTGCTTAATAGAACCACGTGCCTGCCAACCACTCCCAAGAAATAAAAAAGATACCTTGAGATAGTGTTATCCATCGAGTTGAGAATTGAAATGCTAAATAAGCCTAATGTGTAGTTTCAGGTCTTAAAAGGAAAACCTAGTAATTCTGCTATGTTTGGATATGTTGCTGCTGATTGTGTTGGCATGCAGAGCAGTATTTGTTATCTGCCCATAAACATGTATGGATGCCAAGAGTTAGGAAAACTAATTCCAATACTTAAAAGTGAAAAGAGCTGACACCACCTTTGTGGGCTTGGTCTGTTACAATTTTTGCCCCCTAGGATCTGTTTGGAGACATTGGTGTCATCTGGGCTGCTTTAAATGCTTATCCTCCAGGGAAGCAGAGGTGAACGTGGACTAACATCTTGAGGGAATATATGATCCTCCTCCACCTCCAGCCTCTGTTTTGCTGTTGATCACAGCAGCCTGCCCTAGGGATCACTGAAGAGTTGCTGACCTGTTTGTTTTCTTTGCGGTTTAGATAATTGCGAAGAGGGGGAGCGACTACATCTTGAAGCATGCCCCAGAGATGCACCGAGAACAGCAAGGGCTGAGCGCTAAGGAAGCGGTGCTGAAGTTCATTAAGGAGTCCTGCCTGCTGGAAGATGTGCCTGTCCACTTCTACAGGCTACAGAAGGTTAAACAAAGAGCTCCTTATTTTGAGCTTCTCTCCCATCATTAATTGAGTGCACCACTGCATTTTTCTCTTTCTGTTTGTTTGAGGGATTGTTGCCTCTGATTCAGAGAGGCCAAACAAATCTAAAATGCTGAACCAGTGAAGCCTGTCCCCACAAACAAATCCGTTGCCAAATACAGATATAACTGGAATTTAGTTTTGTTCCTTGGCCAAGAAACTGGCCACAGGAATGGCAAAACTTAATTTTTGTCCCTGCTTGTCAGTAGAATTGCACCAGGGAAATCAAAGAAGCTGTTCTTTATTTGTTGCAGTTCATTGAAATAATGACAACAGGTCAGCCAGCTTGCACACAAATGTCATGTAACAACCGAAGGTCACACCGAGTCATTCCAACTTATCCCCTTCCTTCACCAACCCTATCAGAGTGGTTGGTGTTTTTTCAGTTGCATGTCAGTTTTGGATCCCTGTATTGTTGCTTGTGCCTAATTTTAGGCAATGTGATGGCACAAGGCTTGCACCTTGCAAGCCAGATGAGGAGAGAAAGTTAGGATGTAAAGTTTGAATTCTGTGAGCTCATAAATTTTTACCCCAAAATTTTCTTCCTTCTTCTCCTCCTAGCAAAAACATATGTGTTCTCTTCCCTAATTCTCCTGTTTTAGGAGAGGCTGAAAAGATTAGTTTGTAATATTTTTTGGTCTTCAAGCAAAGGAATCTCATTCGAGACCAAGTATGTCATAGCATGATGCAGCATGAGCTAAAAGCAAGGCAGTATTCCAACACAAATGCAAATAGGTAAAACCACCTGCTCCCAACACCAGGATGAAAAGGTTAGAATGAAAGTCCCTGTAACTCTGAGCATTCATTAGCTCCCCTCAGCTGAGGGACACCTAAGGTCTACCAAGTCCCTGAATGGGAATAGCAGTGCCATGACAAGAGGAGGGGGATGAGTGTCCCTTCTGTTTCAGGCTCTCTGTCACCTGGAGAGTGAGAGTGGTGCATGTTCCTGGGGACAGTGGAGACAGCACATGGCAGTATGAGAGGTTACAAGGTACCTTTGAGAGCAGTAATTGTCCGTGCCTTCAAATCACCGAAGCTAGAGGATTCCCTGTCCAGGGCAGCTAGGGCATGTGCTGGTGAAATGCCTGAGTCTCCCAGCACAAGGGGATTTTAGGTGTAGATATTTCAGGGGTCAACAAGGCAAGGTGCACTTTACAAACATAATAAAAGCCAAATGAGCTGATGGCATCTGCCTGATGAGGAGTCCTGCTACCTCTCCTGCAGTAGGTGCCAGAACAAGAGCACGGTCTTTGTAGATTAACCTTTGACTCCAGGCTCTTCTATCCTTTTAGGATAAGAAGGAGGATCGACCGACAGTTATCCTGGGCCTGACCCTGAGAGGAATGCACATCTATCAGGTAACAGACTGCTGTGAAAGCCTTCTGGTGTAGCATTAACTCTGCCCAGTTCCCCTGTCCTCCCCCCTCACTGAGGCTCCTCTGCCTCCCCTGTGAACACCAGGCTCCACATATCTCAAATTCTTGGTTGTTTGCAAATTCTTTGCACATCACTGACTCCACCCTGTACCTGCCAGTCCCTGTGTCACTCTGAGTTTGATATGTTGCAGGAGGTGAATCACATTCGCCAGCTCCTCTACGACTTTCCCTGGTCACACATCGGGAAGCTGGCCTTTCTGGTGAGTTATGACGGAATGGAGGCCATCTGGCAGTGGCTGCCAACCTGGCACATGGCAAAGCTGTTGGCCTGCCCACACTGCCATCTCAAGTCCTGTCACTTGCACACACAAGACTGCAGCTGTCTCTGGTAGCTGTGTGGCTGAAAACCTGCTCTTGCTTATTTCTCTGGCATCTCTCCTCTTTATGCAGGGGAAAAAATTTGAGATCCAGCCAGATGGTTTGCCCTCTGCACGGAAACTGGTTTACTACACGGGTTGTCCCTTCAGGTCACGGCATTTGCTACAGCTGCTCAGCAACAGCCACCGGGTCTTTCTGAATATTCAGCCAGTGTTGAAGCAAATCCAAAAACTGGAGGAGGCTGAAGGTATGTTAGGGAACAGACTTTGGTAAGGGGAAGAGTACAGCATATTAGGCCCTGCTGTTGCTTCATGGTGGCCACTCTCCATCTTATTAATAGTGTTTCTGCCTCCTTAGGGACCCAATGAGAGAAACAGAGGTGCTAGATATGTTTCCAGTCTAGTCTGGAGAAGTCTTTATGGTTCCCACCTTGTAGACTCTGATCAGAAAGTGTATATGTGAGAGCAGTAGAGGGGGAGTATCTCCTTTTAAGTAAGAGGAGATCCTTACGCTCTGTACTTCTGATTTGTGCATATATGACATGCTTCTGAGTGGAAATAATTTTAAATAAAAAATTTTCCACTGGTACGAAATCTTCTTGGGTTCAAACAGAAGTGCATGTTGTGAGTCTGTGTCATAATTTTTTTAGTGCTCTTTACTAAACACTACACACAATTTAGTCTATAGTGTCATACAGTTAAAAGCTAGGAGTTGCAGATGGCAGAAACAGCCTGGCAGCAGATCAGAGTTCCCAGAATTTGTCTTTACTTATGGGGTCCCCTCCATAGGAACAGTGATTTGGACACCAAAGAATACTCCCTAGTATCCTTCGAGGCAAACTTCAGTCATCTCATCACCTTTCAGCTCACCCCTTTCATTTTCCATCTCTGCAAGCTGGATTTCCTACTTCTCAGCCTACTTCTTCCTGTTGACTGTTTTAAATGCATTGCAAGGCCTTTCTTTCAGAGGATTGTGTCCCCTTCTCTCTAGCCTTCACCTGAATGCATTTTTCTCCTGCCTCTCTCCTGACTGCTGTTCCCTGTATTCTCCATTCATTCTTTCTCTTCTCTGAAGTTTGTAAGCCTTGTATTGTTACCTTCAAGGTCAGTAGCAGTCAAAGAGCAGTAGCTGCTCCTCTTGTTCAAGGAAAGAAGCTGACTCCTTCTGGAGAGATCTTGGGAAGAAACTTTTTTCTGGTTCTTGCTCATCTCAGCTAATTCTAAAGAGCTTACATCAATCTCTGAAGTGGTGATTGCTGGTTGTATAGAATCAGTGTACAGGGCAAGGCAGCCCTTGATCTCATCTAACTTGCTTCTTTCTGTCCTTCCCTTCAGTGGGAAAGGCACTGGCCTTGAGTTACACAGGCACAAACAGTGGCACGTGCAAGCCATCTGTAGAAAGGTTCACTGATAAGTGCCTGTGGGTAAAAGGCACTAGGTTGTTTTGTATCTCTTAGTGTCTCATGGATTTCTTGACCACCCTCAACATATAAAAGCCATGAAAGTTAAAATAAATCATTAATAAACACTAGCCATGGGGATTCTGTTCTCAGCTGACTCCACACATTGGTGTATTTCAAGAACTAATCAATGCACCTGGTTTTAAAGATTGAGCACTTAAGTTAGCGAAGTAATTCCCTCCTTTTTTGGGGGGAGGTGGGTGTTTTGGGGGAGTTTTTTTGTTTGGTGGATTTTTGGTTGTGTTTTTGGTTGACCTTTTCTTCACTATGAACCTGCTATTTTCTGTACCATTACTGCCTCTACCTGCCTGTTCTGACTCAGCAGATGATGGTTTACTCTGACTAATTCTTTGACAACCAGCTGGGCATCCCAGTATCTGTTGAGCAAACAAAATACAAATCTGTCCCTTTATTTGTCCAGGAGCTGCAGCAGTTGTTTCTTAGTTGTTCAGTTGTGCCAGTCCCACAGCTTACCAAGTATTTTTGCTATCCTTCCTTTGATCTTGCTTAAAGTTCCCACTGGCTTCTTTCTTTATTTCTTTCTCAGAGAAGAAGCGCTATCGGGAGTCCTATATCAGTGACACGCTAGACATGGACCTGGACCCATGTGACAAGAACTCACGTGGCAGCGGGAGCAGCGGAGGCAGCCAGAGGGATAACCGTCTCTCACGCCAGTCCACAGGGAGTCACGGCAGCTCCCACACATCAGGCATTGAGGCTGACTCCAGGCACCGGGTGTCGGTGGAAATGTCGGTGGATGAGCCCTTCAGCATTGACCGGGTGCACAGGAAAGAGAAATCCTGCAGCTCAACCATCAGCTGTGGTAGCTCTGGCATTGACAGTGGCAGCAAAGGGCGGGCTGAAGATGACACTCAGGATGATGGTAAAGAATTTGGAGATGTGGAGCAACTTTTAAGCTTGCTTTTGTCTTTTACAGGAGAATGGGGAGTAAGAGGCTGTACAGCAGCTTGGAGCACAAGTGTAATGCTAACTGTTCTCCTGCGGCTCTCTTTCTCCTAGAGCTTGAGCTGGCAGTAGATGAGCCAGAGGAGATGCCTGTAGATGAGCCTTTAGAGGGAGACCAGTTAGAGGAGGCCACTGTGGGAGAATCTGTTGAATCTTTGCCTCTAGATGCTGCTAGCTGTCAAGGTGAGATGGCATTCTGGTACTGCTCAGCGCTGTTCTTTAAGGCTCTAGAATCAGGCATAATCTGAGGGACCTAAGAAAACTTATCTTTTTCCAAACAATTGGCCATTCTACTTACTGCCCTACTTCAACAGGATTTGCAGTCAGCTCATCCAGAGGTTAAAGGGCAGCATTCCATATTGTACAGTGCTGCTCTTCTCTGTGCTCCTCAAAGTCTCCCTTCTCCAAATGTGCCAAGTTTGTATTCAGTTAATGACAAGAAGATAACTGAGGTAAATCTTTCGTAGTGAAGGAATTTGCTTTAAAATGTTGTATACCACAAAACAGCCAAGGGATTCAACCACAAGAAAATGGGCTAGTCACAGGAATTCATAGGTAGAGTTTTGTGGCTTGTGATACAGGGAATGCTGGATAAGTCATGCAGGATCTGTGTGGCCTTAAGACATACAGCCTTTGTAGCAAAGCAAGATGAGTGAAAATGGAACAAGATGGTGAGAAACAGTTTTCTTGAAAGTTTTTAAACATTGATCTTTAGGGGCAAAAAGGAGTACTTTTGAGCAAAACTCCTGGAGTACTGAGGGTGCTTATGGATGTATATTTAGAGGATAGCAGGGCTTGAATGTGGCCTGTGAGAACAACTTCCCTTTTCTGCAACCCACAAAACCTCAAATCTGCAATGCTTTTCACTTCCTCCTTCTCCTTTGCAGCTGTAAATCAGGAATCACTGTCTGTGGTGCAAGTCACGCTAATCAAAATGAGAGGCCAAAGTGTGGAATCACTTGAACAGGTAAGGGAGGGGTGTGCTCAGCAGGAGGGTCTGGCATGTGCATAGACATTGAACCAAGGTCTAGTGTAATGGAGACAGCTGTAAATCAGGTGACCTGGTTTGGTCTGGATTTGACTGGTTTTTAAATGGTGTAACCAAAACCAGCTGTTGGTCAGCAACTGCTCTCAGGAGTAGGATGAGAGCAGCATTTGGGTTCAGAATAGTATAGAGACGTTTGGAGGAATCAGCAAGGAAATCTTATGAGCCAGTTATTGTCTACCTTAGGCTTCTGGTGGGAAATGGAAAATCAACCACTTCCAGATTTTCAGTGCAATACTGAAATACAGTTCAGCAAAGACCATCGATGGAGTTTGGGTGTGGGTTGCAAACTGAATCATCTTTGTGCTCCTGAAGCAGCTCATATCGGAGTAAAACCAGATGTTCAAGCCCTAATTATAATAACATTTGTGTGATTATACTTTCTGTGTGCAGAAGTCTTTGTTGTCAAAGTTTTCTGTTCATCAAACATTCGAGAAAGGGCAACTATATATGGTAAAGTGCATTGTTTAATAAGTTATCTGTGGAAAAATCTTACTAAAATGTCTTCTTAAGGCCTCTTTTCAAAATATAGCTGTACCCACTTGGGTAGAAATGTTGTAGGTTTTGGGGAAAAAAAAAAACAAACTCAAAGTCCAAACAAAACAAAACCCACCAAAAAAAGCCTTCACAATTTCTTTTCTCTCTGAACCCAAATTGGCCTTATCTGCTGAAAGAATTGCAAAAATCTGAACAAGTATTTCAATTACTTCTTAGGATGTTTTTCTTTTTTAATTTTTCATGTTCCTTCCTGAACCCAGTCAAAAGTCATAAGAAATTTTCACTTATCAGCAGAATAGTCTGTAAAGTGCTATAGGAGATTTGAATAAAATCTCGGTTATTTCTTCAGAAGCTAAAGACCATGCAGTACAAATCATAATGAACTTATATTTGAGTGGAAGGATTAAGAGCGCAAGGCTCTTTAAGCGTGGGCATCTTGCTTAAAGTAATGTTTTTAAAGTTACTGTTGTTAGCAATACGTGCTTATGCTGTTAATTGACTGGGAGGCATCTGTTTTATAAAGATGTTTCTGATCAACCCTTCTATACGTTTGCAAAGACCAGGCTGCCACTTTCATGCATCAAATACCTGGTGCCTCCTTACAAAACCACCAAAACATTTCTTGAAAGGCCATGTAAACTAAATGCTTCAGGGTTTCCTTAGTATTGACCAAAACATGCAACATGTTCCTGTTTCTGGGAGTACGGCTGAACCAACATAGGGTTTCCTCGGGGTGGTTTTTTAATGCCCTTCCCACAGCAGTGAGGGAAGTGATAATGGAAGGAAGTTTTCTGTGGTGCCAAAAGAAGTGTCTTGGTTTCAAAATTATATTCCTGAAATCAGCCTTAGTATTAGCATTTAAGAGGTGATTATTAAGGAGGCAGAGCAAGAAAAAAAAACAAGTGGTGAAGTTGGAAATGTCTCAGATGGTCAATAACTCCTCCATAGAGGCCAAATCACTACAGCTTGTGTAGCAAGATGCTGCCTTTTGAAATTGCTGCTGATTTATTGCTCCTGTTTGCAGAACAGTGTTATGTAGTGAAACTGTGTGTTGCATTTACTGGACACTATAACCCACTAGTTTGCATGGTTGCCTTCTGAACCTTACTTTGAGCTCATCAAACTTAAATTGGTGTGTTCAAGTAGCTGAGTTAGTTTTGTGTTGAGTGCACTTGGTCCATTTGAGGACGACTACATGGATCTGCCAAGAAGTGTCAGGTCATTCAGGTGTCAGTATCTGTGAAGTGTTCCATCCACTGTACTGGACACTGAGGACAGTGCAGACAGATCAGGATCTGGCTGAACATGACAGGGCAGCTTAATGCACTTTTAATTTTTTAATGGTTCACAGCTTCTTCATTAAGCCGACATCCTTCAGAAGGCTGGTGGGGCTCTTTTGAAAGAGTGGAAGAACAATTTTGGAAAATTTGTAGCATGCATAGCCAGAATCCTTAGGCTGTATCTGAGCTCATTGTTTTTATTCGTGTGTCTTGCTGAACTGGCAGGTCAAATCGCCAAAAAGCAGGAGCTGCACAGACCAGCACAGCCAGAGCTTGGATGACATCCGCCTTTACAAGCGCCAGCACCCACCACTAAGTGCCACACTGTCTTCAGACACGTCTCACAGCTACACATTCGGCTGCAGCCTGGAGGATAAGCTGTCTATCTATGAATGTGTTTATTCCACAGCGGACTGCAAAACCAAGTCTGCCCTTTATGGGAAGCGATCCATGAACTGCCTCTCCTTGGATCTTCTGGGAGAGGACCAGCTCCCAGAGGAGTTTGTGGTGTAATGAGATTGGAGCTCTTCCATACCAGGAAACAGCTCATCATGGAAACATATACCTCATTAACACATGTGATGTCACTCTGGTTCTTGCAGGAGATTGTGAGCAGCTTTGTTATTCAGCTCTATATCAGTAAGTGGCATCACTTCTGCAGACCTGACTACAGGGCAAGTCAGCTGGAGTGTAGGACTTAACATTGGCATTGGAAGTGTCTGTCTGAGTAGAAAATGGAAGCAGCCTGCACCATTAGCACTGACACAACCAACATAAAAACCAAAAAACAGTGGACCAAAACTGATGCTAGTAAAGCAGACTGTGTCTAAGTGGATTAATCAGAAAGAAATTTAAAGTCTATGTCAGTTTGTCTTCCTGCCTTTCTCTTGTGGTCCATGTCTATTAATGCTAGTGTACAGATAGTTTTGGTTGTCTTGAGTTTGTGCTGCTGTAACACTGCCAACAGCTGTCAGGCCAGGATATACTTTGAGCACATTTGGAGGGCCGTGTATGGAAGTGTCTGGCCTGTTTCTGTTGTAATGAACACAAGTTGCCTACTTGCTTCACTGGGAGCAAGGCTTGCTCTTCCTGGAGTTTCTTCTTCTTCTTTTTTGTTGTTGTTTTATTGTAAGCATCCAGCCAAATACAGTGTGCGGCCTTTTTTTCTTTTTTTTTTTTTTTACTGCAACAAATGGAACTGTCTCCCAGCTGCCTAGTACTGCTGTGATGCAGATTGGTAAATAAATGCTTATATCCTTGGGGAGATGGGGAGGGGATAAAACAAATTACTTGGCTGTTTCCGAGAGTACAGAAGACAAGTTGAGTGTTAATTGACTGGCTTTTGAAGACAGGAGTGTGACTGGAGAGTTTGTCCAGGCATGATCACCCCTTACTTTGATTCATACTTTCAAGTTGTTATTTTTTTGTTTGTTTATTTGTTTTTAATAAATCTGTTTCTTAGACATTTTTCCTCTGCTTAGGAGGCAAATATGGACTGGAGAAAGTTGCTTTGTAAGGGCAGACAGAATCACTGTCCTACTTAGTCATGGATAAGTGGTGCTTCGGGGCTGCTGCTGATGGAAGTGTAGGGTGTGTGTCAGACCAAGGGTACTTGTTTGGTGATCTTGAGAGTGGTTGAGCTGGCTGTGCTGGCTCTCACTAGGAAAATAATGATGCTGTTTGATTCAAGAATTTGCTGTGGAAAGCATCCTGCTACCTTGTTACATACAAACAAATATATCTTTGATTTCCTCCCCTATCTCCCCCCCGGTACCCGCTCCCCTCATCAATTCTCAGCATTTGGGAAACTTGTACTTGAAGGTATGTGTAACCTATGCCCAGCTTTTGACAACCTTGCCAGGTGTGTTTTGGCAAATTCTAGAAGCAGAGGGATGCTATTCTGCTAGTTGAGGCAGTGTGTGTTTTGCAGTGTTGGTCACTCAGAAGCTGAAGTTAACTGAATTCAGGAAATTAAGGAAAGCCAGATCACGATGAGGAAGGTTTGAGCTGCTACTTTGATGGTGGGCTTGCAACCTTAGTAGTTGTCTGGTAAATTGCATTGCCATAAGCGGTTAAAGTAGCAAATCCATGGAGTCTGTCAGCTCACTATTTCTATGCAAGTGTGAGTGTCACCTCTCTAGAGACAGAGCATGCAGGTGCATCTGCATTTGCTGAAGTGGCATCAGTGGCTGTACGTGCTCTGAGATGAATCCTGCACTAAACCTTAGCTGTATATTTGAGGAATGAACGATGGGCACAGGCTCACTGCAGCCATAACTTAGTTGACTGTGCTGTCTTTGATCACACTGTTCTTTTGTTTTGTAATGAAGAATTAGGAGCTGTATGTTCACTGTAGCCTCTTTTCCTGTCTTCCAAACAAAGCCAAAATGCCTTTAAAAAGTACTTGATGTATGTTTACTGCATCCAAAATAAACTCTTCTAATGGATCTAGCTGGGTAAAGGAAATCTGGCTGGCTGCTCTTGAACATTCCAGTCAAGCCTCCTGCTGTCAGTCACTCCCTGTTACCTGGGTCCTGTTTAGCTGTAAGCCATGGGAGATGGGCACAGCCAGGATCCAGGAGGCCAGTGGCTGCACTGCAGGGACCAGGCTTGCAGCAATGCAAGAGCCTTGCTTTTGCAGCCACCGCAGAGTGGGAGGGATGGCTCTTACTGCAGCAATGCCCATCTGTCCACGGCAAAGGTGAGGGGCGGGAGTCCGGAGCAATAGGCCTACTAAACTCTTGCTCTTCACTGATGCAGACCTCTGGTGACTTGTAGTTCTGGCAAGGTTGTTAACAGGAAAAAAAAGGTCAAAAATCAAGAGTCTAGTTGTTTGGAAAACTGTCTTAAAATGCTTGTGCACCATGTGCACACTTCTCTCATAGACAATCACGTTCATACCTGCTTCGTCACTGAAGTGTTTATTGCCCGTAGGCAGCTTGATATTCTCTTTTTGCAGTTACCAGGCATCCCAAGGATTTGTTGAAGTGCTGTAATCCTGCTGCCACTGGTTACAAAATACACCAATGCCTGAAAACAGTGTAATTGACTTGCATGAGCAGCCACTGCCTTGTGTGTACCTATATTTATTCATGGCTGGTGAGGAAGACAAATTCTACAGGTCTGGCCATCTTCTCTCAGCAGTATGTGCAGATCTCTGCAGTACTATAAGTGACATATGCATATGAAGGGGAGACCAGACACTTTTGTGTATAGACTGAGAATGAATTAATACCTTACAAGCACTGTGAATATCTATTATGCAACTTTTTGTATTCATATAAAAAAAAAACACACCTGTTTCTGCTAGTAATAGATTTATTTTTTGTTTGTCTTTGGAGCTAGAAGGTCTCTATTTTGGGGTTTGATAGTTTGGTAGACATTAGCATGTAAACATTTATCAGTTAGAAACTAGCTGCCAATATTTGTACATATTTGTAAAATACTCATGGTATAATCACTCTATTTTAATGGTAAAAAATGGTAAAAGTTTCTCCTTTCCATGAAAGGAATTTCTTCTTTAAAATGAAATATAAATAATTATATATACACCTGCAATAAAGTATGGATAGAAAAACGTAATTGTGTGGCTTTTTGTGTGTGTGTGTGTGTGTCCAGGGACTGTGTTCAGTGATGTCTTCCATTTGAGATAGGTTGTAGAAATTAATTTGCTGCCAGACTGTAATCCGTATGAGCTCCACTTGTGATGACAAACCCAGAGGCACTGTAGTCACTGCAACAACTCCCGTTCCTCCCCACCGTTCTCAGTGGCACGATGCCAAAGGGAGCTCTGTCAGGTATTACGAACCCAGTCGAGCAGGTTGGAGTCAGTGGGACACGAATGGGTGCTGAATCTAACTGAAGAGACCAGTTAAGGTGCTCGTGGTCGTTAATCAAGAAAACTAAGCGTGTGAACTCCCAGGGGTGTCGAGAGATCCTGTCAGCACCATCCGTGGGCTGCATCCAAGGACAGGCACACCAGCCCACATGATGCAAAGTGCTGCTGAAGAGCACTCTAGCAAAGTCACCTAACCTGCTGGCCTGGGGTCTGGCATAGATAAAGGAAAGTTTTGTTTTCTTGGGTTAGAAATCTATGAAGGAGTGCCACAGTATGACTATTTGGATCTCTTCTGGAAGAAGCTTGATGACTGGGGTTCTCTTGTTTGTTGTTTTTTTGGGTTTTTTACTTTTCTCTGAATATGTTTGGACAATCAAATCTAGTAGTCTTAAAAAAAAAAAAATTGCTTTTTATGAACTTTGATATTGTGTTGCCCCTATTCTTAGGGTGTCCCTTCTTGTCCTTTGTGTTTCTGTTCAGCACCGGCTATGTTTCCAGTATATAGATTTTCAAGGACTATAAAGACTCGCCCAGCTTTGGTTTGGGAATGCTGGAAGGAGGTGGTTTGGTAACACATGGAGGTAAAAATAGCAGGCAAGTATTAACTCATCTAAATTTGAAGGGCTTTGTTGCTTCTATTCGTTTCTTTGCTTGGCAAGTTACAGCACTTTCTTGCCCACTAGGGTGGAATGCTGCTGACCAGAATTCATGCAATGAGTCTGTTCCTGAAGATGGGGCATCTCATGGTACTGATAAATCCAGTGTGGGTTCAGTAAAGCGGTCCAGCGTAGGAGGGAGGCAGTGTGGTTCCTGCACTGGATCTGTGAGGAATGCCAGGTGTGGGAGCTGCGTGGAGGGAGGTACGGCGCTAAAGCTGATGGGTGGAACAGCCCAGATGTTTTGGGTGAAGGGAGGGCAGTTCCTCGGTGGAGTTTTTGGCAGTGGGGTCTGAGGCACTGAGAGCAGTTCCTCGGTGGAGTTCTTGGCAGTGGGGTCTGAGGCACGGAAGGCTGATATGAGTGTTTTAAGAATCTGAACACTTTTGAGCAATACCTGGTCCTAAAGCCTTTCTGCTCCCTGCTGTAGGAATTGTCTGCACTGTGTGTGTGTGTGTTGGGGGGTGTGTGTGTGTGTTGGTGTGTGTGTGTTGGGGTGTGTGTGTGGGTGTGTGGGTGGGTGGGTGTGTGTGTGTTGGGGTGTGTGTGGAGGTGTGTGTGTGGGTGTGTCTGTGTGTGTGTGTGTGTTGGGGTGTGTGTTGATGTGTGTGTGTGTTGGTGTGTTGGGGTGTGTGTTGGG
>JAWWEE010000105.1:40401711-40578595 GCA_035221455.1 Xenops minutus | reverse complement strand
GGGTGTGGGTGGGTGGGTGTGTGTGTGTATTGGTGTGTGTGTGTTGGGGTGTGTGTGTGTGGGTGTGTGTGTGGGTGTGTGTGTGTGTGTGTTGGGGTGTGTGTGTGTCTGGGGGGGGGGGTGTGTGTGTGTGTGTGTGCGCCCCCTGGAGGCTTCCCCGGGCGGCAGCGGGGTGCGGTGGGGCACGACGAGGGGGGACCGAGTAGGGACGCTGTGGGGACCGAGTAGGGGCCGAGTAGGGGCCCTGTGGGGACCGAGTAGGGACGCTGTGGGGGCCGAGTGGGGGCCGAGTAGGGGCCCTGTGGGGGCCCTTTGTGTACGGAGTGTCGGCCGGGCCGGGCTGGGCTGGGCCGCGGGGCGGCGCCCGAGGAGCGCGGCGGGCCCGGCCGGGGCTGCGGTGCTGAGGGAGGGCTGTGTGTGCCCTGCCGGCCCTGCGGCTGGAGCTGGCCTCCGGGGCCATCGCTGCAGCCAGCACGGGGCTGCACCAGCCTCGGGTACCACCCCGCACCCAGGCAGCTTTGCTTCCCTCATCGTGCCGCCTGCGCCTGCGGCGAGCACCCTTTGTGCAGGAGCTCTGCCGCGTCCGAGCAGCATCACTGCGTATTCCCCCGAGCTGCACCCAGGAAATCAGGCGCGCCGCATTTGTAATCCTGTGCTGAATTTTTAATGGCACCTCAGTGGCTTTGCAGTCACTTGCCCGGTGCCCTGCTCCACTTCTGCGACCTCTCTGGGGCGGTGAATTTTAGTGTTGGGCTGCTGTCTTGCCGCAGTTCATCCTTTGGCCCTCGCCTCCAGCCGAGCTGGCGCTGGGGCAGCTGCCGGAGCGGTGAGCCCACGGCTTGGCGAGGCGCTGGTACAGGGCGCCTCTCGCACTGCACATTCCTGGCACGGCACATCCTTTGGCAGCCACGGCCGGTGTTGGCCTTCATCGGGAGGGAGGCAGACGAAAGGGTGAATCTGGTGTCGACAAGGAGCCTTTGGTCAGCAGGGATGGGCTAGAGGAAGTGATGGGATGATGGAGAAATGTACATGAAAGATTTTGTTTCCTCATGGATGACTTCACTTGTCTCATCCAAGCAGCATTTTATAAAGTAAACCCACCTCAAAGTAGTTCCCATCCCTCCTTGGCATGTCCCTGAAGCTCATTTTTGGGGGTGCATTCCAGCCCAGAGCCATGCTGCATTTTCATGCTTCTGGTCAGCCAGAGACTGGCTGTACCTGTCCTTCTGAACCCTGAATTTCACTCTGCAAGGAGGAGATTGTGGTTGTTAGAGTAAGATCCAGAGAGCAACCCTTTCATGGAAAGTCTGCCATTCTACCACAGAGATGTAATGATCAGAAATCATATTTATCCTTTCTGTTAGACTGTGGGGACAGCTGGGTATGGGCTACTGAAGAGCATAACTGTGGTATTTTAAAATTCTGCATGATTTTTATTCCTGGAAATATAAACCTCACATTTTTATTTTAAATGTCATAAATATGTTTATACCAATTTTTATTTTTTTTTCCAATCACTGCTGTTCTCAGTATGCAATGAGATAATTGGATATGGCATATGCTAGAAGCCTTAAGTCTCAAGCCACCATGTGGAAAATACCACTTTAGCAAAAGTATTCAGTGTAGGAAAAATTAGCTTGCATATGCCACAGAAAGTACTCAGCCCCTTTGCTACAACCAGCTAACAAGCACCCTGAGCTGTTTGACAATCGTGGCAACAGAGAATGCTTCCCACATCTACATTCTTCATCCTTACAGAAAATGAAGCCTTGACTGTGGCTTGCTCTCTAATCGAAGGGTTTCGGTCTGGAGGAGTTGCACTGAAGCAGCCTCTCCCTGCTCTTCTGCTTGGGTGCAGGCTTTGGGATTACTCTTCCCACACCCTCTCAGATCCAAGTGCATTCAAAAGAGCTCTGGCTATTGGGATGGAGATTCCTGAGCAAAATCATGCGCTGTAAAAAGCCAGGTACTTATCTCTCCTCCATGGGTAACTTCAGGGTTGAGATCAAGGAGGCTTTTTGCCTTGTTCTAACGTACCCACCACTGGAAATATCTGTGGTGCAGTTTATTGTTGGTCCTGGCAGTGCTATTGAAAACTTTCTGCCTGTCTTGTAAGCTGTGCTCCTATATTTAGGGTTAAGTGACTTGCTGCATGTGTGGTGAAAGCATGGGAAGTTAGCCTGGGTTTTATCTGTATCATCCCCTGAAGCAGATCCTTAGCTCTCTGTGTTTGCAGGACCAGTGACACCAGCAGTGTCCCTGTCCTCTCCTCTGGCATACATAGTGCACTACTGCTGCAATCAGGGAGAGTTTTCTGCCCATATGGTCTTTCTGTGGCTCATGAACATTTTCTGCCTATGGTCTTTTTAGTCAGACATCAACAGAGGGCTCCCACAATTTCTATATTAAAGTGCTAATGGGTTATATGATGCATTTTTGGGAGCTCCTGTTCTTTGGATGGTCAGGAAGGACATGCCAGTCACCAGAGTGGGCAGGTGAGGCACCTGGGGGCAGGGGGATAATGTTAGTATTGCCAGCTTTGACTGCATTTCTTGCAGGTGTTGCAGTGTTCTAGGTTTTCTTTGTAAAGCCCAGCTCCCTGAGTCTTGCTTTTGCATAAGGCTCACAGCTTCTAATAAGAAAAACAAGGAATGCTTCCTAGCATACCTGGCTGAAGGGAAAATTTGGCAGTAAGAGTGCTCAAAGGGCCCATGCCAGAAGGGCAATAGAGTGCCATAAGTATGGGTGTGTTTTTGAACAGCTAGTCCAAACTCATGCTTGTGCATTATTATTATGAGGCTGGGAGTGTGGACACCACCTCTGGAGCAGCTGTGGCCCTGACTAGTCCCAGCCCAGCCTGGCTGCCAGCACTTGTATTCTGCTGGCCGCATCCTGAAGCAGGATGAGTGGCAGGGTTTTATGTGGGAGCATCTGGGTATGGTTTGCTTAACACGTGCTCTGCAAATAACAGAGAGGGTGCAAACCATTGCTTTTCAATCTGCTTCAACACAAGCCAAATTGACATCTAAAATTTTCAGAATTACTGCTGAAAAATATAGGGCAAGCTTGTTGCTGCAGCCACGATGCTGCTTTTATCCTGTTTTCAGAATAAACATAGATGGGTAGGAGCTCTTGCAGGCTGCTTTTCCTAAGGACACTGCCAGAGCATTAGCTGAGCTTTCGAACAACTCACAATCTTTAAGGTCAACAAGCTTTAGAGACTCCTCTGAGCTGCTACCCCAGACTGCTACTGCCACCACTCTGGCCCTGCTTCGTTAAGGCAGTAACTGAGGCCCAGAGTTGCCTCTCTAACTCCAGCCAAGTGCCCACAAAACTCCAAGTACAATTTCTTCCCGTTTGAGGATGGATGGATAAAGCAGAAAGCCCCAGAGGACACAGTGAGAGCAGAGACAGCTGCTTCAGTGGTGACATCCCAGGTGTGTAGGAGCATGAGGTAGTTTATGGTGTCCCTTAAGCTGCTCTCCTCTGCCTGAGGGCAGGGCCCAAAAAGGGTTTCTGGTGGCTCAGGTGTTTACATTGCTGCAGCTGGTGGCAGGTCCAGGTGGAGAGTGTTACAGAGGAAAGCAATTAAAGCATAGGAAATTATCTCTCTCCTGAGAGGAGGAGCTAAGGCAAAGAGATGTGTCAACACATGTTCTGGTAGAAATTATCAGAATGCTTCAGTGTCCTTGTCCTGTGGATGGGCTGCCTAGAAGAGAAGTAAGGAGAGCCTTGCTGGGGTGATGAGGTAAGACTTGCTTTCCTCTCAGTCTTTCCCAAATGTTCACTGTAGAAGCCATAAGCAGCTGCTGGGATGAAAACTGCTTCTATCTTCCTCCTGTCTGGTGTATCCTAATGGTGGAGCTGCTGACTTTTTCCTGGAATAACTTGCAAGGACTGCAGGCAGCAATGACATGGGCAAAGGCAGCAGTAACTCAACAGGACTTTGTTAAGTCTCCTCTCTGCATCATTAGGACAGGGCTTATTCTATCCCTGACTGCCCTTATTTTATCTCATTTCTGTCTCTCATCTTACCTGGAGCTTGGGATTCTCCTGGGAGAACAGCTCTGTAGTCCCAGTCTCTTGAGCTGCATGTCATGTCAGTTGTCAATTGTCCAGCAGTGTCCTCCCTTGGGATATATGCACTGCGTTTGTGAGTGTGGTCTCCTGGGAGCGGCCACATCTGGCTGTGAGCCTGGCAGCATGAGCAGCAGAGCGAAAGTGGTAGCTCAGGATGTGTCAGTGGGACGTCTGCAGGGAGTGACCTGGTGGCAGTGCCACTTGGTGAGTGTGGGTGGGAGACACCACAGGGCTTCTCCAGGGACTCTCAGACCTGCTCTGTCAAAAACAGGTGCCTAAACTGAAACTCTGGCCAAGGTCTGGCAAAATCTCACCACTGAGAATGGAACCTCAGGTGCCTCATGCAAAAAGCCACTGAAATCTGGACTCCCAGGGATGTTTTCAGGACTTCAATGAGGTAACATTGTATGAGTCAGTGTCAGGGCATCTTCAGTATCTCTGTGGCTGCCAGAGCTTTATCAGTGCTCCCTTAGGACTATGTGCCTTTTTCTCTTTTACCTTTTCCCCTCTTGGGAGGTAAATGGTGTCTAAAGGTCATGAGCCTTCTTGGAGGCTGGATCCTTTTGCTTTCTTGTGCCTGTGGTGAGGTGTCTCCTTGCCTTCAAGCTTCCCATTGCCACACTGCCCTGTCATTGTGACATTGTGTGTGGCCCAGAGCACAGCTGGCTGCAGGCGTCTGGCATGTGCTCTCCATGTCTGGCTATGTCCACAGGCCCTGGTGGGGCCTGAGTGGTGGTGTGTAACATTCTCTGGTTCTCACAGAGCATTTGGGGGTATTAGTATCCTGAGTACTTGGCTGGTCTCTCCAAAAAGATGCCCTGGCTGAAGGGAGTTGGTGCTGCCTTGTGCAGAGCCATGTTTGCCTGCAAACAGGCAGATATGTCCCCAGTGGCACCTCCTCTTCCCTGGGCTTAGCTGGGTTGTTTTGCAGAGGGATCAGCTCACTGTTCCATGGAGGTGCACAGCTCATTTCAGGAGAGACACAGCAGGAGCAAACCTGCGAGCAAGCATGGGTACTTGCCTCTAGCAAGAGGTGGATGAAGAAATACAAGAGTGGAGAGAGCAGCTGCTCTCTTGGCCTGAACTTTGTAGGAGGTAATACCTGTAGCTACTTCTAAGCTCATACAAGCTCCACAACCAGACTGGGTGCAGTCCTGGTGAATTGAGAGTCAGTAGTCAGTATTTGTGTGCCCAGCTTCCCCAGGTATTGCATTTCCCTGCTATGTAACTTGACCAGAGAAGTTTTTTACCAGGATTTCAGGACCCTTTCCGGGACCTCTACAGTGACTGTGCAGATTGCTTGCTTCTCTTCCTCTGCTCCATGTTCCCATGCAACTGCACATTTTTACATCTTTGTTATTCGCCAGTTCTTCTGCCTTTTTTCTGTATGATGCAGGAGCTGAGCTAATGGCTTGCAGCTGGGATTGCAAAGGATGATTTGATGGGGACTAAGAAGGCTTTAACATAGACCTTCCTGTGCTGAAAAACTGTTGGTCTGTTGCTTCCATCCCATGTCCTGTTGTGAGTTGCTTTTAGTCATGTGGTGCCCATATCAGTGTGTCCATTGTAAGTCCTCTCTCCTTGTTCACATGGGCAAACAAAAAAACCTGACACTGGTGAACGTGCAGGAACAGCTTGTGTCTTGGCATCACAGTCACATCCTGCCCCTTGCTGTTGCAAATATTATGGTGAATTTAGCAGATAAACCAGACTCTGCAAAGGAAACCAAAGTCAGGCTCAGATCTGACTACGGACATCCTTTACTTCCCTTTGACTTGGACGTTCCCCACAACACAGTTGCTGGTCTGGTAGCTGGTAAAGGCAGTTTCAGAGTCTTCACAAACGAAGAGGGGAGTTAAAGAGTGCAAGGGGTATGTTGCTGTAGTGTTTTGCCCAATGTAAGAGGCTTGCTACCACAAGGTGTTTCTCAGGTCTCATGGCATTGAGTAGCCAGCAGCAGCAAAAGACACTGCTGTAACTTCCAGCTGGTACATTCCACAGTGAATGTACAACAGCTTTCCACAAAGAGGCATGAAGTCTTTCTTCTGGATGGAGACTGGGAGGGCACGGACTGGGCATGTGTCTCTCCGTAAGGCAGCATTAGTAGAGGCTGTCCAGAGGTGCAATGCCCTTTGCCCTCACTGGAGGTAGTTGACAGTGGCTGTTGTGCTGCCTGGCACTTTCCCAAAACCCAGTTTTTCATCTCTCTGAGCTGGGGTGTCCTTGCTTAGATACTGCAATATTGAATTGCCTCTGGTGAACTTTGTCCTGTCTCTGTTGGGAATTGCTTTCCACAAGTCAGACACCGTGAAATAGCCTGTCAGGTCTGACTACCTAAGCTGGGTTGTGTTAGAAGGCTCTGAGCACGTTAAACACCAGCTAGTTGTTCTCTATGGATTCAGTCTTGGCAGCAGAGCCAGTTGGCACAGCATGGGCTCCTTCTCCAGCATCTTTTGAAGTAGCCTGTGAATGTGTGCATGCACCCATCCATGCTGAGCCACCTACCTCGAGGAGGGCTAGGAATATGGGTCAGGAAAAAAGGATCCTGGACACCTGACTGAATCTCAAATGCAAACAAAACTTAACCAGAACATGTGTAATGCACACTGTGCTGGGCATGTTGGTGCTTCCTGGCCAAAGCACGTAGCGCTGGAAATATTGGAATCCATGGATAAAGCATAAAGAAGGACTGCTCCCTAGTGTGTCAGCTGTCCTGTTGCTGAATTGGGTTGTGTGTTTATCCTGGAGCTTGTGTAATTCAAAATGCCAGATCAGCGCACGTAGTGGGCAGAGTCTGTGTGTGTGTGCGTGCTCAGAAGGAGGTGGAGTAGGCTCATGCTGCAGAAACCCATACATCTGTGAGGGAGGAGGTATTATCTTCTGTCTCTTGGAACTTCAAAGCTTCTGGTGTGGCCTCCAAAACGTTTTAGAGCAGTGGGGTGGTGGTTTGGTTTTGTGGTTTTTGGTTTGGATTCTTTTTTTGTTGTTGTTGTTTTTTTCTTTTTTTTTTTTTTTTTAAATTTAAAAGAGGGAAGGAATTGATTAGTAAAGTCCAGAGGAATATGAGAGGGAAAACCATTCCTTCTGGTGCTTGCCTTTAAGTGAACTACTGGGCACTGAGTCATCCCAGCCAGGATAGTAATTTCATGTAACACAAGAGGGGCAAGAAGGAACATTTGTTGGAGGAGATATTTGCAAGCATGAAGCCAGAGGAGCTGGGAGAACAAGGGGTGATAACTTCACTCAACTGTGGTTCCCCAAGAAAATGAGCAGAGGTGCAACTTTAGGTCTGCAATTCTGTGGATGAGATGTACATTTCATGTTCCTGGAGTTTGATAGCTGTGAATTTTTTCCCCTATGTTATTTCCCTCAAAGCTGATGCTAAATACTTGGTCCAGATAGCTGGAATAGCGCCACTCTTCTTTGTTGCTGAGTTTATGTCCTGGTGTTTGAACTGCAACACCTTGAATGTGTTTGGTCATGTGACCAGCATTTCAGCAAGTTTTCTAAAGCTGATCTCTAAATCATTAGAGATGTGTCATGTCCTGCACAAATGAGGTGAACTTTGAGCACTGCATCATCTTAATCTAGTATTGAGTATTGCTTTGTCTTATCAGTCTCAAACTCTTGGGTATGGAGGGTTTGGTTTGTTTTTTTTTTTTAAATCTGAGATCTTGGGTAAAACAGGCAGACAGGAGTGCTCAAATGCCAAGCTGGTTCTGTGAAAGGCTGCAGAACCTTCGGTGTTCCTGCACTCTGGGCCTGTTTGCTCCTCCATGAGTAGATGCAGCTGCTCCTTCCTCTGGTTGGAAGGGACTTGCAAGCCCATCAGCTTGCAACTGCTTCTCTGCAGCAGGAGCCAAAAGCCTTTTTCAGTAACCATGTCATTCTGTCTGTTCCTTGCATTTTGCAAAGGTTTGAAAAAGCGCTTCATAAAATGGAATCAACAATTTAATAACAAATTAAACATTTTTGTGAACCTTCCAATGCCGATTATGGTTTTTATAGCTTGGCTAAACCCAAGAGCAGCCTCTCTTTGTGGTGTGGCTGCTGCCAAGGCATGAAGCCACACATGGAAATTAAATATATAATTTTCAAATGTCAGCATAGGTCAAGGCTTTGTTTAAGAGTGGACAAAAGGCACTGGCTGGTTTAATTACTGGGGTGGGGTTTTTTTAGCCCTGTGATGAAATGCAGCACTCTTAAGCATTGCTTCTTTGGGCTCAGCTGGTAAGAGTGTTCCTAGGTGATGAGGAGGACTAAAGGCTTATCTGGAGCGGATGCAGAGTTCTGTGACCTGCAGTGTGAGTTTAGCACTCAGAGCACCTGTGAGTGCCAAGTGAAGATTCTCAGAGGAAACTGGTGGGGAACTTCTTGCCACATGATCTGTGCTGCCTCATTGCATGCTGCCTTCCCCTGTTCAGAAATCCAGGTGCTGCAAGTGAACTGGGGACAGATTTGCAAAGGCTGAACTGTCACCACAGAGCTTAACAGTACAGCTGGGCACGTATATTAGGGATTGAGGCTGAAAAAAGTAAGTGAAGAACCTCCACAGCAGTTGCATGTTCTTTGAAATCAGGTCCTTGAGCAATCAGTGTCCCTAGCTGTGGCAAACTGAGAGTTGGGGCTCTAAACCCTTTGCCTGGACTCCCTTGCTAGACTAGGGAGGCAGAGATATTGCTGAAAGTGGATCTATCCTGTTAATCCCTTTCCTTTGTCAAGGGAAACTACCAGCTGCAGTTGTTAAATTCCATCTGTAATTATAAGTTAACAGAGAAATGTGGGCACCCAATTGTGCTTTTGGGGCAAATTTTGGACTTGTACTTTAAAGGTTTGTGTGATTCTAGGTAAGTTTAGACATCTGCTTTATGTAGGTCTATGTCTACACGTATCTGTGTATTTTACCCTAGAGAAGCACTTGTTGCTATTAGGACTTGGGGACTGGTCTGGCAAAGTCCCGTTTTACCTGACCCATCTCCAGATCTGTTGCATGTTGTACAAGCCAGAGCATTCATGTGTGCTGGGGAGAAACAGGAGCTCAAACATTTGTCTTTGAACCGGATACAATTTTTCTGCCTTCTGGGAGGGTGCTTGGCCTTTAGGTTAGAGGATGTGTGAGTGGGGTGTCAGGGGCAAGGGGTGCTGCTTGGAGTTTGGAAGCTGCCTCCAGTTTCACATAAGGTGTTCGGGGTACACTGGCAGGAGTATGAGACCCTGGGCTTCCCAGGCAGCTGCTGTCCTGGTCAAGGCTTCATGCCACTGACTGCTCGACCAGCTGGACACTAAACCAGGATGCTGAATACTGCAGTACTCATGAGAGCAAATTCTCTTGTGTTTGCTGGTTTCTATAATTGGTAGGCTTTTTGAGGAGGCTTCTGACTACTGTTGCTAAAATGGTTTGCTTGGCTCCTCTAGAGGGCAATGAAGGCAGCAGCATTAATTCAAAAGGGGCACTGAAGGCCAGTCCCATGGGTAGCTGGGGTTTGTGATGCCTTGCATCACCATGTGGAGCTTCCTAGAGCCAGTCAGGGTACAATGGAAGGTGACGTAGCTGAGCACTGACTGAACTGCTACAGGAGAAAGCTGGAGCCCAGGGGAGGAGAATGAGAGCCCAACAGTGAAAGGTTAATGTGTTGACTGCCACCAGGGTCCATATACCAAGGATCATGGACAGGAGAGAGCACCCCCTATATGCAACAGCAGTCCCCCCAGAACAGTGACTCAGGGACCTATTTGAGCAAGGAGGAGGTGGGGCAGGTTTGAGAGTGCTCTTGCTCAAAAGACACCAGCTGAATGCTGCATCATGCACTTATGGACTCTCTGAAAGGAATTTCTCTTGACTTAGGTAGCTTTTACTCTCATTTGCTTGTGCACCCTTAAAACTTTTACCCTTCTTCTCTTCAGTGCATCACATCTGACCTTGGGATTGAGCAATCACATCTCTACAACCCAGGAATTTCCAAACCTGCAAGTTCTTAGAACAAAATGTTAACCTTGCTTGCCTGCATATCCTGTATGCTCTGTTGTGCAGGTCAAACACTGAGTGATATGCTACACTGACAGGAAAACAGGAATAGGGAAAGCTGCATACTCACAATTTGGCAGAGTTAACGTCAATGAAGAAACATAACCTTTTGGTACTTGCTCATATTTGAGGGATTTATTTTTCTGCTTTAACAATAAATATTGCTGCTTTTCCCCTACCCTATAGATTGTAAATAAATGTAAAGTTTTCAAGAGCAGTTTTTCTGGAGAAAAGTGCAGCTAGTGATGAGTTGCATTTCTGTGTAACACTTAGAAATGTTAAATCCTTAAAACACTTGAGGAATTTACTTATAGATGCTGATGGAATCAGCTAGCCATTGTCACTTAACCTCCCTTTGAGCTGTAATCCAGGCTGCTTTAGTAGCCTGGCTGTCCAGAGGCTAAGGTGAGCTTGAAGCTGGCTGCTCCTGCATTTCATTTACCAGGCTAACACTCCTTGCTGAGCTTTGTAAGTTCCTGTGGGCAGATACTTTTTGTATCCATCTGTTTCTCTTGGAATCGGGTAAATTTGAGGCTTTTTTTACCCTCGTGACATTATTTAGGAAAGCAAGTGGTTGGATACTAATGTTCTGAGCACCAGAGCACTTCATGCAACACAGCAGCTGTTATGTATTCAAGGGTGAAATTCCAATAATAGTATGCTACCTAATCTCTGGATAAATATTTATGCTTGTGAAGGTTAAGTGACTTTGAGTACTATAAACTCCAACCTTTTGTGTAGGCTGCTGCAATTTAAGCTTTCTTGCAGTGACCTAACAATGACCTCTCTCTCAGTCTAGGGGCAGAGTAATGGCTAGTGGAAAAAATTGAGAGTGAATCTTGAGGCCTCTGCTGAGCAATAATGTAGTGTGTAAAACACATCAGGTGTGATTTGAACCTAAATGCTCATCTCAGAACCACTTCTCATCTCCTAACACTGCTTAAACTTCCTTGAAACTTCTCCCAGTGTAACTTCATTCACAAACCCTGCATGATGTTGTCTCAGCATTGGTGTGAGAGGGCAGAAGCCACTTGTGGATGACAAACAGCATATCACAAGTTGCTGTTTGCTGTTTTATTCCTGTGACACAGTTATCATTTTCTAACCTGCAGGCACAGATTCAAGGTTATGATGTGGCTAACTTGCTTCAGAAATGCAAGAGAAACAACAGGCCAGACTACTACTAAAACAGTTGTACAAGTTGGGTCCCATTAGGATCAGTAGTTATGGGCCTCTCAGCACTCAAAGAGCAAAAATACCCCCAAAACAGGCAAAGATCTGGTTTTAGTGAAAGCAGCAGAGCTGGGATTCATTCCAACCATTTAACCCAAGTGTGTTTTCAGAAAGTTGTGTAATCCCTCATTTGCTTCCTAAATTACATTCCAGAGAGATAACAATATAGCCTTACTCATTTTTCTCCATCTTACTAATGCAATTATTTCCTACCTAAAACCAGAGAACAAAATTCTCTTTAGTAGAGCTGACAGACTGCTTTACATTCCTACCTGTTTGACAGTGCATTAGGAATGACCCTATCTGTGCTAAATAGAAGAGCAACCCAAAATAACCTGTCTCAATCCAAGCTGGGAGGAAGTATTTCACTTGCTGTTTTGAAGCACTAGAGTGATATTTAGACTCCTGTCTTCTACTGAGAAAACGGAATGCACCCTTGGCCTTTCAGAAGTGAACGATCCTAAGTCAGGGCTCTGTTCTCTTAGTTCTACTTGCCTAAAGGAAACACATCACCAAAGCCCTCTCTTAAAGCCCGATTTATTTCCCTGCCATTCCACCATGATTGGTAGCTGTTGTCAATACTTGCTATTATCTTAGGAGCAAGAACACTATCAGCAGGTTTATTGCTTACTAATGTCATGTTGAGGATTGTTTATTTTATCTGGCAGCTGATATCTAAAAGAATGGCTTTAGGACAACAATACACACTTCAATCTGAGGAACTCATTAATAATACTTTAATCCACATGAGTCTTAGGTTTTATTTTGCTTTACTCGGCACTGAGAAATTTTTTTTCTTAACTTGTCCTCTCTGAACTTGCCGAGCACGAGTTCCAAATCCCAGAGATTGCATTGATTCTGTTAAATATTTCTGGCCAGGAGAGATGCACAGCATCACCAACAGTTTAGCATCGCCTCCTAGAAGTAGGGAAAAGGCAAAACATACTTAATCACATCATTATTTTCAGTAAGTTATACACTGGTAACATATTGATTCACACAACAGTGAGCATAGGTTAGCATTGCTTTTATGAAGCAAAGACTGCTCATGTTGAAAACAGACAGCTCCTTCAAGGGGAGTCTATATCTAACAATACAATATTTGCCCCCAGGTGTTTCATGGTTTGTAATGTAGATTTTTTCCCCTTACAACTTCATCAGTTAATCAGCACATATGTTATGGGTCTGGGCTCTTCATTAAGTTTTGTCAAATGTTTGCACATTTGGGGTAATGGCAAAATGGTTTATTTGTGTCATAAGAAAACAAAACAGGCTTAGAAGTTTACAGAGAATGATCTAACAGAGGAGGAAATTGCCATTTTCAACACTTCACCTAAACAAGGTCACCAAAGACATACACCAGGTGTGGTTAAAACCAGGCTCAGAGCTCATATGACACAGCTCCTAACTTCCTTTTTCAGCTTTCCCTTTTCATATAGGAACTCCAGCATTAGGTAAAATTCAAAGTTTAAGCAAAAATTAATAGCATTTCAGAAGTTCTGAAGAACTGTTACTTCATTCACTGTCAATGCCTTGGAGATTAAAAGCATGAGGCTTTTAATCTTTTCTGGCTGAAGAAAAAGGAACTAATATACTATAAAAATGGATACAAATCTAACTGCAGGAATAACACTTGCTTTAAAAGCGCTTCTGCACAGATGAGGAGCTAGAGAAGAGGAAGTGTCCCAAAAACACAAAGAAGTTGTAGCACAGTACCATGTCCTGTCTTTCTCCTTTGTCTCACTGTTACAGGGCACAATATTAAAAAATATACCAGTACTTGATTATACCTTGTAGTAATAAAGACTGAAGTTTAACTTGTAAGCTGTACCTGGCATGAGACACCAGTGAAATGCAATTTTTAATCTCTACATGATCCTATTTAGATATTGTTCCTCAAATGAACCTTGGAAACAGCAAAGTTTAGCCAACTTCAGGAGGAGTTCAGAACTCCCCCTGCGTACTCACACTTGCACTGGCTCCAGAGCCAGAGTCTTAGAATAGAGGCCATAGACAAGCAAGGAGTACAAGATCATTCTCCAGTTTTACACAACAAAGAAAGAGGAAAATTAGGAGAAGAAATCTGTATTAAACAGAAGTCAGAATAATCCCTCACCTACAGAGTCCTGAAGCAGATGGGTCAGTTTGCTGTTTCGATATGGGACATGAGACCGCTGCTCTGCTATTGCTCCGAGAACATCAGCAAGGGCTGACAAGCTGCGGTTAATAAATGATGTCTCTCTCAGTGCTGCCCCTGTCACTCCAGACATACCTGGTACAGTGCGGAAAAAGGCAATGTCAACACAAAGCAAAGCTGTTTCAAAACTAACATGTGGAAAATTTAGTTGCTGTATCATCTGCTTTGGACTCAACATTTTTAAACGCAAATTCTGTACCACAACTTCCAGCCTTCCCATGCCAAAAGCAAGATGCAGTGTTTTTTCAGTCTGGACTGCCAATACATTGTTCAATACTCATTTGAAGGAAGATTAAAGAAGGTTCAGTGTCTACAGATGGTCTGAAGCATCTCATGTCAAATTCGATCTCTTCAGCTGTACAATGCATTTTGGCTTTATATGAATTAAGAACAAGGAACTGACAAAGTAGGAACATCTTAAGATCAGATGAGACAATATTGCTTTTGAAAACACTAGTCCACAATATCCCCAGATAGAAGCCTGTTTTGTTCCACCATTTTTTATAATAGGTAACTGACCTATCTGTATCCCTTAGTAAAAAGAGGAGAAGCACTGATGGCTCAAGCTGCTGAAGCAAAACTGCATAGCACCCACATATATGAGTAGTTTGTGTTCACCAAAGGCTGTGAGGTAGTGGTTTATGGCACGATTTACTGTAAGGACATGGAAAAAGGAAAATGATGCCCTTCTACCACCCACCCAGCATGGTGGTATGCAGCTATGCTGCCCCTGAGCAACACTGGAAAGGTTTGATCTATGCAACACATTGCACCAATTCAAAGAGGTGCTGCAAGATCAACTCTTTGGTCAGTCTGGATGAGTGTGAAGTTAAGAGCAATTAATTCCTCCTGTCCTTCCCTCTGCCATATGGGGGAAGAGAAATTTGGTATTAGCATTTAGTATCACATTATTCAAATTCAAGCTTGGTTCAGGACAGTGGACAAGGTACAGATGCATCTGCAATCACTTCTCCTTACCCAGAGCATGTGATCCATGTTAGGCAGAGCTAACAGTTTCCTCTACCACCTACTCTCCCACCTCCTGACAGGTACAGGGAGCAGCTAGAGATCTTGTCTTTCCCTTAGGCCAGCATTTTCCAAACTGGGAGAACCAATGAGGAGTTCAAGAGGCAAATGTGAAAAGGCACAATAATAGCAAACTCCCTAGAAATCTGGACAGTTAGGGTTGAAGGAATGTGACCGTAAGAGAGGATGAAGTTGGAGTAGTAATGTTTCTTGTCAGAGAGACACAGAGCAAAACAGTTTGGAAGACCTGCCAAAGGGTGGACAATAATCTGAGGTAGCATGAATCTCAGGCTAACTTTACAGGAGTCATTGTGTATAGAGACATCCCCAGGCTTCTTCTATATCAAGGAAAGGTGGACTCCTGAAACAACAAAGAAAACTAAGGTGAGGGGATGCATGTTTAAACTGCTGATTATCTATGTTTGGTTAGATGAGCTTCCATGAAGCATTTAGCTGAGTTTTTAAACTGAAACCTAGTTTGCTAAAAAGGGACTACTTGTCTTGTAAATGCTGTTAGTGACCCAGGATGGCTGTAGAGGTAACAAGGCAGGGTGCTGAAGCGTGTGAGAAGCCTGATGTACTGCTCCTCACTTAGATTTGCTGACATTTTAAAACAATTAGGAGTGAACAGCTGCCCTCACTTTTATCAGCTGCACAGCTGATGGCAGAGATCAGTCTGCTGCATATGCTGGACCACATCTAACACTGATGTGAGCACAGCTCTTCTGGCTTCACTGGAGGATCTGGCCTGCCAAGCCCCAACCCAAGGAAATGTTTGTCCTGGTTTAACTGAGAGAACAAACACACACCCTGTTGCTCAATTACATGTTTTCAGCATTTAGGGCAAATGAAAAAAATTATGTATTATATTAGGTTTCTCTGCAGAACAAAAGTTTAACAGTGAGCAACAGTAAGAATTCTTGGCAGTAAAGTAAAAGACTCTTTCATAATACTGGTTCAGTTTTCAAAACATTATTTCTGGAATGGTACATTTGGCTGCATGGTTTTTCTTGGTAAGAAAGCTTGTCCTTTAGGAAATAATCAAGTTTTTGAAATTATTGTGTGCATAGAGGAGGGAAATGCTTTGAAGAAACAATGAAAACAATATTATCTTTTCAACAGTAATTTCCTCCAAGACTTCTTTCACAAAAAGGCAGAAACCCCCACACATGGTGGATATCAATTATTACAGGTATTTGTAATATTTAAATAATTTATGCACTTTAAACATTTCTGTACCAAGACATGCTAATTTCCAGAGTAGAAAAAACAGGCCTAATAAAACCAGTCTGAACAAATAATATACCTATGATATGGGTAAATACCCCGGGCTTATTTCAAGCTTATGCAATCAGAATTTCAGTTATACTGTCCCAATGTAAAACTGGAACAGTCAGCCCTCAAAATTTTGTGTGTGTGTTTAAATGATCCTGGTATGAGAGCAGGGTAGCATGTATCCTCCAAAAAGAACTAAAGGCAACTACTGTAACCTAGATCTGTGAGAATCTATGCCCACAGACACATGCCCTTACCGACACACTCGCTACCAGCCAGGTCCACCAGCTGCAATCTAGTTTTGACTTGTTTAATTTTCTCAGTTGCTTCGAGTTGCACTGGTGAAGAGGTTCCAGAGGAAGAGGTGGATTTATTTTCTCTCATTTTTTGTGGAAAGGTGCAGGAAACCTCTCTATTCAGCCTCTGACTGGTTTGGTCATCTTCCCATGGAGCACCTGTTTAATGGAAAAAGCAAACAAGGAGAGCATCTGACAGACACTAGAAATTGAGATGGGATAAAATGGGGCATCAGTAGGGGATGTACAGTATCTGCTGTTTCAGGCTATTCTAACAGAAGCAATACACAAGTCAGAATCCATGGCATGAGCAGGCTAATGACTTTTTCTATCTTATTTAACGTTTTACTTATCAAACTGATTGTACTAGCTGGTAACAAGTTTTGGTGTAAGTCGTATTATATACAATGTGGAAAACAAGAAACAGAAGTCCAGTAAGAGCTTTAAAGAGGCATTCTTTCCAAGTTTTAGGCTGACTGTAACCAAAGTGAGGTTTTGGATGTTTGGGAGCAGTAAGCTTTGAAGTCTGGTTCTATGTATTTGAAACATCACTTGCTGGTGCTCTGATAAAAAAAGAGAAAAAAAATCCTCATCCTGCCCCTTCTGTTTTGTCCTTTCCAGCTGTTCCACCTCAAGTTCCTTCAGCCCTCATATCCTACTGCTGGATCTCCACATGAAAAGCTGTTAGCATCAACACATTATTCCCACTTGTTCAGGCGGGGTTGCCTACTGCTTTCCTTCCTCTTCCTCAGCAGCAGCATCTGGCTTTCACTGTCTGCTGGGAAGACGGACAAGGACAGATTCTCTGGGAAAGCTGCTTTCCCATTAGCTTAGCAGGAGTATATGCAAAAGAGATTTCCCAAAGCAGTTTTGCTTTTTTCTTAGTGTTTTGGTTTTCATCCATTTTTCTCTTTCTCTGTCTGAAGGACATAAAAGAATAAAAGGCACATACTCCACTACAGGTCACAACAGACCTTCTTGGGTGCTTAAAGAGTCCAGTTGAAATAGTACAAAGTTTCAAGCTGCAAAACTTGAATAAGAAGCAGAGAACTTGTGTTGCAGAGATTTGTACTTCTCCAAGTAGGCTGCTGCTAAAACCCAAGCTGGCTGGTGACAGTGTAGACAGAGCAGCTGTGTTGGTTTACACACAATAAATGGCTTTGGGTCATACAGTGTCAGACTAAGCATTTTCACCCTTCTTCAGTTTTAAACAACAAAATTAAGAAACAGCTCTCCTCAAAAAAATCAGGTAATTCTGACCAAAATGCTAGAACACCTTAATCAAGCCTGAAAAAGTGCTGGCTTGTCAACCCTGGCTTTAGGTACTGAACTCATCATAGACTTTACAAATTTTAATTTGGTGTCTTAGATATCTGTGTTGAGATATTTGACAATTGCACTTGGCTTTTAAATCATAACCTTCTCCCTCCTCCTTTTAAACAAAACAGAATGTTCTGTCACACTGCTGCAGTGAGGTCCCCTTTGCAGTGCTGCTCTGTCCCCTTGCAGTGCACATCTTCATCCATGTGCTGTGAGCCGAAAGTCTCAGTCTGCATTCAACAACAATTACACGTTTCTATGGAGTTTTGCTACCAGGTAACACAGCACAGTGGGGTGACTGCAATTAGAAGTGGCAAAGGGAATTCTGGACAAGATGACTGGTATGCTAACAGTGCAAATACCGAGTGTTGAAAAGTAACATCTTTCTGATTAAAAAGAATCTGAAGCTGCCTAGAGCTAATATCTGAAACACTGAAGCCGCAACTTTTGAAGTAACTGTGTCTTTTGGCAAGGCCCATAGGTAAGCAGGGGCACTATTTGTTCTGCTTTGCTGGTACTGTGGGTTTAATTTCTGATAGCAATGTAAGGGAAAAATGTGAAATACTTTCCACTTTCTAAAATCATATTGTTGTTGCAGAGTATGACGGAGATGGACCACAGCACTGGAAGCAGAGAGCCTAATTATAATATGAGCAAAAGAAAATAAAGTTAACCCCCAAAATGAAGTTGTTCCTAAAGCAAGAAACTGGTAAATCTTGGTGTGGTAATGAAAAGTAGAAATATAGATGTTGCCATAGTAAATAAGATAACCATATTGTCTTTTCACACAATGGCCTATTATTAACAGTCCAAGAGTCTCTGAGTTTAATGGACATTTTTGCAAGGCAGCAGGTAAAAACATTTAATTATTTCTCATCCCAAAGGCATATGTGATCCCTAAAATGCATGGTTAGCCTAACCACAAACTTTTTACAACATGTAATTATTCTTTCTAAGTTACTTAACTACTTTGAGTATCTATCATATTGAGATCTTAACTATCTTATACCTTATGTCTTACTGGTAACATTTATTCGCTAGTTGCTTCATGCTAAAAAACTTCAAGAATTGTTCAAGTCAAGACACATAAAATGAAACTGTAAGTTTCAGTAGCATTCAAACAAAGGGGTGTGCTATTTTAGAAGGTATGTAGAAGTTAAAAGAGAATGTATCAAACATTGGAAAAAGCAAGAAAAAGCAATATGAAAATCTCACAGGCCACAGACTGTTTTTCTAAAAACAACTGGCTCTAGATGCATTTTAACAACATCCTACTCACCAAAGTTATCTCCAAAGACAACTGTGGTTATGGTCAATGTCACAACGAGATGAGAACGAGAGGAATGAGCGTGCACCAGTGTTGGGTGCTTGACTCTCAGCTGTAGGCCTTTGTTGACTAGATGCAAAAATTCAGATGCATTTTCAACAGTCCTAAGAAGTAAAGAAACAAGAAGGATATTTAACTGACTCATAGGAAAAATCACACAAGAAAGCAAGAAACGTAGATGAGAATCTCAGCATTTCCACTTTCCTCCTCTTCTCCTTATACTAATCTCAGTTTTGAGCTGCACAAACAACTGTATATAGACTTTTTCAGGTGGGATATAGCCCAAGACAAAAATTCAAGACAAAAGCTGTGATGCAGTCCTGAAAGTGCTGCAGAAGGCCTGCCAGTTTTGCAGGCCCATAGGTACTGTAGCTCAGCTCTTGAAGCAACTGAAATTTCTACACCTCCACATTCTGGAAGAAAAGACACGGGTTTATATGTTCCTGGAATCTCTGGTCTTACAGAAGTGGATTTGTCCAGTTTATGTTGAGGTAGCCCCTTTTCTTAGGTACAGAATTAGGCAAAACTTTCCAAAATTTCTGTGGGCTTCTGGAAATCATATTTCACATCTGGAATGAAATCCAGAATCCCTGGAAAAAAGTTCAATTCCACTGTTCAATAAGCACTATGTCAGAATAGACAGGCATAAGTTTCTATAGACCATTTTATTGTGTACTATCTGTTTTCTTTACCAGTTAAAGGAAGTACCACAAATATGATCAGTTGAAGGGCAAAGACCTAACACAGAAAGGGAAATAAACTGATTAGCTAAAGAAAAAAATCACTATGATTTTCCCTAGGTTTGCAATGTTTAAAACAAGTGAGGTAAGATTGCTTACCCTTTCATTTCACTGCATTGCCTTCTTCAATAATCATTCAAGATACAACACCTAAACAATAGTTTTAGGTGGGGGTATATGAGTGCCTATCATAGTCTGGTTACTGAATGCCTTGTAACAGCAAAACCATAAGTAACTCTCCTGACAGGCCACAGGCTCGGTTCCACAATGCTGCAGTCAGCAAAAGCAAACATATGATAAAAGGCAAGGTCTTCATTACTTAGATTTGGCTAATTTCAGTAAAGGTCACACCAGGCACAAAGTTATTTTATGTTAAGAGCCATACCTGAAAAGCTGAGAGACAGAAAAGCAAAAGATAGCAAACTATGCCCAACTAAAACAATTTCCTCAGAAAATAAAGCAAGGGCATCTGAAAATGAGAAAAGCACTTGGCCACATCGTATTTATAGGCATTTAGGAGAAGCAGCCACCTAAAAGCAATTCCTTGTGTATCCAGGGCTGCATGAGGTAAACAATCACTATAGACTTCTCCTAACAATCCTGAGCCACACACATTGGCCTCCCCAATAACACTTCTACCTCTTGGCATCCACTGGTGATGTTTCCCTGGTTGTCTGACCTGACACCAGCAGGGAAGCAGTGGCTGTAGTTCCTAACAGCCAGAGCTTCACACGAGGTGATTTGACTATTGCCTCCAGTCCAAGGAGGCACACATCCTGCTTCCCAAGTCTTGAACTGCATCTTTCAGCGGCTGGTCAGCCAGCACTGGATGGCCTGAGAGGGAAGCAGCCTTGGCTGGGATGCAGCAACAGGCTGTGGGCCCTGGCAAGGGGTCAGTGCTATGAGCTGCTGCCCTCCAATCAGAGTTTGGACAAGACAGTCCTTGGGGCATGCTGCCAATGCTGGTCACTCACTGGGCAGCTGCAGCCAGCTTTGAAGGGAAGCAGCACCCCCAGCCCAGTGCAGCAAGCTTGGCACAGTAGCTCCTCAGCAGGACTGACAGAAATAATATTTAAGTATAATCTCTATGACTTTATCAAGCTCCGTGTGCTGCACATTCCAGAACCAGATTCTACAAAGGGAAGTTCTCTTATGGTTAGGTTAAAAATTCGATGCTGAATGTTCTCTAAAGTCAACCAAACTATAAAAGAAGAAAGAGACTTGAGGTTTTCGTGATTCAGTAAGATGAACATGTTAGCAGGAAAGAGACTACTGTTCTTTAATGGATATATGGAGAAGCCAATAAGACCTAGAAGGCCAATATATTCTAGATGAAATATTATCATAAATGAGGGTGTGTTTTTATTCAAAGCACCAGCTGTTTACTTTAGATTTCAGGCAGCTGGGTGGCCTTATTCAAACTTTGTTTGGGTTTGCTTTTTCTTATTAACCTTTCTGTGTAATTATTAATATAACCTGTTAATAAATTGGACTTTTTCACTACTTGCATTGTAATTGAAATACAAGTCTATATTTTTATTTATATTTGCATTAGAATTTAGTATTAACTGATTGAGATAAGTGGTTTTTAAGAGGTTTAGTTTAAGGTGCCAAGTTCCTTTACTATAAATTAAAATTTACAGAAATAAACAGAGAAGCCATTTTATTCACTAGGAGGACAAAGGAAACATTATTGCAGCTTCTACTTCTTGTCTCTATGGCACAAGTCCCACAGCATCTCACCTCCCCCTGCCCCAAAACCTACGAAAAGGTATGGGTCACCCACTAACTATGAAAAGCTCCCTTGGGAAGTGGAGTAGGCTTTTGTCAGGAATAAAATGAAGCCAGGCTAGCATCTTAGTTACTGAAATACCATACTTAAACACTACTTGGAAGTTCTGATGAAACAAGAAAACTCCCATTATGTCCACACTGCATGCAACCATCCTCATTTCTTAAGTCATATGGTTCCTTTCCTCTCTAGTCAGAGTAAAAAGATTAGCTCCTCCAAGAAAGATTCAGCACACACAGGTTAGAGTCTGCTCACAGACTCTTCTGGAGTACTTAATTCTCTTAACAGCAGAGCCTCAACTAGATATTAAAGGTTGGAGTAGAGTCACAGCAGGAGAAATCCAAGAACAGAGACATACATAGAAAAACCTGCCAGTCAGTGTAATACAGACAGAGAGGACAAAAGGATTCATCACTTCAAGCACTCCATGCTTTTATGGAGCATGCAGAATGCAATCAAGCATGCAAAATTTCTCTGGAAATAATATTTAACCTCAAGACCAAAGAGCAGGCATACCTTGGATAGAAATGTTAATCCTTCCTAGAATATTGCAGTGCTTATTATTTCATAGAAAGAAAGATTTCTATAGTTCCTATGGTGAAGAAAGCCACTTGATGATTTCTCTTGAGTCCTGCTATTCTATGAGCAATTAAATGGCTAGAAAACATGAGTCAATAAATATGTATCACTAGGTAGAATAGAAGTATATTTGTGCAACCCTCCAGTACAGTCTTGTATTTTTATCAAGGCTTTCTGGCAATAGCATAAACCCACATAAACAAACAACTACTGGTCTGCTTATGTGACTAAATCCCACAAGACAAAAATATTTCCACTGAGGGTGCATTTTATTTTAATTTGCATGGGGGAGGGATGCATTTCAGATCTGACTGCTAATTCCCCTGGGAAAAGTAGGGATCAGACTATGACAATAATTATTACAGAGAAGTGAAGAAAAACATCCTGTTTCCCCCAGGAACGCAGAAAACTATAATGCTGTTCTAAACATTTCAATAGAGCAAGATGTTTCTTTTCACAAACATTACTTGCTAAAGAAGCAGTATATTTTATGTTTCTACACATATCTATAATTTACAAGCAGAAGTGTTCCCTTCTGGAATCTGCTTTCATGGTGGGGGCTCACAGAGAGATGTCCAGTAGTTTAATTCCACGGGGTACCTTCACCTCTTTGGTGCCACTAGTACTGCTTGTCCTAATTTTATTTTTTTTTCTTTGCTGATGTTGATATTACTAGTATAAGGCCCAAAGGAGGGTCACAAAAGTGGCAAAGGGCCTAGAGAGGAAGGCATATGAGGAGCAGCTGAAGTCACTTGGTCTGTTCAGCCTGGAGAAGAGGAGACTGAGGGGAGACCTCACTGCAGTTACAACTGCCTCTTGAGGGGAAGAGGAGGGGCAGGCGCTGATCTCTTTTTTCTAGTGACCAGTGACAGGACACAAGAAAACATCATGAAGCTCTGTCAGAGGAAGTTTACATTGGATATTAGGAAAAGGTTCTTCACCCAGACCATGGTCAGGCACTGGAATAGTGATTCCAGGGGCTGTCCTGTGCAGGGCCTGGGGTTGGACTCAATGATCTGTGGGTAGATTCCAACTCAGGATGTTCTAAAATAAACTTTAGTAAAATGAAGCATCTAAACCAGATTTCCTCTTGTTAGTCGATGACTTTTTATGAATATGTGATTCTGAACATCTAATTACCCAAGTTGTCATATATAATAACAAAGTGCTACACATTATTTTTTGTACACAACACATACATAATGCTGAGAATCGTTCCCATGAGTACTAGAACAAATCTCTGTAATGCTTAGTAAGTAAAAGAAGGCATTACAGTAAGTATAGCTATAGCCTTAAATACTCTAGCTCTCCCTACACTATCATGTTGTGTAAATAAGAATCAAACTTACCATACACCAACGGTGGGAAGGTATACATCTTAAAAGTGAAAGGTTAGAGGCTTAGCTGCTTCTCAGCTTTTAGTTTGGAGAACCTCGATTTTCAAGAACTACAGGTTTAAACCATATCAATGGTTTGCCAACATGTCAGTATATCAATTCCAACTTTAACACCTCTAATTATGAAAACAGAACAGTAAGAAGTAGTAAGATGGGTATTTGTATTAAAAGATCACTTAAAATCCAATTATTTTGAAATTTTTTAACACCAATGCATGTAGGGAAAGTTAACATTTTACAGCTCCTTGTTTACAAATACTGCATATATTTCTATTATGTGTAAATTTTATAATTTAGTAAAACTAAATTGAAAGTGTTTTGTGACTACGTTACCCCTTCTTATTCTACAGTTGACAGGAGCAATAGATCCAGCAAAAAGAAAATACACAGCATTCTTCAGGCATTCTGAGTGGAAGGCACTTAACACAGGAGTATAACACAAAATAATCGTACAGTTATTTCTGGAAGTATTTTGACATTTGCAGACAACTGCAGTCTAACATACTGAACTAATGGAAACAAAACTGTTCTTCTGCATATGGTAAAGACTCATTGTTTAGAAGAAGCCTCGTGCCTGTAATGCAATTTTGTGACAGCAATACATTGCATTTACACCAGATTATGTTTGGATGGTAAGGATCAAGTCAGGTACTTACTCTTGCGTAAGCAATGGAACATCACTCTTTCCTTCTCTGGTTGTGACAACATCACGTTTGACACCAAATACTTTTCCATAACTGTCTTTGGCCAGGAGATCAAAAATTTCATTATTATACACTTCTACAACAGAAACCTCAACCCAGTAACTTCCTGGTGGCTTTTCTGAAATAAGCCTGGAAAATACAATTAAGGAAAAAAAAAAAGGAAGAAAAAAGCCAAGAAATGTCCAAGTCAAACTTCAAGTGAAAAACAATCTGATAAAAGTCCTTGTTAAGTATCTTCATCTGTGGCTTTGTCCCATCCATATGATAATGCTAAGCTGAAGAATCAGAATATACAGTTAGATGATACAGGAAGCAGCAAATAAACCTTAATTTTCCAAACAGCTGTGCTGGCTTAAATTGTTTTTCTCCACTAGCCTCCTGCCTCAAAAAAATTTTAATACCATTTGTCTGATGGTTATTATTCCATTCAGAACTCAGGGTATAAAATCTGGCAGAGTGCAAGCAATGAACACACAGAGATGGTAAACTAGATCCATAAGAAGTTTTTTTGTCCACAGCCTCAGAAAATTCATAAATTAAGAGCATGTTTATTCAGGAGAGTATTTACAGTTAGACAGTTATTCCCATGCAAAACTGGATCTTTAATTTAGCTTATACCTTTCTCCAAAAGAAACAGGCTTAGCTGGGAAAATCTCTAATGGATCTTCTATTATAACATAGTGGCATATCGGTTCAATCCTGTATTAGGTTCAAGTAAAAAAATACTCAAAGCAAGAGCAGATTGTGGTTAAAAATTCTAATGTCCTTTGGGATTTGGTACTGATCTGGATCCTCTTCATCTATTCCAATTGTCAATTTTCACTAAACTTGTAAGAACTTAATTATCTTTTAGACTCCCACAATTATGGTTGAAGCATTTTCAAAAGTTAATTTGAAAAAAAGTTAATCTGAAAGACAGATGGACAGATAACACACAGCAAGACTGCATAATCTTATTGTCTTAGAAAATCAGATTAAGCAGGAGAGAGACTAGAAATCCATATAAAAACTATCAAATGGCAGTCAGAGAAGCTATAAATATTAATCGTTGTGAAGCTGAAATTTGTAATGATAAATACATTTCTATAAAGTTCAAGGTGACTGCCACTGACAACAAGCCTTTACTTAGTTTTTACCTGAACACTTCTTGGGTAGCTCGAGGAATAATTCCAAGTTCTGATTCATCTTCTACAGAGAATGCACAGTTTCCCTCTAACTGCGGTCCCAACATTGTGTATGTCTTCCCACTTCCAGTTTGCCCATAAGCCATGATACACACATTGTACCTGAAAATTAAAAGGGCTTTCATTTATTTTACTGTTATCAAATGTGTTTGTTAGGTGGCAAGTCAAACCTCCATTTGGGAACACAAACTGAAACAAAAAAATAAACACACTGCTGCTGATTTCTTTCTGGAGATCTCAAAATTTGACAGTAATTAAAGTACTGCTCATAACATCACCTAAATGGATTCTATTTTTTTAAGCAGAGTTGAAGGGATGCTTCTAAGAAGAAGTTTAAGGCATGCTTAGTTTGGAATGACTGATGAGGTTAGACCTCCTGTCTGCACAACTTCCAGTTCATGCACTACTGAACTGCTTGATAATCAGCTCCTGAACTGCTGCAGTTTACAGGACAGCATTTTAAAGTAAACCATTGCTGGGTTTGATTTGTCATAGAGTGCTGTGCTGCAAACCACCACACTAGTATCTTAACAGCTGGGCACTCTTCATCTCTCGTAGTCTCTTTCAGGCAGGCTTATCAGTCATGGCCCTCATTCACAGGAGACAGCCCTAATAACAGGAGGCACAAATTTTAAACCAAAAGCACTAGAGTTCAGTACAAGCACGCACAAAACAACTACTCTGGAATAAAGGTGGCAGGACCTGTCCTGATATGGACAAGTAGAAGATGAAAATGTACAATGTTAGTGCAGAGATACAAGCATCTATGAAACACAATTCATCATCTTCTGAAGCAGACAATACAGAACTCTGAAACTGCCTCTTTCACTGTACTGAAAATAATTTAAAAAAATCCACAGCTGTTAGCTCTGTTGTGGATGACTGTGCAACAGGGATCTGATCTTACATATGTGAATCCTATCTAGAAAGTGTGTTTCTAGCACAATCAGATGAAAGCCAACACCTTAAACAAAACAAGTAGGCAGACACAGATGCATCCAGTCACAGTACTGCTTTGTAGGGAGGATGAATACTATGTTCTACTCCTGGGCTGCATCTGCTCTGAAGAACCTGCCAGCATCTTGGTGTTGACCACAGAACTATGCCAGCAAAACCCTTGGAAGATGTGCAGGTTATGCTGACTGGACCACTCCCTCCCTGGATTATCTTATTTGTTCAAAGAAACAACATTAGCAGTATCTCCAGACACGAGAAGCACTTTGCAGTTTGCTGGAATTTCTGCTCTACTAGAGTTGCAAGAATGGACTTGCTCCTGTTCTGCCAAGGAGTAAAATTTCACTGCCTAAGCTACCTCCTCTGTGGGCAGACCTGAAACAGCTGCTTTTGGTTATCCGATGCTTTTCCTCACATCAAAAATGTTTTTTCAAGCACATGCCAGCATATTTCAATGAACACTCCTCATCTAATTGTTTTAAATGTATAGTTTCAAGTCATGAAATACTTACCTGGCCACTGCAGCTATTTTTTGCATATTAAACATACCTAGAAGCAATTATTTTGGGAGGATTATTTAAAAAGCTTTCTCATTAGAAAGAAATGTGGGCTGATAAGCCACACAGCAAATACCTGGGTGACCTTTCTGGGTATGTGAAGTCAGTGAACCTATAGTAAGATCCCTCTAGATCTTAGGATGCAGAGTATAAAATGAGTCTAATCACAGATTTGATGAAGTAAAGAAGATAACTGTAACTGAAAGCAAAAAGCACTACAGCAAAATGAAATGTGATGGAAATTAGGACTGTAAATCTGAAAGGAGGCATCTCTTGAAGTATCCACTGCTGACTTGACTCTACTTGGATTTATGTCAGTAGAAAAGCTCATGCTAACTTTGGTAGTTTTATACTAGACTAACAATGAGCAATTTTCCCAATTCCACCCCTCATGCACTGGCTGCATACAGGCTGCATGGCCAGCCTGTAGCTTATTGAGACTTCTAGCCCTGCTTCAAAATCAAAGAGATCTTTGGAACCAAAAAGGGAGCCAAAAGTTTGCAAGTTGTAGTTTTCCTCAGAAAAAAAAAGAGAATTAGTCTTCTTATAAGTGTCTCAGACTTTCCCACAGTCCAGGTAATCAAATTTTCCTTAATTGCTGCTTGTTAGAGGACAGTAAACATCATGGACAAAATAGCTTTGACAAGAGACAAATCTAATGATTAGAAGCTACGCAGACAGGTGATTGTAACACTGAAGACAGAGATGTAAATCAGGTATCAGTCAGAGGTAACTTCTCTGCCAAAGCCAAAGCAGTATTTCAGAAAGCCCAAATGAGCTAAAACTGGCCTAAGCGGTATTCTATCTAAGTAGGCACAGTGGCAATGAATTGTTGGGGCATTCGATAAGCAGCATATTACTTTATATTTATCTATATAATAATAGTTTACTTCACTGGTGTTCTGGTTCCAGCATAAAGGTTTCAAATAGAGAAGTCTAAAAATTTTTGTCTAAGATTTGCCTGTGTGCCCTGATATTTTTCCTTCTCCACTTTGCTGCTTCTTATATGTAACAGTTATATTCTTGTTTAGGAAAGTTCTTATTGTCAAGCTAGAATACCAGTAGTTTTGTAGCATTTTTCTCCTGAAAAGAGCGTTTGTGTTCACTATAGTAAAGTTATCACTAGGAGAGAACACTGTTAAAGAAAATCAAAGGAGGAGAAATGTATTCTTCTTTAAAATAAATAAGTTTGATTCTTCACTGCTGCAAAGAAAAGAAATGTTATCTTACTCCCTTGCTGGCCCTCTATGGCTCACTGTAAACTTTGAAGCCTGCTGTACTTTGTCTGTTCTGCATATGGAACAATCTTTTCTTCCTGTATATTTATACTGAAAAATTAAACAATTCATTAAAAAACAAAAGAAAAAATAAGGAAAATAAGCGGAACACCCCTTTTCACTTAAGCTAAAGGTTGTTACAGACCACTTCAGAATCCAGACTAAAACAATCAGGAGCAGCAAAGAGGTTCAAGGTTCAGACTAAGTATGTCTGTTTCCCATTTACAATGGGAAGGCTGCTGTGCTCATATGCACAGACTTGCCTTCCCTGAGAATCTGCTTCTGTTTAAACGGCACTTCTGGAAGAACAAGACAGATCTTTTGTTTTTAATAACAGAACATTTCCGAACTGAAAACAAAAATGCTAGCTTTTAGGACAGGATTCTCCAATGTGAAAATTAGAAAGTGGGAAGTACAACAGATCAAGGTACAAACCAGATATGTCTGAAGATATTTAAATGACATATTGAGCCAAAGCAAAATCATGTTCATTACAAAAGGATAAGAAGGGAGAGAAAATAGCAGTTTTAAGATTTTAAACTGCTCCAACCTAGTGGTCCCTAGGTTGTTCAGCTACAGAAACTGTGGTTATTCATCACTGGTAAACAAGAATAATGCAATATATGACCCCCCCTCAGCCCAGGTAGCCGTTGGGGGCCCCTCTGTGGCATATGGAGAGGGATGGTTGCTATTTCCCAATATTCACAGTATCCTGATATACTTCTTATAGGCCACTTTTAAGAAATGGAGACTTGAAAACTTAAGCGCACAGACTGCCAAGAACAAAGATTGCCACTGTTCAACTATGCCACTGTGGATGGAAAGGAACTGTCTTTTCCTCTACAGGGAGGGAAAGGTACATGACAGCTGTACCATATAATTAACTCGTATTGGAGCAGGGATGAAAAAGAAGCTGAAAGGAAGTTATGTATAAAACTCAGCTAAAGCCTCAAGGATTATAACAATATGCACTTCAAGGCTTCTTTGCAAGGGTAGCTTAACTTGGCTCTAGTATAAATGAAAAATCACACTTCATGAACTTCAGTGGCTAGAAGTAATTTTATATATTTGCTAGTGCTTGTTACTGATCGGTCTCATATTCAAATCAAAATTCTGTTTTACCCCTGTGCCTGAAGAAGCAGTAGAACTACTGAGGATGCTTAGTTCTGGTTTAACCAGGAATCAATTGCACCACCTCCTACAGCCTGTGCTGTGCACATAACCAAAAGTAAGAGTAGCCCTTACAGGCCTTTTGTACATGAACTGTTGGAAAAGATGTATCATACCATTTCTGCAACTGAAGAACAGTTATGAAACATAACCTACAAAAACACAAAAAAAAGATGGCATCCTCCACTAGAAGCAATGCTTCAGTTTGCCAAAAGCAGATCAGAGGAAAAATTTTTGTGGTTTTTTTTTTTTTTTTTTTTTACAAATTTGTCTGTTCTGCTAAATTTTCTAAAGGGTTTTCACTGCTTATACAGGGAAACAACATTAACTTGGGGTTGAGTAGAAAGAAAACAGGAAAATGGAAGTGCAAAGCCACAAAAACTTCACTGGATCACCACTATTTAATAATTTTCCTTTTCTAATTGATGTATTTCTCTAGATTATTGTGCTTTAACTTTCTTACTCCCACCTTTTAACTTACCCATCCAGGAGAGATGTTAGCAAAGGGGCCACATCTGCAAACACTGCATCTTGAGGCTCTGAATCATTGTAAACTCTGAGGAACAAAGTGCAATGATTAACTGGAGAAAAAATATAAATATGTTTTCACAGTACAAGAATGCAAACTATGGAAAATGTAGGCCAGTGACATAAAACAAGGGGCCTGCTGACATTTTTATGTCAGGGAACTGAAAATTAGAACTCTAAGGTTCTCATTTTTTGGGAGTAGTTGTGTGTGGGGGAGGGAACATGCCACAAGTGTACACTTGTAAGAAGAAGTCCAGAGGCTGCAAACTTGCCTTGAGACTTGCCTCAGAAGACTCAGTGGCAGAGCAGAAATCAGAATGCCCGAGGGTCATGGTTAAGGATGCACTCACTGTCCTTGTGGGCAGTATCAGCTTAAGGTATTTCCATCCTCACCCCCGACGAACTATCTACTCTGAAATCAACACTTCTCACTCAAGGAAAGACTTTCTTTTATGTTGTGATGTGGATTGCAGACTAATTTTTAAATAGAATGAAAGACAATTAAATTGAACGAGTTATCCCAGCTCTTAGAAAAAAGTAAAGACAGTTCAATCCTTGGGCCAAAACAATGATGTCTGAAACAATTTCAAATGCAAGGAGAAAAAAACTGAACACAGGATATTCAAAGAAATTTTTCCTCCAACCCTTTCAAGTTTGTAGAACATAAAATCAGGACCTGAAAATAGGAAATCATCGGAGAGAGGAAATTCTGATCATAAAACATGGACATCCTAACTAATTCATTTCTTTTCTAGCACACCAAAAATGTATCCTCCCCAAGATTATAGTCTGCAGCATGCATTTTTTATACAAGATGAAGAGAATCTAAAGCATGAATGTCATTACCCACACTTAAATATTTGAGGTAGGAATGTTTATCTTTGTCAAAAGCTTGCTTTTCTGGTATCTTTCTGTGGTGATTTTTTTTTTTTTTTTTCTGTTTAGGTCTGTTTTCCAGTAAGTAATATGTGTTCTTTACAGCTCACAGCAAAACAGCTAATTAGAAACAGGAATTTTGGTAGCAGCAAACACTACAAAGCATAGTCATGTCCCTGTATATATAGACCACTAGTAGCCTTCACCTAGCAGTATCCCACAGCTTGTGTATACTATAAATTTAACTGGATGAAGACAAAGTGTGCTCTTCAGCATTTACTCAAGCCTCTTTGTACATCTGACAATGATCTGTCTGCTACAGTCCATAGACTGCACAAATATAGTTTTTGTATTCATGTTCTCCATAAATAAGACCGTACACAGGGATCACTGATAAACCGATATAGAACTGGAGCCAATGCACTGAGTTCAACATTTTTCCTGACAATAGAAAGAAGAAGGAGCAAGAAACACTATAAAGGCTGGAGACACAATAATTCGTCTTTGTGACTCATCCTAATCCTTAAAAGCTGGAAACTGTCATCACAACTGAAATATGAGTTGAATCTCTGTTTCAAAAAAAATATTATTAAAATTAGCATTCAGTTTCTTTTTGCATCTTGCGGAATTCTTGGCTTGAAGTAACATCCTGTGGCAATGTGTTCCACAGACTAATTTTAAGTTTCATGAAAATGTACTTTTTTTAATCAGGAAAGGAGCACTTTTCTGGCTTGATGGACAAATACTGCTTGTACTTCCATTTCACTGATGTGCCATCATAGTCCACTGAGAAGCCAACAAATATGCAGAGATGTGGCACAGTTTGTACTGGGAGGACACAGACACTGAATAGCAATACTCCATCCTTGCTTTGCATGCCTATGAGCATATGCTTCAGTAAACTTTGCACATCAAATCTGTAAGCTCAACATAAGAGTACAAAAGCACTTCCAAACACTTTTCTCTGCTTCATCTATCATCTGCACTTGATGAAATATTCATTAACACCAAGTCCTCCATCTTAACCAACTAGACCCCTAACTCAGTATGTACTGACATAATTTTCCTTAACATATTAAAACATCTCAGAGCTAATACATAAATAAAACAAACAAACAAACAAACAAAACCTGTAAAACGTATTTTAAGATTAAAATGTTCACAGTGCCTTCAGATGCCATTCGTGACTTTTGTTGGCTAAAAAAGCAAACAGATTGCTACCAGTCACAACCTGGGCTAGAATCAACCACTCTTAGCAGTTTGTTTGCACTGCAAGGTAGAATCAAAAACCAATAGAATCATTAAGGTCAGAAAGATCTCCAAGATCATCAAGTCCAACCTTTGACCGAACACCACCTTGTCAGCTAAACCACAGCACTAAGTGTCATATCCAGTCATTTCTTGATTACTTCCAGGGATGGTGACTCCACTCTTCCCTGGGCAGCCTGTTCCAACACTTAACCACCCTTTCCATGAAGAAATTATTCCTGATGGCTAACCTGAGCACAGGCTGGACACACATCTAAGCCCTAGTGCAGCTTGAGGCCATTACCTCCAAGCAGCACAGCCACAGCTAGCTTTGTCAGGGTCCGGCTCTGGTAGGCCAATCAGAGGAAAGGCAGAAGGCTGCACGTTACATTAACTACTCCAAATATTTACTCAACTTCCTAAAGGGGTTTTACTGCCACTACTTAGCCGCTGTGGTTCAAATGCTACTCCTACCCAAATAAAGCGGTTTAAAGTAGACTTGAACTTATTTCTGCTACACTGTAACCACAGCACTGGCTGGAGCATGAACACCCACTTCATGAGCTACCTGAAACCACGAAAGATACTGCAAATCCAAGGAATCTCTTTCTATACCCCCATTTATTTTTACCAGAATGATGATAGATTTGTCCCCGTATACTGATTAATGCTAATTTCACCTTGAAAATTCTGACCTTCTTTTTTATTTTGCTAACTGATTTGCCAATAAAATTACAAAAGCATAACATGCTGAAAGCTGGAATTTTCTTCCTGAGCTGAAATCAAATATTTTGACATTTATTAGTTCCATAAAACATTGCTAAAAAAAATAAACATTTTTGAGTTCATAAGAACCATATGCTCTTCTGTTTATAAAAAAGAGCTGTGCTGGGACACAAAAAAAACATTCCCCGAGAACTGCATTCTTTGGGGGATTTACATTTTTTTAACCCTTTTCCTGATTATCAGGATCTACACCACATTTCCAGAATCACAACACTCTGGAGTCCTGTGTCAATACCATTAATTGTATTGCTCCACAGAGTTGAATTCCAGCATTATTCTGTATTTACTTCAGCTGGTATGGCTGTGTTAGGTACAGCTGAAGGGTGAAAGGAATTACTTTGAGTAGCTTAGGAGACATGTGAGGGGGCCATGCACCCTAAGAGATCTCATATGCCTTGAATCAAAGGAGTCCTACAACCTAAGGGTCAGTAAAACTTCCCCAAGGTTTGCATTATCTCAGGAATTTTCAGATGCTTGGTGACCTACATGACAGCAGTCCCCAGTCTCTACGAATAGAAAAAGTCAGCATTTCAGAAGGAGCCTCGAGGAAAGGATGAATGACTAGTAAAGTCTAGCAAACCTACAGCAATTCAGGCTAAACTTTAAGTTTAAATCAGGACAGATAATTCGTGGACATTTGATTATAAATCAGGTTTTGCCTTCAAGCAAGGAAGCATAAAATTGTCCTCATGTGTTATGTTTCCAGAGGGTTTTTAAACATTGTTGGGGGTGGAGAGCCTACTGAGTCATTGCAATATATAGATGCAAAGTTTGCATTAGAAAAAAGGCACTGGGTAAAAATGTTGTATTTCTTTGTTTACAGAGATCTCACTTGTATTAATTTAACTCTACACTTCTGTTTTCAGAGGTTCAGGTCAACACCATTCTGAAAGAACAGAAGGTGCCCTTCAAGCCTGACTCCCTGTAGTTTTCTGTCTCACAGACTGACTCTCTGGTGTCAAATTAAAACCCTTATCACAACTGGTGCCTTCAAAATCACACTCACCTATGTGGATTTTTGAGCTTCTAAATACAGAAAGTCACACAATGGCCTTTCCTTTGGGAAGCACTGATTTACATGCCACTAGTCTACCCTGCTGTCTATGTTCAGGACATATAAATATCAACTCCTATAAGTGCTCCAGTCCAGTTTCTGGCTCAGTCATGCTCTATGTCTAATGCTGAAGTCATGCAATCCTCAATTCATAGAATTATTGAATGGTGTTGGTTTCGGTTTCCAGGAACCTTGAAAGGTCATCTGGTCTACACCCCCCTGCAATGAGCAGGGATGCCTTCATCTAGATCAGGTTGTTCAGAGCCCCATCCCGCCTGACCTTGGATGTTTCCAGGAATATGGCATCTACTCCCTTTCTGGTAAACCTGTTCCAGTGTTTCACCACTTTCATTATAAAAAAAAATCTTCCTTATATCTAGTCTCAATTGACCCTCTTTTAGTCTAAAACTGTTACCCCTTTTCCTATTGCAACAGGCCCAACAAAAAAGTCTGGCCCCATTTTCTTATGAGTCCCTTTAAGTACTGAAAGGCAAACATCCCGTCCTTACCTTTAAAACATTTTGCTACATTGCAACATGTTGCAAGGATCATGACAGCTACTTAGATTGTGCAAAGGGTCAAATAAGTCTCTATACAGGTTTCAAACTTAGGCATATCAATAGTCTTTACTAAGAGGGAACACTGTCATCTATACCCTGAAGTGCATTATTCTGTCCTGGGAGGAACATAAATATCACATTAAAAAAAACCCCAACAATCCCCTCCTCCTAAAAACCAAAACCAACCAACCAAACAAAACAAAAAAAAAAACCACACAAAAAACCAAACCAAAACCAACAACAACAAAAAGCATTACCTTCTATCCAATGCCTACTGAAAATTTAGTCTGGAAATCCAGACTTCCATACTGCGTCACAGGACTACCCACCTCTCAAACTGAAAAGTCTTGTTTATTGATGCATGACCAGGACGGCTACACTTGACAAGGACAGTTTCCTATGAGAAAAAACAAAATATTTACAGTTTATATCACAGGCACACACACAACAAGAAATATTTATCAATTCTAATGTTCCAGGTGACACCAGTAATTAAGGATCAGGAAATCCAAGGCCCTTCTTCGGCAGTCACCAATACACAAGGCTTTAGAGCCTGTACACTGCCGTAACTAGCAAGACCACAAGAAAGGATCTCAAATCCCATTCAGGTTACTAAATAACAACCAACACAAAACATGCACTTAAGTTCAACAGAAAGATCCAAACCCTTACATGAACTTCTGATGTACGTAGAAAGTCACAGGCAAGTAAAACCAACCTTCCTAAATGCCAACAGAGGTAGAAAAAAAGGCAAAGAGAGCTCTGTTTTTATTAGTGGACCAATTTTCACAGTGCCTTTTCAGATTTATTTCATACATAGTTAAGTCTATAACTAAGCACAAGATGTACGTTTCATTGAATAACATGCTAGTCCACAACTGTGAGAAAGAGTTGCACTAGCACAATTGGTAGAATTCCATGAGGTTTTAGAGGAATCCACTTGCCAGATGAATTATACAGAAGCTTTGTAAGTCTTGCAAACATGCAAGCAGCTCTTTAAACTATTACTAGAGTACAATCACAGCAGTCTGACATGCTTTATGTAACAACTTGTGTGCCCTTCTGTTCCTCCTGACAAAAGTTGCTTAATTGCTGAGAAAAGCAAAGAAAAAAGATGTGGGGGTTCACAACAATTTGGGTGGAAGCTTTCTAGCACACAAAATAATTCATCCAATTCAAGGAGGTTTCCTAGCTTACTAACCTGTGGTTACATTTGATGGGAGTGCTGAAATTCCTAATGTGCTTCAGACAAGTAGCTTGTAGTGCTGAACTAGTGGCCTTCAAATGAGTATTGCCACAGACTGAAGTGATAAAGAGTTGAGCAAACAATGACCGCATAACAGCATGTCGAAGTGTGCAAATGGCTAACAGACATCACATTCCTTGCTTTGAATTTACAAGTATTTCTTCCTCATTGGAGAAAGAAAACGTATCATTATCAAACTAACAACAACAGAACACTTACTCTACAGCATGAGCTATGTTACCTACCCCAGTACTGGCAAATTTAGCAGAATACAGATGTCAGTACAACACTTTGCTAAAAAATGGTCTGACACAGAAATTCTAATAGGCTCTATAACCAGTAGGCTCCAGGGGAAGGAAAATAGGAAAAAAATTGAAAAGCATATAGTTATGGAAGACATTTCTGATTCAGATACCAAATTTACTTGCAGGCCTGCCTTCTCTAAGGTGAGAAATAAGACATTAAAAACCTCTATTTGCAAAACATAGAAACAAAAGAATTAGCTGTTAATAGGCAGGAATTTCATATGAGCATTTGAAATGACCTTCCTTTTTCAGGAAATTGGTATGGCCTAACATATCCACCACAGCTGCTGCCCTACAGAGTCTCATCAAGTTTCCCTGCCAATAGAGTTTGTGAAATCCATACAGCTGTCTCACATGAACACTGAAGAACCCTTTTTTCACCCCAGAGTTACAGAATACTCCCAGTCTGAGTTCTTTCAATGCCATAAGGATCATGAAAACAACAAAAGGATACTTCAGAAATATTCACAATCATAAATATACACTATCTGTCCTCACACCCAAGCCTGATTCCTCAAGCTTGGGGAACAGACCAGTAAGTGAAATTCAGTAAGGCAGAGAAATAATTTCAAATGAGTTATATGGAATACTGGATATACACATCATCACAGAATCCTGAGAGGGTAATTATAATTTCTTATCTCTTGTTAGTCTGTGTCTGCTGAAGGCTGTTCCCCCTTTTACAAGACTGCTGCTCCTCAGCACAGAAAATGCAAGAGAGACTGTGACTGCTCCTCATGTTTCACTGTCAACTTTGGTGCAACTGGCTGACATAGCACTAAGGCTGACATGAACAGCTTAACAGATTCCTCACACTGGGTAAGCACCACAAGAAGAAACTTCTAGCTGGAGATGGATAACATCTTCAACTGCTACATCCATCTGATCTATTACAAAATTATCTCCCGAGGAAAGGAGGGTCTGGGCTGTGTTAATTCATGCTTTCCCAATCCTCTCTTTAAGAAACAGCAGAATTTTGTGCCTTCCTTGATATTCAGAGCAGTGTCTTAGCCATCCATTTGAAAGGAATTCATCATGGATCCAGAGAATGGCAAAGAAGCTGGTGAAGGGTCTGGAGCACAAGTTCTGCAAGGAGTATCTAAGGGAATTGGGGGTGTTTAGCCTGGAGAAGAGGAGACTCCAGAGTGACCTTATCACTCTCTACACCTCCATGAAAGTAGGTTGTAGCCAGCTGGGAGGCAGCCTTTTCTCCCAGGTAAGAAGTGATAGGATGAGCGGGCAGTGTATTAAGCTGTGCCAGGGGAGGTTTAGGTTGGACATTAGGAAGAATTTCTTCACACAAGGGGTGATTAGATACTGGAATGGGCTAAAATGATAATGGCAGATAACTGTGTGGTTATGTTAGACACATAAAGTATTTTCAGGGAAAATTCTGTAAAGATGGGCATGATCTAAAAGACAAAACTAATAAACTAATCACCACTATGACAGAGAGACTTGTGCACCTTGATCTAAAGATTCCTTTAAATCATAAGTACTTATTTGGAAAATGGTTAACTTGTTTCCAGAAATACAAACTTTGCCTGTGTTGCAACTAAAAGCTAAACAACAAATAAAGCCCCATAATTTAATCTGAAACTTGAATATTTATCCTAGCCACAAGCATAACACCTTCAGTTGTTGAAAGCAAAGTAACTGGCAATAAAAATTTTTTACTTTTGTTATATTAGTCTAAATTGACTGCTTGTTGTAAGAAGGATTCTTACAATTTTTTATTTTTTTTTAAAGGTAAATTTGCAACTAACATAAAGACTTAAGGTGTTTGATCAAAACTGGGAAGTATTTTAACCAAATAAATGTCAAGACAAACCAATAAAACATTTGAAGTGTATGTTGTGTTTTCCAAAACCAGGAAGTTAGTATCTTGAAAATTTCATTTTACCATCAAGTCCATTTATATTCCCGAAATATTTAATAAGGTTGGCATATTGAAGGTTACCAGGTGATTCTCACACAAACTAAAATTTGTAGGTTTGCATAAGTAAGCAGACACTGCTTTGTCTGTAAACATATAGAAATTGTAATACATGAGATAGCTATATAAAATAAGCCAAAACCTAAATATTGTCTAATTTCATCTTAATGCAATAAAATATAACAGGTCAGAAATGGTTGTGGTATTTTATAGTACACTAAATGGGTCATGGCACCCAGAATACTATGTCTACCATTACAGATCCTTGTTTTTTATCTGCTAATATATTTACTCAGTCTCTTCATGTGTTCCATTAGTTACCTAACTGCGTTTATATATATAATTATCCATATTATGCAAGTGAGGTCTACCTAATGAAACTGTATTTTGGGAGATTTAAATGCATAACATACTGTAGGTCACTTCAGCAATATTTTAAGCACTATACTGTAAAAGAGAATTTGGCTAATCACGATGTAAGTAACAGTGAGCAGCCAACTAAGAACTAAGGCAGCTAAGAAAATTAAACCCCAAGTTAATACTTTAACCTTAGCTCACAATACTGTGCCTTTTTAAATTTTATATCCTGCTAATGGCCTCAATTAATGCTGGAATGTCATTTAGATTTGCAACCTCAACGCTCGTTCTCCTTCCTCCAATGGATCTAAGCCAGGACATTCTAACATGCTTGACTGCAGTGCCACGTAGTCTGCTGTGGTTCATGAGGGATCATATTTCTCTTCTAATGCATTAGCTGTGTTGCAATAATAAAATTTTTAAAAGCTTGACATAATTTTAGAAACAGTTACAGCAAATACAAGTGGCTCAAAGGGACTGACTGCAGGAAGTCTGCAGCAGTTTGACTACTGCAAACATACAATCTCCGGTTAATGGATGGCTGCACCAGCAGAAGCTCCAACCTATTACCACTACAAAGAGTCAGGACAAAACCAGCACAAATCACCTGCTATTGCACCCATGGGTGATCACAGCTGGGCACCAACTGACAAGAAAGAACCTACATTTTTTTAAAAAACTCATGGTTCACATGTCCCTCTTGTTCCTTCTTCTAGTATCAATGAATGTGCTTTCGAATTTCACCATCAAATACTTACATCATCAGCTGCATATGCCACTTTTTCTGAACAGTTTCTTTGCCTGTAAGGGAGAAAAAAAAGGTACCTTTCAAATAATAAGTGTTCCGCTTAGCTGAGGAAAGCCAATGTTCAAAGTCCCTGAAGAGTACCTTTTAGAATTGCCATTATTATTATTATACCCCATGTACATACTATATACCACAGTTAATTGTGAATAAAAACCAAATTACAATGCAATCAAGCAAAATAATCTGCTTTAGAAAAGACATTTAGAACAAACGAAATTAAGACCAGTTCACATACAAGCCATTCTATTATTTTGAGATTGTAATGTGAGCTTGTAACGAGGCTTTCAATTTAGAATATTGAAGTGAAAAAAATATCCTCTTTTTAGGTATTTGCTCATAATCTTGTATCTTTTACTAGTCCAAACACTGACTGGGATTGATAAGGTGCATAAATTTATTCATTTGTCTAAGTGTTTGGAGAATCAGTCCTCAGTTTTACAGCTTTTTTAAAAAAAGTTTTATTGAAATCACTTTTTAATACATTGAGAAAAATTACTCTTAAGAATTGTTACTTTGGTCCAGTCTCTCCTGTGTTACACTGCAAGTCAGCACCTGATTGCACTATTCCATACTGCAACAGAAAGAGTGAGTGGGTTCCTTTCAGGTATACCAAGGACAAGTTAATGCAAGTTGCTCCTTCAGGCTCCTTGAAATATCCTGTTATTTTTGACATTGTTTTAATTAAAACAACTCTTTTTTTTTTAATATTTCCCAAAAACTAATAAGTGTTAAAACACTGAATGTACTCTTTTAGAATTACCAGGGAGGAAAGGTAAAATAAAGCCCCAAATCAGTTATTTACTGATAGAGCAAATGAGAATGTTTCTAGCCACCCACCAAGTTTTTCCCTTCTTTCTTTGTTTGTGTATATTTCAATCCCTTTTTTCTTTCACGTTAGTCAGCTATGGAGAATTCAGCTGGTTAAGCACATACTTGCATCTAATCTCTCTTTTCCTTTTGGATCTTGGAATGTTTTGACACTTCGGTTACAGTAAACGTATTCCAAATTAGGGATGCAGAGCCAAATTATACTGAAATAGAATTATCAATGTGTGTGCTGACAGCCAAGCCAATGTGCTGTGTAGCACTATAAAGTAACTGTAATGCTGAGTGTGTTTCTCTACACACGTCTTCTGGCACTTGTTACATTACTGCATCCCAGAATTTGTATAGCATAGTGAATGCACTCTAAACTGATTGCAGCTGTGTTAATTCTGCCAAGACAGGGATAATCCTGGCTTGGCAGAACAGCTATGGCTTTCTATTGAGGTGGACATACTTTTAGACAGGGGTATGAGATTGGCTAAAGCAAATTTAGCAGAAGAAAAAGAACAGCAATTAGTTTTTATGATACTATTATTGTCTCCCCGCACACATAAAACCAGAAAAATCAAGGACACAGTGGTTCTCACATAAATATAATTATTGTTTTCTCTGTATATTAATTATGAGTCAGGTAAGATCTAAAACAACCAAAATAAATTACCTGTCTTGTGATATCGAATGTCCAACAGCATCATCAAAAGGTAGCAATGGTCGAATTCTGCAGTGGACTCTGATATTTCCTCTCAGTTCCTACAGTTAGAATATTAAGCTGTATTTACCACAAGTTGCTAGAGAGGACAAATATACTGGAATTTGCCAGGAGAGAACAAATACACTGGAATTTGCCAGACAGGCACATATTTAAGAAAGCAGGTGTTTACAACATCATAGTCCTAGATGCTGTGGGAAGAAACATAGAATGAATATAATTTGTCTAGGTAAGGTAGGAGAAAGTACTCGAGGAAGTATGAGCTCTTCAGAGATCTGGAATTGTGTAGCCCTCTCTAGTTTATACGGACCAAAAAAAAAGGCTTTCACTCTGAGACATTTTCTCTTCCCTTCCTTTTTCTACTTCTTCCCTACCTGAGCTTCTTCAGATATCTATGTTAACTCAACAGACACAAGTATTCCATTTCTCTTCTACCATGCCTGAGGAAGATGTGAAATATAAAACATGTACATTTTCCTCTCCACTGTATGTTCCTAAATGATTAAAAAGTCAGCAGCTGATTTTTCTCTGCAGGCTGTTTTAGACTTCAGTTTATCTCTTCCTTTTTGTGGGTTATCAGTTCTTCTTGTTTTGTGTGACTGAAAACAGCTTGCCTGTGATGACTAGTGACCACTGGTATTAATGCACCACTGCCCTGGAAAATATCCTTTCAGTAAACTGCAACACAATGCAGAGTTTGGAAAAGCAAGTACTTTTTAACAAAGAGCTTTATTTTCTCAGGTACAAAAACTAAGAATTTGGTTTGGAGGTGGCTTGTATTTCTAAAACTCAAGTCCTGAATCAGGCAATCCAAAACTAGTCATTTTTGGTGGTGGGGAGGAAGAGTAAAGTTCAAAAAGATAAAAAAAAATATCAAATGAACCATCACTAATGGCTGAGCAGGGTACATCTACACATATTTGAAAAAATAAAGACAACTATTTTGCAACTTCAAGCTAATAATTTTAAGAATTTAAAAAACTATTTCAGAAGCTTCAAATTTAGAGAAGAGAATGAAGAAACCCAAGTTTTGTCCACTATTCAAAAGGGATGGTACTCCTTAGAGCAGTACACTGCATGAGTGCATCTGAAAAATCCTTAAAAGAAAAGGGTGGAGTTTATTGTAAGACAAACATGTCAGCAAATAAATGTCTCATATATAAGCAGTTGGGGGAGGTGATATATCCATGCAAAGAGGAAATTTTGGGAATAAGAAAATGTTCTGTCATTAAATATACTTACAACCAAGCAGTTATGCAAAGCCTTCCTCTTCTGCTTTTCTTTCTCATATCTCTCTGTCACTTCTTGTAGAGACTGTTCAAGATCAAAAGCTTTTATCTGAAACACTAGAAGAAAGCAGTTTCCAAGAAAAAAACTCTATGACTTTACAAAATTAATTTTCCAGCAGCACCTCATGAAATACAAGCATAAACTTTTTCAGCTTCTACTAAATTTCATTTAGGAGAGTTAGTTCCTGATTTACTAGATACCTCTGAAAAATCCCATCATAGCTCTTGCTTTGTGAAGCTACAAATAATTACCACAATAATACATGTGAAGACTTGAAATTCAATCAAAAATACAAGATAGTTAATGGTAATTCAGTTTAGTTAATGTTATCTGTCAGCAAAGCCTGTAAACCAAACTTGAAGCAACCTGCTTCTAGATGTGGCTGTCACTTGCAAGGTTCATGCCATATCTGCAGTTGATAAATCTAGGTGTAGAGTATCAGGTAGTCAAAACCAAGGTCTGTGAGCTGAGTCAGCAGGATGGCCACCAGCCTCAGTGTCTGCCACTGTACAGAGAAAGGAATAGACTTATTATCTCAACATGGCAGGCATATGATTTATTCTCACTGGTATAGACTAAAAATCAGATCACTTCAAGGGACATTTGTCCACACTAGAGATTTCTCCTAACTTTTTTTCTAATATCCATGCTGTTCACCTCCAACTCATAATGTTCTTCCAAAAGTGCATGCATGCACGCATGCAGGGAAAACATGATGTTAATAGCTGGGGAATCAACGTCTAAGAGTTTCACTATGAAAAATCCTTCCCTTGCATCTTGTATGGGGAGTAATAACACTAGTGTGTTTTGGTTTGGAGAATCCCATGCAAATCATTACCATAAATTGTCAAAAGGGCCTCTTACAGTCACTTACCCCAAATCATACTGTATTTTTCAAAACACAAGATTAGAATCCATTGATTACTTAAGTAATCTCCATAATAAGTATCTGCATTTACAAATTTATGTACATACACTTTGAGTTCCCGAAGTGTCTTGAATAAGCAGTAAGGCAAAACAATAGGTGCTAAGGTACTCTTTCATTATTCCAGTCTTGAAAGAAAAAAAAAAAATTATTAATTTGTTTCAATATTTAAGTGATCTCTTCATGAGGACTTTGAAAACCCAACTGGATGTTATAGATCCAGTTTCAGTCAACTTAGGCTGCAATTACTTTTTTTTTTTTTTTCTCCTAACTATAAAACTGAGAAAACAGAAATCAACCCTGGGGTTTTCTAATTTGACACCAGGGCTTTTGAGCAATAGGTGAAGGACTACAATTTCTAGAAAATGAGTCATTATTGCATTTAACAGATGGTATTTTGGTATTTGTAAGACTAATCCATCAGTTTTAATGTCCATCTTCTGTAAAGCTTTATGTGCAGCATAGAAAACTTCTTGAAGCTTCACAGAGCAAGTTTCCTGATGCATAACTTATTTCTGAACTTTTTTTTTTTTCCTGAAAGTAGAGCTAATAGTTACAAACACTTATTTAACACTTCCCTAGTTGTCTGCTCGGCATCAGCTACAAGCTACTTAGGAGTTACATTTTCATCCTTAACCTAGGGTCAGCCATTGGATATATCTGTTTTAAAACACTAATCACACATTCTTTATTAAGCAAGTAGTCACTACATGCCTGCAGCAATTACAGATGTCCCTTTCCCCCATGCTTTGCCCATCTCATTGAGCTATACATAAATTCTCTGGGAGCTGGGAATGCTGATTTTTCTGTTTAAATGTTACTGACCACAGTTAGGATCTTCAATAATCAGACCAACATTTGTGATGTCTTGTGAGCATATTCATGATTGTAATGTTCCTTTAACTAAAGTCCTGGTTAAGAAGCTGTTCATTCCCCCCCATTCAGTGATGCACCAGACTTTTTGCTGTGCTTGCACACCTTTTTCCACAGTCACATGGAGGTCTAAAAGCAATCCATCTTTCTAAGCAGTTTCAGTTCTGGATCAGCTCCCTGATCTGTATTGCATGTTTGTTGTGTAATGAACAGTTACACAAGCATAACAGAAAGTTCCATGACAGGGACATGAAAAATGGAGGCAGCATAAACTAGCACAGCCACAGCAGAACTGAGATATGGATGTTTCCTGGGGCTTTTAATGTTTGGGTTTGTTTTTTTTTTTGCCATACTAGATTCCAGTTTAAAAAGGAGAACAATCTGATCTTGTATTCTAGGACAAGCAGGAATAATGCAATAGACTTAATCCCAAAACTTCTTTTGAATTCAGCTGTGTTCTATATCCTGACCTATAACATTATTTTTAGCAGGGTATTGCAATAGAGCAACAGGTAATTGTGTTAAGCTAAAAGAGGGTTGTTTTACATTAGATATAAGCAAGGCAGTTTCTACAATTAAGGTGGTGAAACACTTTAACAGGTTGCCCAGAGAGGCAGTGGATGTTCCATGATCAGATTGGATGGGGTGCTGAGAACTTGGTCTAGTTGAAGATGTCCCTGCTCATTGCAGGGGGACTGGAACTAGATGACCTTTCGAGGTCTCTTCCAATCCAAACCATTCTATGATTTTGTGATTATTCTTCTGGGCTGTTACAGTATTTCTGTTCCTCTATCCAAGGTCCCTCCCCTCCCCGCCTACTCCATACTAAGAGGGAAATGCTTTCAAAAGGCAGCTGAGCTGGTGAGACTTGCCTGCTGACTGGAGGACAAAAGATGGTTGTAGTTCACATTCCACAAATACACCAGCACAGTGCAGAGGTCAGCTTTCTCCAACAGGAGCAAAGCACATAGGTGCTAGCATATGGGTAAAGTGGGAATTAAGTTCCTTACTCAATTTCCCCCCCTTCTCCAGCCCAAAGAGTAAGTGTCCGGGAATTGCAAAGCATATCTAAATCACTGGGCTGCAGCAGCACAGATACTGTAATTTCCTCTTTCTGATAATATCTGCACAGTGAAGCAATCAAAAAGCAATCTTAAATTTTTATAAATTCCTACCCTTCCAGAAATCTACTGAATTACTGCTTTTGTCTCAGTAGCATAATTTGAAGTTGGGTGGCCAGTATTTTTGGCAAAAATGAGAGCAGTCTTGTTTATGAGGGAAACGGACGTATAATAATAAAATAGTGGGCACTTCTTTCTCTTGCTACTACATTTCAGTGGGAAAGGCAGCAGTAGCCTGGTTTTTGGACTGTGCATAAATATTTCTAAGCAAGGCACTACTCAGTTATTACACGAAGTTTTATAGTTTGTTGCATGTCAACTACAGCCTTGAAATTAACCTCCTCAAATGCTTCTTCTGTAATTCTCCCCCTCATTTTCAATCTCTATTTTAAGATTAAACTGGTAATATATATTGTCTCCAGAACATATACTTAGGGCATTCTGTCTACAAAAGATTATATGTAATTTAAGGATAGCAATTCCAATTGTCATATATAACCTTAACAATAGAATCCCCATCTAAAACATTTGACAGGGAACTGAAAACCAGCAAAATTCAAAACAAGTCACCCACCAAAGCACCAAAACACTATTTTGTTATAGGCAGGGAAGCTTCTCCTGTGTATGATTTCATAGAACAATGCATCATGAGTGCAAACTGAGAACAGTCAACACGAATTTGCAAGACCTCATAAGGAATACTTACTACTTATTTACACCACAACAGCTCAAGTGTCAAATCCAATCTGCTATCTGTTCATTTAGCCGCCTGTTTCAATAAGGGAAACATTCACCTTTAGATAAAGTGAAATTTCTGCTTTGTTTTTTTCCATTTTAAAGACACCTTGATTGAGCATTTTCTCTACAAGGATAATACAATAATCAAATAAATTTTAATCATAACTTACTACATTAGAGGGGCAGGTTCTGTAAACATCTATCACCAAGAATACTGTTTGCTTCTGTTGACATGAGGAGTTCCAGCAGAATCAAATCAGTCCCAAAATGAAATCTTTCAACCAAAAAGTAAAGCAGGACAAACCCATACCTTTTAAATGGCAACACATGGATATCAGAGCATCATGCAGTGTTTCTGATTATAAATTTATTTGTTGTTAATCTATCAGGCTGCTAAGCTTCCGTTTGAGCTCTCTATGTGCCATGTGCTTCTCAGCCCTGGTAGGAACTCCATCAGAATCAAGGCTATTGAAAGCAGGTGCAGAGATCATTCCATGAGACCCAGGTGTAGGACCAATGTACTTAGCCCTCAGTAATGAGGGCAGAGAGTACCAGAGCACTGCTGGGTCTCCTCCAAGAGAAAAGAAGCACCTGAACTCCAAAACAGTAGTACATGTGGTGTTATTATCTATAGTCTAGTGAATGAAACTAGGTTTTGATTTGGAAGTAATTTTTTTTTTTCTGTAAATACACAGAAATACTAAAAATCCAGTCTATCGTAATTTCAGGCAGTATTTTCAGAAATCTCTGAAATCATCCAGATCCTTTTCTGGTACAGTCAAAAGGAGACAAATTTCAGCTTTAAAAAGCAATGCATTCTTTATTTGGCTATTCTAAAATAGTCAAGATAACCAGCCTGAGGACTTCAGTTTAAAAATGTGACGGCTTAGCCAACTCAGCAAGAGTCTAAAGCAGCTGCAATCCACAAAAAAGCTAAATCCAAATTATCAGTCATAACGTCTGCAGAGCATTTGTACTCCTTCTAACTCTTCAGAGCTCCTTGATGATTTAATGTCAAAAAAGAAACAAGTGGCACAATTTCAGTGACACATTTCAAAAAAATCAAACTCAACTTCTTAATGTTAGTAACATTTAACAATTACATTGTTGATGTTACATGTTTGAAATGTAAGTGCAATGAGCCTTACTTTGCATTGCTTCATTTTGCAGCTGTACCCCTTGGACTGCTGCCAAAACTTGGTAAAGACAAGCCTTGCTTTGACGCCGAAAGTCTTTCGAAAGCTCAAGAGCAAATGAATGGAGGCTCTTCAGGTCTTGCTTAAGTCTCTTCTCAGCAAGAAGAAAAATACGTTATAAAGACACAAAAACAGCAGTTAAGAAGAATCAATATAACAACACAAATAATTATGGTGAGATATCACAGTCAGGAAGAACCCTCTACTTGATGAAAGGAAGTCTTCAGGAGTATATCTTTCAGCATGTTTAGAGAAGGATCCTGCAAGACATTTTGCAAAGTAATTTCCTAAAAATTTCAGCAAGACTTTGCAAATCCTTACCATCTTATCCTACATACTTTGACTGTAACACAGCTTCAAGAGTATACCAAGTCTCTTTCTTATTTCATCAGACAAAAATAAGTGCGAGCATGTATGTGTTCTGTCCATTTATAGAGCATATTCAGAATTAGCAATGAGAAGCTGTGATCTGTATATCCCTTCCTGCATTCATATTCCACACTTTGATCAGGAGATACTTGCTAAGATTCAATATAAGTAATTTCTTAAATAAGCTAATTTTATGCCTTCTTATGAGCATAGATGCATTTTGAAAAGATCAGAAACCTTTACTGTTCAGAAAAGTATTTTTATTATGGATATAATTCAGCATAACATACATGAGGAGTCTTTTAAATATTTATAATATAAGTTTATATTCATTTACAAGTCCAAATAAATAAAAAAACAAATTGACTTAAGGCTTAGTAGACTCCTTGACATCTAAGTCTTGAAACCAACATGTAAGACCATCTGTAAGATGAACTTAACAATACTTTATATCATAGAATGACTGTGATGTGTCATTAGTCAACTTGGTACAAAGTGTCACATATTCCATAACATTTTGTTTTTTCAACTACCATACTGACCTCGAATTAGTCAACTTGTTTCAGTGAGAAAAAGGCAATCTAAACTAAAGGGACAAAACCAGGGCATTTCTCTCTCAAAAGCCACAGAATGCAACTGGGAAGAAGTGGGGTTTTTGTTATTACAGGTATAGGGTTACCATTCATCTACACTTTTATTTGAAGAGCTTTGCTCTCTCCTAGCATTCATTGATGTATGAAAACAAACCATCTCAATGAACATCACAAGAAGTTCTGCCATGCTAGTTAGCCTAAAATGTAAAACATCACTACAAAATTTACTGAGCAGAATCACTGTATTTAGAGTAGAAAAGAACAGTTCAGTTTCAAGGGATTTACAATGATCATCTAATCCAGTTATGCTACAATTTAGCTGCAGCCTTCTGTGTGTTAAGAATCAGATTTTTTCCTGTGATACTTTTCAGTCATTTTATGCAGCCAGTCAGTGCTGACCTGAGAAGAGCTGACATTTGTTAGTGTCTCTAAAAGGAACTCACTTTTCTATGGAGTAACAATGAATAACTACTCCAACAAAGGAAAATATTACGGCACTGACATTGAGAGAACAGTTTCAGTCTCTTTGATGCAAAATTAAGACAACCTGAGTGAGCATACAGCAACCTCCTCCCTCTTGTGAGGCCTGACAGAGCAAAACTCTTAATAATCAATGGAGCTCTCCACTGCTTTTTTTAAGGATCTGCCTATCTGGTTAAAGTACATTCCAATTACTATTTTTTTAGGGGATGTCTATATGATAGTCAAATCAGGAGTTGCAAGGTTTTGATTGCAAAAGCATCTAGCTTAGGTATTGATAGCAGCCTATGCATACGATCCTGGAGCTCTGGAGCAGCCACTTTTACCAGCCTCTTGGGTAACTTCGCAGTCTACTGCAGCAAAACCACTGTACAACAGGTACACCTCACTGCAAACTCTGCTGTGAATACAGTAAAGCCACAGATCGGGTCCATATCTGATAATTTTCTGTGTTTTACTATATTTGATAAGCATGTAAATGTTTAGGGCATAATTATGCCTACATTATTACTAAATGTCTTTACCTTTATTGCTCTGTGCAGCTGGGTTACAACAGAACTCCTCTGCAATTTCTGTTGCTGGCCATGAGCAGCATAGAGCTGCAATACTTCATTAGTGCTTCTTCCAGCCAACCCTTGATACTATTAAAAAAAGAAACCACCAAAAAATCACTTTAAAACACTCATGTTTCCTGTTGCATTCTGTCCCCTTTATCTCTGTAAACACTTATAACTCAACTATCTGATTACAAGGGATGTTGTCAAAACATAACTTCTTTGCTTTTACCTTTTTCTGAGTCACATAAAGGATCAACTCACAGTAACTGGCTAACATCACGTAATTCTACTTTCTTAGGGTGGTAAACCTGAGCACCAGACTACTAAAATTCTTTTACAGTACTTAAACACTCTTACTTACGCTTAAGGATCTAAAGGGTTAAAACTGTGTTCACTTAGGAAAAAGGGCTGATTGTATATGTGGATTAAGTGTCTCTCAAAAACTAGATTTAATGCAGAAAGCACTCTGGAAGGATGTGAAACAGGACAAGGACACATATACATGTGTGTTAACTGCTGAAGTCCACAAGGAGCTGTTGATACACAGCCCCCAGCTTAGTGCCCATTGCTCCAGCCTCCTGACAACACCAACTCCATTACAGTCAGTAGGGTTGCAATGGTGCAAAACTGTGCCAGTAAAGTCCTACACTGGGTCTTCAGAGATCAGTGTAACCAAAGCACTTTGTAGAGGATTTGGAGCAAAATGCTTCCTAACAGTTTAAAATTACCTATTATAGAAAAGCAATTTTTATGGTCAAGGGGTTTTGGTTTTGTTTTGTGGGGTTTTTTTAGATGTTGCAATCAAAGGGAAAATAGAAATAGTACAACTTTATTTACAGACATGAAAACACAAAAAAGATATCTCTGTAAAGATTTCTTCTGAAATTCTGCAATATGGAAGAATCTGTATTACATTAAAAATGCATTTTTGTCATTTACTGACAGTCCTGGTGCTTAAAATAAGCTGCAACTTCTTCACCCACTTTCCCCTGCCAACTGTTGACATCTATCATTCCTTAACTAGCATTGTCTCTTCTGTTATTTTTGAGATGCACTCGTCTCCAGCACAGACTTATTTCCTGCTTTGTTCACACCATAAATTCTGCAACTGCAGTTCCCTGTTATTCAAATTAGCAAAGCATACAAGAGTACAACAAAAGACATACAAGAGCTAAATCTACTCACACAATGGGTTTCATTTGATTGCAATAATCTGATAACAATAGGTTAAAAGCAAACATTTAATTGCAGTTTAATTACAGATGATATTGGCCAAAATAACAATGCAATGTCCTGGAGCTGTTAGGATACAGAAAGACTATATTTTCAGAAAAAGTACTTCACTTATTTAAACCAACATTTTCATGTGGCTTTTTCACCTTCACAAAGCAGGCATCTTCCATTTACAAACGCAACTGGTGGTCCTGCACAACTGCGCACCACCTTAGCACTAATATAAAAAGCTATTACATGGAAAATAAATAGACGGAAAAGATGATTTTTTTAAAAAGTATCATTTTCTTTTTTTAAAGGCTCTAAGCTCACAGAAATCAAGACTGATTCTATACAGTGTTTATACATTATTTTACTCTGAGGATATTCAAGGTTCATATTACTCAGATGCAATATTTACAAACAGCTTGACAAAAATGCACACAAGTAGCACACCAGAATTAGTATCTCTAATGACATGCAAAAAGTTAAGTATATATAAGCAATTGCAGTACTCAAGCTTTATTGCTAAATAAGCTTAAGCTAGTTAAAACCTACTTTTAACATCTAATCTGCACCATCTGCACAGATGCCCCCTGACCCTCCATATTTCTCAGCACTAACTATAAAAGCAGAATGGTCAATGATACTGTCATTGCAGTCACTGTTTCATCATTTCCACTATCAAGTTTATCTTTATTGCAAATGTTGCCTTGGTTTTGAGGTTTTCTCTATTAAAATAGTTTTAGCATTCATCAGAGCTGTTCATAGGCCAGAACTTGCAAATCATTGCTCGTGCATAGAAGCAAAAATTAGACTATAAAACTTTTATAGTCAGCTTTATTATATACAGAAGTGAAACTAAACTGCTTAATAGTGTTCTCCAAAGTGAAATCTCAGTTTTGCAATTGGATCTGTTCTAGCAGACTTGGCTTTATGTAAGGAAGGCTGCAGGACCTCAAGGACAGCTAATAAAAGCAAGGGGCATGCAGGTAGATAAATATATTTCCAAATAGACAAAAGTAAGTCTACTGAGAAAGAATGTGACTTCTTGCATTCAGTAACAACCTTTACAATACAATGCTGGTATAACAATATACAGGGCTGCAGAACTCAGTGGAAGTGCTGTATTTCATCACTGTCTCAAGGATATAAGGGAAGGTCTACAGCAAGAGATAATATTTTCATTAGACTGATGAAGCCTACAAACATCTACACTGCAAATCCTAATTTACAGCAAGCCTCATAAGTTTGCCTCCAAAGATTCCTAACTCACTTCAGCCAAAACGAATCCAATTAGCTTTTACAAGTTAAGAATGAGACCTCTGTTAACCCTGGTCACTGTGACTAAACTTATTACAGCTCAATCACTCAGGCAGCTCCACCAGCAGATCTGAAGGGTCAGAGGTTGACAGCCAAGGGCAGTAGCTTTTCTCATCAGCATAGCTGGTGAATTATTGGGAGATATAATACAACATTGCACAACCTTAAATAATACTAATTTCAATTAGTATTGTTTTAAATAGTCTTTAACTAGGGTAAAAATATTTCATAGATGTCAGTTCAACTCACTTTTTCACGTTGCTGTGGCAAAGTAACCAAAGAAGAACCTTACTGACTAGAATAATTTATTTCTTGTGCTTGTGAGGGTAAAAAATAATCAGCTAAAATACTTAGGCTTTTAGTGATTATTATAAAGCAGGACAAAAACAATAAAAACATTTTCTTGGAATAAATTATAGTGGTCTGTATACCTAGCAAAACTCCTTTCAGATGTACCATCTGCTTTTAGTCAAGACTTTGAAAAATGTTAAATCCACCTTTATCCATGGGTGTTAACAAACCTACAGGGAGGGTAAATGGCTTTCCTGAGGTCACAAAACCAGTTAATATTTCAGCCCAGATTAGAAACTTTTAGCCAACAGCCTGCATCACTACTAATACTCACAGCTGGCTCTGCCCTAGCAGTGCAGATCTATATTCAAAATTCTTTACATCTCTGAAATCTTACCCCTGAAGGCCCCAAACATTATCACAGGCAGCTCCTTATTTCAGTAGTGGTCTACGTAAACATCATATGCTTCTGTAAAAGGATGTAAGGAAATGAGGGCATCCAGTTGTTGCCATGTGCTCTGTGACGAGGTACACGTGCAACGCTACCTCATCTTTTTTAGACAAGTCTAATACTAATGCTATGAAGAAACAAAACAAGGCATCTCTGGCAAGTCTACTCATAATGAAATGCCCTTCCTGCACTCTATGAACAGTCCTTTTCAAGGCATTGTCCTAATTACATGCTAAAAAGTATTCCTAGAAAAATCTACCATTCTGTTTTAGGCAAGCATGTTCCCTGTAAGAAGAACACAATATTCCATATTTAACAGTTGCAGAGTCATTCCTTCATTTCAGTTTTATAGGTTTAAAATAATAGCAAACATTTACATTTAAGACAACTTCTAGCTACTTAGTCTATCATTACTGCTGCCAATTATTATTTTGAAAAGGAAAGAAAAGCTGGGCCTTAATCCCTTCATATATTTCCCCAGCTGGTAAAGAGTGCAAAACCTGAAAACAGGAAGGCAGATTTCAGTGTCTTTGTTTTTTTAATTTCTAGATGGACTTTTTTTTGAGAAAAATAAACAGCAGTCACCTCTGCAAGTTTTAGATGAAGAGCAGCATTTTCAGTTTCCAAGACAACTATTCTTTCTTCTTTGGTCTAAGGAAGAAAACCCACCCAAAACCCCAGAAAAGTAAAGATTAATCAGAATAATTTAACTGAAATGATAATTAATTAGTAATCTGATTCATTTAGTCTGATTGACATTATTTCATTACGATAGCTTTCATTATTACAGTCCATCGTTTCTCAGCCTTCTGAGATCAAAAGGCTACCTATCCCCAACCTCCAAATCACGATAACATTTGCATACAGGCATGCAACATTTAGGATAAACTCTAAATATTCCTTTATTTCTCTCCTTTCTGTCGTCTTGCCTGCTTGTGTGGGAACGCACAGGTAGGCAACTTAAACCACTTCTGCTTTACCCAACCGCCTCCTGGCATTTCGCAGAGCTGCTGCCCTTGGAGAGGCGCTATGTTATTTACACACAGCCCCGTGAGTTCCCGTTTCCACGGCAGCGCTGGCAGCGAGCTCTCCGATGGCCGGGCTGCTCCTCAGCACGGGCGCCGGGCCTGAGGGAAGGACGGACCGCCAGGCACCGCCCTGGCACCCCGGGGGGCTGCGGGACCGGGCAGCGACCCTGGCGCCCCGGGGGGGCTGCGGGATCCCGCCTGCGACCCTGGTGCTCCGCTTTTCCCAGGAAGGGGCAGCATCCGGGAGAGGGACCCCTCGGCACGCCCCAGCCCCGCCCCCGCCTCCTCACACGCAACCGCTGCTCCAGCTGCCGCAGCCGCTGCGCCCACACCGAGCCCGCCTCCAGGACGCGCCGCCGCCGCATCACGCTCCCCGCGGCCGTGCTGCCCGCTGCCGCGCCGAGGCGGAGCAGAAGCAGGAGCAGGAGCTGCCCGGCCCGGCCTCGCCTGGAGCCGGGATTTAACCCGGGACGCGGCCGGCGCCGCCGCGCCGCTGCCATGGCGACGGGCCCGCCCCTATCCCGCACTGCGATTGGCTGGGAGAGCGCCGGCACCGCCCTCCAGGCGTGCCCCGCCTGTGAGTGGCAGGGCAGCCAACCAATCGGGGCGCGGGGAGGGCCGCGGGGCGGGGCAACGCCCGGATACTGCGGGTATGGCGGCCGGGGGGTGGATCTTGGGCACTTGGGGTCCGGCCATGGGTGATCCAGGGTCCATATCCATTATCCATAGGGGATCGGGGACAGCTGGGGCCCGGCCATGGGTGACCCAGGGTCCATATCCATTATCCATAGGGGATCGTGGGCCCCTGGGGCCCGGCCATGGGTGACCCAGGGTCCATATCCATTCTTGGGCCCGGCCATGGGTGACCCAGGGTCCATATTCATTATCCATAGGGCATCGGGGGTACCTGCGGCCCCGCCGTCAGTGACTCAAGGTCCGTATCCATTATCCATAGGGGCTGAGTGGATCTCTCCACCTGCAGCATCACTTGGGATAAGGGACCTCAGGAGTCCATAATCCACAGGGGCTGGGGGGATCCCTGTGCGTGCTGCATGGCTTGGAATAAGTGACCTCATAGACCCATATCCATTATCCATAGGGACTGAGTGGATCTCTCCACCTGCTGCATCACTTGGGGTAAGTGGCCTCAGAGATCCATGTCCATTATCCATAGAGGCTGGGGGGATCCCTCTGTCTGAATCAACTCTTGGAATAAGTGCCCAGGGGTGCAAACTTCACACCACCAAAAAGGGCGGGGAGGAGGAGGAGGACAGAGCGGAGAGCTCCAATATTGGCTACAGGATTTCTCCCGGGAGCAGTTGGTGATGTCTGCTACGGGCTAAGGCTGCAAAGGCCACAAAGAAGATTAGGGGATACGAACATCTGTTACATGGAGCGTGCTGGGAGTTGTGCAGCCTGGAGGATGGGAAGGCTGAGGGGGATCCAGTCGATATGTATAGATACCTGATGGGAGAGCATGAACACCGCTCCACCACAGGGCAGTGTGAGGGTACTCAAACCCTGGCATGGGCTGTCTGAAGAGGTTATGACATCTCCACCCTTGGAACTGCTCAAACCCCAGTTTGACCCAGCCCTGGGCAAGCAGCTGTAGCTGACCTTGCATTGACACTGGGCAGGATGATGCACCACAGAGATCTGGTTAGTAACTGAACACAGCCAGGGTCAGGGCTGGTCTTAGGACAAGGACAAAGCCTGCGGGTTCAGCTGGTTTGGCAGTCCTGAGAGGCTGCCCAAGAGAGGAGCTATTCATCCAAGATATGACTGGGGGTCTCACACTAAGGTTTCCAAGGTGAATACATGACATATGTTAGTAATATTCCTTAGTGCTCTACTGTATTGCACTGAAAGATTAACATGATCTTGAAAGCAGTCATACTACTATTTGGCTATAAAATATGCAAAAAATATGTTTGCCAGAGACAAATATGTCAGCTTCTTGGAAGTGGGAAATGGCTCTATTTTTGCACTACAGTTGCTTGGGGTTTTTTAAACCAAAACCAACATGATAATTACAGAGGAATCCAGTTCTGCAAAATAGCAGTCTCAAGTTACTGTCTACTGCACATGGCAAATGTGCTTTCATACAGGCAGTAGAAAATCCGAAGACGCATAGCCTTGAATCTCTCCATGTTGGGCACAAAGGGGATAGCAGCCCTTTAGAGGAACCCTGATGCAGGCCATCTATCACAGACCAAGCCAAACACCCCTGTGCATCTCTAATCACTGCCTTCTGTGATGCTGCAACTTCAACATGCTGCTATGATCTGTAGCCTCACTTTAAAAAAAAAGACCCAGTCGGCTGGTTGCTGTTGGGTTTGGCGTGCAAAAGTGTAACTCAGCAGTTTGTCCTTGCAACTAGTTCTGCATTGGTGGAAAAATGAGAAGGGACAAATGAATATGGGCTAAAAGACTTCAAAAGTGCTGCAATGCTGTGGATGACGTAAGATGTTGGCACTAAGTAAGGCAGACAGGATTTTATCAACAGCTATTTTGGGGAGAATAATTTAGTAGCTTGGGGGGTGTGACTCACAATTCTTGACAGAGAGCTGTGATTTTTACATGTAATGTTTATCCTGCAGCAGCAATCAAGTCAGAACAATGTTATTTTCTGACAAAACTCAGCTTCATCTCAGAAGAATCATCTCTGAAGTGTAATGTAAAACCTTACTGCAGGTTTCACCCACTATTAATGAGATTAAGGATCTTGTTTCTGTAGGCTGTAACAGACAAGACTTAATTTATTATCACTCTGACTCTCAACTAGTAACCTAAAACTGAGCATCCATAGACTACTCCTATTTAGTAATTTCTCTATGCACCTCTGAAGGTTGGATAGTACTGAGAATTGTATAAATTGTATAAAAAAGTATAAATCTGTATAAAAAAGTGAAAATAAAATTACAATATAATCTGTGTCTCATCGTAACAGCAGCAATTTTCTTTAGGGATCTTCCTTCTATTTCCAAATCTTAGAAGTTTTGTGATGGGCAGGAAACAAGTCTCTCAGTGAGATCTAGGGGAGAATCAGTTATAAAATCCAGCTATCTTCTGGAAATGCTACCAGGCTGTACTCCAGCACAGCTTTCTACACCAATTCTCTGCTTTGAAGAATCTTGTTTTTTCCCCTAAACTTTTACCAACTTGATCCCATCTTCTCCCTGCAAATGCAGAGCCCTGCTGTTACAGATCATTCATTGGAACTGGAGGGCCAGAAATTTAATGAAATTATCCAAATCCACATTTAACTACTACTTTTAGCATCAGTTCATTTGAACCCCCTAAAAGATTATTCAGCGAAGCTGTAAATACTTCACATTTTTAGCAAGACATTTGCTTCAGCAACTGTAGGTCAGTTCTGAGCATCTCTTACTAAGAATGAGATGAGGTTCTCTGAGCAGGTGTATTGCACTCAGTCTCCCTAAGGAGAGCTGGTAAAGAAGTCACCCAAATCCACATTTTTTATCTGCAAGGCTTTGCCTTCTGGGCCACACAGCCACTAACTGATCACCTGAGACAACAGTATCATTTGAAAAAACAGAAGGAAGAGCCAATGTTTTCCCATTCATAATGTCACATACATCAATTACTATGTGTGTTTTAAGACTATTCTTACTAAAGCTCATTTTTTGCCAGTTATTTTGGATTTCTTGTGTTATCTAATTGAATCAGGAGGTAAAGAACAGTCTTGTTTACTGCTTGTGTAGTCATTGCTTGACCTACAATCTGTATTATCAAGTATATTATTTAATATTTCAGTGAACAGGACACACACTATGGACTTTATCAATGTCTTCATTTCCCTGCCTTTTCATCCAATACCAGCAAGTCTGTAGTACAAACAGTACCTAAAAGGAGTTTAAAAGCAGTGTATGTGGATGACAAGTGCAGAAGGGAGAACTTGACTTTTATAATAGTTAAAAAGAAGTCTTTGCTGAGAGCTGGCTGCATACGCAAATACAACTTCACACAGTTATTACCATAAGGGCCATCATCAATTAAAATATCAAGAGCTATGCTGCTAAGGCTGACAACTCAAGTTCCTAGAGCAAAGCAGGTGCTGCACTGTTCAGTGGCATCGCCAGTGTGCTCACTGAGCAAACCTAACCTGAACTGGGCAAGGTATAGCCCAAAACTTTTTTCCCCATTGATAATGCATTACCACTGCTGCACATCACACAATTCCTTCTCCCACAATCCCTGGACTACTTTGGTATGGAAATAAAAGTTTCTATGACACATTTCACAGCTGCAGTAACTACAGTGTCATCAAATACACCACTTTTTGCTTGTACAGCTTCTTTGCTCGAGCAGACTGAGGTACTCCCATACAGAAGGGCAATGGATTGTTTCATTTTTCTTGTAGGCTAGACATTCAAGTAAGTTCTTTTTCCTTAGGCTATTCTCACAGTCAAAAGCTACAGACTCAAAACATGGATAAAAGATTCCCCTCAGCCATGCCTTGAGGTCTTGGCAGTTGTACTTGGCAACATACTAAACAGCACTTTCAGCTTTGTGAGGTTCCTTTGGCTCCTTCCCTGCCTTTTAGCACTTTGTAAACTAAACTCCAGATTGTCCTCCATTGTGATTTTGAAAATTCCAGAGTGTAGACCCCACAACTCGAGATTAAAGGTATTCACCTGGAAGGAGGCATAGGTGGCTCTCAATGCCATCTCCAGTAGACGTACAGCTACAACAGAAGGCATCTAAAGCACTGCACTGGGGCCTGGCTCCCTCCCCAAACAGTGTTTAAACTACTGCCTCTCATTAGCCAGAGCAATCACAGTGGAGTCTCTGGATGTAATTACTTAATTTTCCAAAAGAAGCCATGTTCCAGGTTCCTCTTCATTGTTAAAAAAACAGCTTTGCACTTGAGGAAGATACAGATACATTATGATTAGCCTGCACAACCAATATTTCCCAGTTCTTAAGTTGCTGGTTAAGCTATAGAAATCACTTCTTTCAAATCAGTGATGCAGGTATCAAATATTAGGCCAAGAAATTCTCCTCTCTGATCCATGAAGATCAGCCTCCTTTGTTGATTCTCCATGTAAAATTAATTTGGGTTTTCATCTATTTACTGTGAGATACACCGACTTTGCTTGTAAATTTATTTTAAGAGGACAAGTAAGGCAAAGCATTCTAAGAGCCCCTTTGGTTTACCATGATGTTGTTAGGAATGCAGAATTAAATAACAGTACAAAAAACATTTAATGCAAAGTTAAATACAATACAAACTTTATTAAAAATAGGTTGCAAGTGAAATACAGTAGAAATGGGAAACTACAGCAGTTTTGATGTTTTTCATAATAATGCACAGACAAATATGAAAAGCACTTTTACACATATTCACACTTGACCCGAATGCCCAATAGCGGCCAAATCCACTCAACTGAAGGTTATAGGTATTTTTTTGCTAAGCCTTTTTTGGAATCCAGCAGCAACAGTATTTCAGCCACAGCATAAGTTTTTTTCCTTAAGGAAAGCCTGTCACTGTAAGGCTGCTAGTGTTCTCAAGATAAATTGGGAGAGGCTTGCTTTTCCTGATGAACAGACATAGCAAGCATGCAGATCCTTCATTAACACTTTGAACCAGTTTAATCTTCTACTTCATATTTAACAGGTGAAACGGTAAAAGCACACTTTCAAATAAGAAACCTGAAATACGTAAAAAATATTTACACTCCAATTTTCATTAACTTGCATTTATTTATCATACAACTCTTATTAAAAGTGATTTCTTTCCTAAGGCAGTGAAAGTCTACCCCTTTGTATCTGGAAGTGTGCACAATTCCCTAAATATATATTTATAAGAGAACAATATGATACAGGAAAAAAAATTCATCTAAAGCCAGTAAAGGGCTTTGTCAAATAGAAAATTTGTTTGGAATCACAATATATATTGTCTTAACATCACACAATGAGAAAAACTCTGATGAGGTCCTTATTCCCAACATCATCAGCCACATAAGCATAGCTGAAGAAACAGTGGGAGGAAAAAGATTAACAATTTAAAATTAAATAAGGCTATTACAGTGTGAAAAAAATAGCTTGAACTGCCAGACAGGTTTTCAGTACAACAGTAACAGGATGTCAGTAAAGCCAGCTAGACTGAAGAAGAGCTCACTAGCACTGCTTCCTCAGCATGAGCAGGGATAGTTCCTTTCCAGGACACCAGCTCTGTTAATGACCTTAGTAACACTCCCACTCCCAGACTGCAGTATTGTATTTGATGCTTCACACTTCAGTCGTTTTCTCTAATATGCCAGTTCACCTATCCATAGGAAAAAACCCCCCCTACTGCTGAACTGATAACAACAGACTTATCAATACTGTTCCATGCCTAATTACCTAATATCTAATCTGCCTTTCTCAGAAAACATATGTATCCATTCTCCTCACCTTGAAACTGGAATCATTACTTCTCACCTTTAACACATTACTAACATTTTGCTCCTAGCTGATGGAGAGCTGCTACTGTAGCCTACTATATATTGCTTATGTAATTTTTAATGAAACAGTTAACCAAAGGTTTGTATCTTCACATTTTTGAAAGTATGAAGCACATATAGTGGGGATGCATCAACATACAGACTTTTTCGTAACTAAACTCATAGGCAACCATTTTAGATCCAACAAATACGTAGGACTAGAAATGTTTTTATTCCAACGTTCTACCAACAGAATGTGTGTTATTCCAGTACTAAGTAATGTTAAGATCTGTATTGATATGCTGATCATTTTATGAACACCATACAGTATGTCAAACTTGTATATGAAGTCTCAAATATAAGGTGGCCCAGAATTTGGCTTCTTATCAAACAACCTAAAATACTAACTTCTAGTGCACAGCTTAGTTTAGGCAGTTCAAGCTATTCTCACTCTCTCTGCTCAGCAGCTAAAACAAAAGTGTGTCCATAAAACACCAGGAAACAGAACTTATCTTTGACAAGTGCTACTTGGTCTGGTGCACAAGAACTTAAGCCCCAAAACAGAAAAGAAAAAATTACCTTCACGTGATTCATATTTTTAAAATTTTACAGTGCTTTCATTGTATAAACCACAAGCTCCTGGCAAAGTAATCAGTTTTCTTGCTATTGCAACATCTCTAAATCTTAATTAACAGTCTTAGATATAGAGGAATCAAAGTGACTCCTTTCAGAAAACATTCATTTTCTGTTCATTAGTAGTGTGCCCCCCATCTCAATCCCTCAGTTTGGAGATCTTCTGTTACATCCGGTAAGGTGCTTTAATCTTATTTTGTGTTCAACTCATTTTCCAGTTCCATTAGTTTCCTAGAAGCTTTTACTTTATTGGATACATCCTGACCCTGTGAAAAAAGTCGCTGGCGTTCCCTGAACGTCAAGTTTTCCGGTGCTCCAGGTAAATCTGCATCTTGACTAGAAAAGAAAAAAATATTTTTTATAATTCTCATCTACAATATCGTTAATCATAACAATTCTTAATGACATGTGTTGACTGATAGCTTCTTTGACTATAGCAAAAGAGCCTCCACTCTGTGTTCTGCAAGGTTTTGTTGTCCACACATACCTTTAATTGGGCTATCACTTAAGACAAAATTATGGCTTGTGACCATTTCTTCCACATTAAAATGAATGAAAATGCCTGCCAACTTTCAAAGTGAAGGCAAATCAAGGCTCTGTCTATATTAGCATAGCATTGCCACTCTGGCTAACTCAGCAAGCTTTTCTGTGATGGCACACATCTAAGAAAAAGCACTGGAAAACAAAAACATGTTTGGTATGCTGTATGGTAAAGCTTGTGTGAGAAATATATACAGCTTACATTATTTACGCTTACTACAATTTGGTAATTTATTTATTTATTTGTAAGAATCCCACTTGAGAGTATCGTTCAGATTCATAAATACACCTAAAAGAGTTGAAGTTGTTAGTTTGCATAGATCATTTGGTTTACTTAGCTGTAGCGCTGAAATCTGCTGCTCTTCAGCAATGCTTCAGATCACCTGGAAGACTTGTAGAGAACTTAGTTGTGGTTTACAGTAACCCCGGATAGAGCCAACTGCAGAACTAATGAGTAGCCCACAGAGACACAACAGAAAATATTGCAGAAGTTAGTCAAGTCAGTTATATAAAACTTAATGGACTCCTGCAAGTCACCTTTTAGATCTTTTGTCTCTTGGATCCCGATAAACTTCTCCAGCAGCTGCTCCTGTAGATCCAGTGTATGAATTTATTCCTTATGCAAAAGAAAAAGTAAGTTGAAGGATTGCAGTTACAACACAGAAGCTTTATATTGTATTTCTTTAAAAAGGTGCAGTGCTTCTGTCAAGAAATCATCTCAAACTAGAATCAGAAATAAATTTAGAAGGTCATCTGACCTCTAGAATAATTAAAACCAGTACTACTAAATTCCATCTCCCTCAAAACTGCTTAATTTTCTTATTCCTGATTTTGAGTCAGAACCCAAAGTGTTCAGATTATCCAGCACACGCCAAATCATGGTCTTTATCTTATTATGGCTTACTGTAAAGCATACATTAGAAGTTGTTCAAGGAGACTGGCGATAAGAGCAACATACTTTGTTATTCCTGTGACAAGCTCCACAGGAATTAAGTTAGCTGCAGCTGCTCTCTTTCTAAAGCTGAAAGTAAGCTAACATTAATATATACCAGTTTGCAATTCACTAGTCAGAATTTTAGTTTCTGTTTAGTCTAACTGAACTGTACCACTCATAAGATGCCCCCTCTCCCCTGCAGTTAAATTTCAAGCAACTATCTTGCAGCACTGCACCTTTAAATTGATATAACACAACAAGTTTTACACATTATATTAATTCTTTCTAAAGGCCACAAGACAAAACTTATTTCCAATCAAAAACTTTAGTAATTAATTTATATTTAAGACCATATTCTTTTAAAAACTGACAAGAGTAAAAATAAGTGTCAACACACTACTCAGATTTGTCTTCAGACAGTTCTGGTCTCAATATTGCACATGTTATGTCTTGTGAACCTTCTTTGGTACAAAAGGAAATGTTTGCTTCTTCCACTGGTATATGCAACCTCATAAATATTCAATAAGAGACACATGATACTGGAACACACAAGCAAATTTAGTTAGCATGCTGTAGGCTAAATTTTTTCCACCACAAATTTGTAGCATACCAAATCATACTAGGTATGCCAGGCATATGAAGACTATTTTTTATCTCAGACATGAGTCTTACACTGATGCAAATACTACCCTTTCCTATTTCAGAAAGTCTGGAACCATAGGCTGTGGTTCAGAGTTTCATTTCCATTAGGATAGTCGTTTTTATCTGGGTGTTGGCTTTTCCCTTAATTAGTTAAATGAACCAATAGTCTGAAGAGACCCAGTGGAAGAAGGTACAAGAGCAAAATTTGCAGAAGCGTGGTTTACTAGAGTTAACACTCAGAACAGGAAAGAGCTGTAAAGGACAGAAATGTAACAGAGTCAGCAAGATGGAAGATGGTAAACTGCACAGTGAATTCTGCATTTTGTGCAAACGGCTTTGTACATTACGCAGGCAGTCTTCATAGAAGCTTGAGCAATCAGGTGAAGTTAACCTGTTCTCATGGCTATTTTAAAAATTATGAAATAAGAGTATTCAGAATTAGTTGTATGGTTTATGAATTAAGCTATTAAAGGCGAAGCATCATACTACAATATTCCTTAATTGTTACCAAAACCCTAACAAAATCTTTGTGGATTGTCCTTTTGACTGTTTTCCAGGAAAAACAAATGTGCATACACAATACCGCTGAACATTTCACTTTCATGAAATTCATTTTTCAATTAAAATTAACAGAAAGCAGCACTGGGAAATGCAGTTATATATGAAATGGCATTCTGGGTTTTGGATGATGGGAAGCAGGGAGAGTGGTGGTGACAACTAGTGACTGATGGTTCTGGGGTTGCTTAATTCATTACATGTACAGCCTTCAAAATGCCAAATAAGGGAAGCAAGGGCCTTTGGAAGCCTATGTGTTGTGATGGAAGGCCTATTTTACTCTTTCTTATAAATCATTTTCAAATTAGAATTTCTATAAAAAGAAAGTCCTTTGAATGAACAAAAATTCAGTATAGACATACAGTACCGAAGTTTCATGTTGGAAGCCTGTCATTTCAGAATATTCCTAAGAAGAAGCTGACAACATAGATAGTTACAGTGATTACAGATACTATTTTCTGCTATTTCCTGTCTTTTATCTTATTTTAGCTCACTAATTATCTGTTATATCCAGTGTTCAAAAGCTGAAGTCCTTCTGATACAATACTGGCCGTGGGTTTTTCAGTGGCTTCATGTGCACAGGGGATGCACAATGAAATTACCTGCATTGTAATGGTAGCACATAGCAGGTCGTAGTGTCTGTTTATACTCCAGTCTAATGAAAACATAGTGAAAAGTTAAAACTTTCCCTCACCCTCCTTTAAGATGTGGAACCTATGACAGAACCAGACAGGAGTGACAGATGGGCTTGCAGGACCCACTGACACTACTACATCCTGAGATCTCACAGGCAACACCAGGGTAAATAATGAAGCTTTTATTTTCTACCTTTAAACAAGAATCAGTGTGGTTACTTTTTTCACACAACTTGGGTGCTGTACTGATCCCAAACAGTGAAACTACTAAGCATCAATGGCATCAGTGGGATTGTAATTGTAAGTGAGCTACACTACAGGCCCTTCAGCAATATTAAAACCATTCAGTTCAAAGCTTCTCTTCAGCACTGGAAGCAGCCCAAATGTAGCAGAAGCCAATGTGCCCTGAAAAGGAAAGAATGCCTTTCTGGAAAAAGATGACTTGAGCCTGAATTGAAAATTATGCAGACAGGAAGCTCAGTGGTTTCATACATATCCTAAATGCAGCTCATATACTACTGCAGCTGGATTATAAAAGCTTCTGATAGATGGAACCTATCTGGAGGCTCATATTCTCCCTATGACTGGGGCACACCTCTGAATAAAGCAAGTAAGTGATTTTCCCCATTCATTAGGTGGCCAAAAAGGTGATGAGGGATATACCACATTGTAGACTTCCACCTGCTCCACTGAGACTTGAATCCAGCAAACAAGTTAGCCATTCTGCTAGAAGCCAGAATAAACACTTTCCCTTTGGGATCTCAGGTGACTTGGTACTCTTCAATTCAGAATGATGATTTGATCAGCTGGAGTTGGTTGTCAGGGACTAGTTAACTTCCAGCTTAAGTAAAAAGAATGAACTATGGGAATGTCATGGCCACCATTCCCTTCAGAAGAATACAGAAGAAGAAAAATGTAGGAAAAGTGCCAGAAGACGCTGCTGTTTAAAGATGAATTATTATATCAATAAACTTATTGGAGTGAGACATACTCAAAGAGTCAAGTATATTAAGATTCCCTCTATATAGCAGCATTTAAAAAAAAAAAATTACCATGGAACTTTAAACTGAATTAGCTTTGAGTTCCTTACTACAGCTAAACTAGTACTCTGCAGATAAAATATGGTGCTGAAGTTCCTAGGAACTAGAGCTCTACGTGAAATTAAACTTCATTATGGTTGGCCACTTAGAGTTACAAAAGAAACAAGATGAGGAAACAAACACAAAGGTGAAGAAGGAATGGGAAGGAGTAAAGAAAAAGTACTAAGATGAAATTTCGATTTTTATTTCTCTGCAAGAAAACTGCACTGTACAAACTACAAGGATGGTGCTTAATACTTGAAACTAACTGCACATCCTGTATGTCTCTTGGTGCTTGTGTGTTTAAGAACTACATCTACAACGATCATTTTTAAAGCCATTTGCACACACTATGAAAAGAGAATCCTGGTACCAACAACGAAGCAGAAGATAAGCTCTGTCCATGAACCCATTAGGAGAGGTTTCCTGCATTCAAGAAAGGTGCACTTTCAGATGCCCTGAGTAAACAGTGGTCAGTCATACAAAACAAGTCACTGAAAGATACAGAGTGAAAGCCAAGACCAACAGTACTTTGAATTGATTGAGTAGTAGTTACAGTAATTTCTGATTCATTGTGTGAAAGATGGAATTTTTGGTTTTGAAAAGTTTGGGTAAAGAGCAAGAAAATTTGAGAGATCAAAATAATTAAAAAATTGGAGGATTCACATTAATACCAGAATTTAAGTTAGATCACCAGAGTGAAAACAGTGATTTAAGTGTAGGGGAGGGGGAAAAAAAAAATCACAAAATAAGCAATTCAATCTAGAGAACCAGAGTTGAAAACATGAGGATAGTTCTGTAGAGATGACTGATTCCATTGTGTCTACCTTTAGAGCTGCTGGCATGGATGAAACTTGGTTTGTTTGATGGGGGTGGGGGCTGGATTTTTTTGGCAGTAGTACTGTTGGCATTGACTGGAGATGACTGGAATGAGTTGGAAAGAAAGATGCCATCTGAAACTGGGCGAGGCTGGCGGGAGGGCTGCTGTGGCTTAAGGGTGGCAGGAGGAAAGTCACCATAAGATTTTCTTGTGCTGGAGTACTTATCCTGACCTGCTAGATTGGAATCCTCCTCCTCCTCATCATCATCATCATTGTATGCAACAAACTTGGCAGTATAAATCGTGTCAGGGGAGAGGACCTGTGTTTTGAGGTAAGAGGTGTTTCGCTGAGGTGGGGGAGGAGGAGCGTTAGATGAAGGGGTTGGGGATGGGAGTTCATATTCCCGTGGAAGCGGAGGTCTGTACAGACCAGGCTCGTCAGGTTCCAGCAATCTTCGTTCAGCTTCATCATGCTGCCTGCGCCTTTCAGCCTCTAAGCGACTATAATATTCCTCTTCCTGTCGCCTCTGTAAGTCCAGAGGAAATAAAAACACAGTGGTCAGACATTTCAATCTAAGAGAGATTTAAATTTTCCATCACTGAGCTAAAAACATTGTGTGTAAATCTTTTTTGTCTCCTTTTCTTGCAATAAGCAAAGAAGGGCATCTATATGGACTCATACAAAGAATATTTACTACTATGAAAGAAACTGGCAGTCATCCTGTAACACAGTGTAGCTGTTATTTACAGATTTACCACTGCCTGTGGTCAGTAAGGCAACTGCCTGCGTGAACTAAGGGCAATTCCAGCATTTATTACTCAAACTGTAACTACAGTTAATAAGGGGCAGGTTTACTAAAGCTGTAAAGAATCTGTAGGAGAGGAAAATAACTAAAATTAACTACCATCTTAAAAAAGGAACTTTGTCATTTTGCTTCATGCTTATACAATGTAAGTTAATCAACAGAGCCTTGGAATAGATGGCTCCTAACAACGCTTCTAGTATAAATACCAGGAAAACTACTTTCACGCAGAAATCAAAGAACTTTTCCAAAACAGACATCAAATAAATGTTTTTTAAAAGTATTTATAACAGAAACTATGCTAATAATATTTATACAAGGCTACTGAGCATTTAGAAGGCTATGAAATATCTTCTATGTATTTTTCCACTTTAAAAGATTTTTCTTTTTTTAAACTAAATACCATTTCATTTTATTCAGCTCTTGTCTAAGACACATTGTAACTAATACAAGGGTTTATTCAGTAGTTTGTTTGATACCAAATGAAAATGTGTATTTGGGAACTGTATGTTACAAAATCCCTTGTGTGTAAGCATAGTATAACTTCTGCTGGGAATATGACATTCTAAACAACCATCCTATTTTTAATCCAAATGTTTAAAGAAATCCACCTTATCTGTTTAACTGTCCAACACTGAGTTATCCTGAAAAAAACATAATAAATTTGGACATGAACTCATCTCCTCCTACTACTCTCTAAAACCATTGTACCAATGGTACTGAGTTCTCTGTCTGTAGATGTGTAAATCTCAGTCAAGATCTGCCAATGAAAAGCCTTTCAAGTGTGTGATCCAAGTGTCATTTGGTTGCGTCATTATCAGAAATTAAGAAAGTCTTGGTTGCTTTTTCTTGGTTGCATTCTTTTTTAAGCTTCCTACAGTATACTTTTAAATACTCTTCTCAGTCCAGATGCATCTTCTTCACTTCTCATCTATTTCCAATCAAAGCTTAGCTCTCGTCTACTGATCAACCCATGCTGCTTATGGGAAACAATTTAACAAAGCTTGAAAATAATCTAATGAAAATAAATTAATAAAGTTAATACATCTAAGGTTGGTTGTTGGAGTTTTTTTTAAATATATTTGCTCAATCTTCCAACATGAACCCAAACACTAAAAGCTAGCCTTCTTTCCGAAGTCAGTGTTACTAAAAGGCAATTTGAACACAAATAACTGCTCATTCTCTAGGGTCTTAACAAACATGCTCAGAGCCAAACAAGCTGCTTCATCTTCTACTTTTGATCAATAAAGCTTCTCAAATTCATGTATGTTTTGAAGAAACCTGCAACACTGAATGTTTACAATCTGATTGCACAGTGACTTATCTGCTGAAATTATTTACCTGCTTTCTAGAAACCAATTCTCTTTCCTCCAATCGTTCAAAGATAAAAAACAATATGGAATACTCATCAACACTCCTGTGTATTTCATATTTCTCTCTGTATTTGTATTTTAAAAATGCTCAAAAAAACCCATTTAAGTGCCATCTCTGAGACACAGCAAAACCTAATACCACTAACTCTTCCATTTTAATAAAGAAGGTACACAAGTCATGCTGGGGGCTGAAGGAAAACTGGAGGCAACTGATTTCTTCCATAACTTTTGGAAAGGCTCTGAAGGCAAGTCCTTGCCAGCACTAAAAACCTTCGGACAGTAAGCTTACGGTGCCATTTCTGCAATACCAGTCAACTCCAGCCCGCAGAAATGGGCTATTTGTTTACTTATTTCTTGGTTTAGACCGGACAAACTGAAGCCCTGGGCCATGACCCTTATCAGAAAGGCTGCTGTGTTTAACCCCTGCTGATCCAACACTGAACTGTCACTGGCCAGGCTGAAGAGAAAAGGCCTTCAAGAACCCCTGCTGCACTTAGAAGACCACAACCTTTTCTTCAGCCTCTCTCCTGGTCCGCTCCTCCTCCTGCTGTCGACGCTCTTCTTCCTGCCTGGCCCTGTCTTCTGCTTCTCGTTTCCGCATTTCTTCCAACTGCTGTTGCCGTCTGCGTTCTTCATCCTGTAACTAACAGAGACACATCTTTAATTTTTTTGTCACTCACGTGGGCAAGATTGGTCCAAAAAAATGGAACTGAGTACTGGCATCTAAAAATAACTCATTCAGTAGAAAAATGCTATACTACTGATAAATCAATATAATTTCCAGTTGTTAAGAGTATGTTTTGTTATATTGATTTTCCTAAAATCCCTAAGGGAAAGAAAAAAAAGATGGAGGTACACAGAACTTATATATAAAAGCTCAAAATACATAGGGAGACATTTTTAGCAACCATATATGAACCCTTAACAGAAGACTGAGGTGACTCACGTTCCAGACAGCTTCAGCAACCATAGTCTCATAAGTACAGTAAAGTGAAATTAAATACTTGGAACCAACAGTCCACAGCTCCAGCAGTCAATTGTTTTTTTAATCTGGATTAGTATTTAAGCACCGGAAAATCATGACTCATTAGTCAAAGGGTCAATCCATTTAAAGTAACAGGCTCATTCAGCAAGTGTGCAAATAGTCTCAGGAGATAAATAAAATCTCCCACTGTATCTGGAGCAGATGTGTTTTGGAATAAGCAGAGAACAAGGGAAAGAAAACTTTGACTACTGAGATTAAACAGCTCACACAGATAACTGATATTCAACAGACTAGTTTATATAGGCTTCCAATACTGCACAGATAAGGAAACTGAGCAACAATCCAACCTCTGCATGATTCTCTGAGGCTAACAGTATCTAAGCCCTTGATGAAGAGGAATATTCACTGGCACTCACAAGTAGAAATTAACTGGACTACATGCTGTGTTATTTCTTACCGGAGCTATATTTTAAAGTGATTTTTTTTTTCCTCCACACAGGATTTTTTTATACTGATTGGTATAAATCAGTAAATCACTGGATCTTGCTATAAGGTGCATGTAACAAGGATACTTTTCTACTCCTGGATTTGTTTTTACAATCCAGCTTCACTTACAGAGAAAGATCCTTAAGATACAGAGCAGTAACGATATAGTAAAAGACATTTAGTTTTAACAAACTCTGTGAGGATGCCCTTCATGTATCCCCCCCATTAATTTATGGGAAATGTGCTTTAAAGCAGTTTAGATTTTAATCAATTTTCCAATCAATTCTAAAAAATGTCAAAATTTTTTACATTTTCTTGCAATTATCTCCCCCCACTGCTCATTTTTGAGCATGAAAGTTAAAGAACAAAATTAATTCATTTCACTAGGCAGTAATTTAGTGAATATATACTAGAGGATGCTACCTCTGAGTAAATTCCCCTCATTTAGGCCTAAAACCTTGTCATTCCTAACTTAAAATGACATACAGAGATCAAGTAGTTAACTGACTCCCTGCTTGGATTAAGACCTCCTCTTCGTTATTAAAATGATATTTTTACAAAGGAGATAATACTGCTGTCAAAGGAAAGACAGCTAATAATTCACAAGAGTTTATATAAGAGAGAGTTATTTCCTCTTAAAAAAAAAAAAAAAAAGCCAAGCAAAAACTGCACTGTGAGAAAACACAGGAAAACTGGGACTCTGTCCCAGCTGCATTTAGAAAAAGACCCTGAACACGTTAGTTACTGCTCCCAGGTTATGGCACACATGCCTTTTTGCTTAGTAGCAAATATTCCTATTCAAATGCACTTAAAACAAGAAAATATTTCCAACTAAATTAAAGGCAAAGCAAGACTGGTTTTTGTAACTGTCTTGTGACCTTAACTAAAGAAATAAGGCAAAATTGGGCAGGCTGCCCACCTGCGAACTGTTGTCAACATCTGAGTCATAATAATTGAGTAGACAACTGTATCCAGGTCGGAGGCAATTCTAAACAGAATACCCAGTAAAATAGCTAAAAGTTTTATGTAAGGCATAAGAGAGAACACAGCAACTATCAAGAGATGACATTTCTTTTCTTTACGATCAATAACTAGTTTCTGCTTTAGAGCATTCCCAGACCGAGGCAGGGAGCAGTGGGATGGCGAGGCATGCCAGAGCACCTGCAGGCATTTGTGTCTGTAACTGTGTGCATACCACAATACCCAATTCTGATTTCATCACAGACTTTCAAGATGCAAAGGAAGAATAGCTTTGCATCCCACTTCTGTTAACAGGGCTATTAGATTTCCAGGTTGAGTATTTCAATTCCATGCTTCTCTATCCTGATTAGTTTTTTTCTTGTTTAGAAGTCGTGTTTTCATGTGATTTACTGTACTTATTTCTCCAAAGCTGCACGTCTATACTGTAACAGGTAACAACCAATCCGCACAGCCAGAGTAACAGAGAAGAGCATTCTCTCGACTGTAACTGAGCAAAGCAGCTGAGCACAAAGCACCAATTCTTTTCCCCTGCTTTTGTCCCAGCTCTACTGCAAAGTGCCAACAGTTCCTCAGCTGCACAACTCTGTCTCCCTATCACCAACATATGCTCACAGCCCTTTTCCTACCTAGAAGGGGAAAGAAGACCACCTTTCTTCTCAGCTATTGCTCCTTGTAAACAGGCCAGTGGGCTGATCCCTATCAGGAATGTTAAGATATTCACAGGACTGGCTGGCATCCAGAAAGTCTCAGGTTTCAGACAAAGTTCATTTCTCCAAGCACTGCTTAGAATGCTCTAAAAAAATGTTTTAGAAGAACTTTAAATTTATACCTGTTTATTTATGACCACTAAAGTTGGGTCAGATCTGATAGTGGCCTGGGGAATTTAGAAAACAAATACAAACCAAGCTGACATCCATGCATTAACTGTTCATCACCTTTCATCAGTCTTGCAATTAGCAGAACAGCTGTCACCAATGTTCATGTTAGACATACATTAAAAGCAAGCGCAGGAAAGTGGTTTTTTTTTGTTGTTGTTGTTGTTGTTTTGTTTTGTTTTTAAAGAAACAAAGTAGTAAATACTTGGGTACATGAAATGGCATAGTTTGATGTGTTTATGTCTGGAAAGTCATGTGAACAGTGTGAAAATAATGAAATTAGGAAAAAGCAGTATTTGCTGGGTGTAGCGTTCAACATCACCTATTAGCCTGCTGTCTTTTTTTAAAGCTAAAATTTTAAAGTTAAATCCAATGAACATAGTAAATCGTTGACTGATGGATCCATCTAGCACAGTATTCTATCTCTGACCATGGCAAGAGCAGCTGCACATGAGCCTGGACACTTCTGGTATTTCCCCAGCATTCAGCACAGTATTGGAGCTGTCACCTGGTACAGCCTCGTGTAATCCTTGGAGGAGCTGTTTACAGGCATCATGTCTATGAATTGTCTAATCCATTTGTAAAGCTGATGATAATGTCTGCCTTCACAATCTCCTCTTGCAGACAGATCCTGAAGTTTACTGTCTGCTTGGCAAAGTACTTTATCTATCCAGTTGCAGCTCTACGAACCAAGGTTTAGCAAATAAATACAGTAGTAGTAAGAAAAATATTGACAGATACTATGTCTGGAAAATCCGTTACTCCTGGCTTGTCCATTAATTCAGGAAGCTGACATGTTTCACCTGTTTCATTGCTGTAAACTGCTTAACACTCATGTACCACACAGATATAAATCAAAGGTGTTCCAGTTTGTAAGTTACCTGAAGTATGCATTTTAAAAGTTGAATTTCATTTTCATACAGCAGTGCCAAATATACAAATCCATATTTTGAACCAGTACATTTACAGTTTTTTCAAGCAGCACAAATTAATTATACTAACAGGACTTGCAAGCATCACCTTTCTTTCAAACTGGTATATTAATTATGTAGAAATACGCTTTGAAGGGCATATATTTCTTCTCCTTTTTCATGTACTCATGTCCACTGAGAGCAAAAATAAAATACAGAATTAACTAGACTCATAGCAGTTACTACTCCAGTTTGAAATCCTGTCATGTTTTAGATGCAAGACAAATGGTATTAACCAATTGAAACTGAATCTGTATCATAACTTACTAATTTCATGTGTATGCAACCTACTTGGAAATATCAGTTCAGAAGTAATTTCTGAGTTTACGAATCATTTTTATATTAATGACAAAACTGTAACACCTGTAAACAACAATTCAGGACATTTTGGCATGTGCTGAAACAGTATATGCTGTATTATTAGGCTCTCAGGACCATTTCACTTCAAATTGGAAAGAAATGGTGTTCCCAGAGCTCCTCTAAAACCTGTATGGATGGTAAAAAGAAAGGAAGAAATCTTACCTCATAGCCTGTTCATTCACAGTTATTAATATAAGATTTTATAAACATGATTGCACAAAACAGCAGATACACAGTTTTCTATTAGATCACTGCTACAACAAACAAATCAAGTTTGCAAGCAGAACACAACATCTAAAAGGAAGGAAACAGGGAAAGGAGTCACCACATCTGAAAACATTCAAAAGCATGCTGGCAGTTAACTTACTGCTTACTATATCACAATGATTTTTGAAGATCCAAAGATGCCAAATCATCATCCAAAGCACATAGAGTGTTTATTAATAATATAAGGAATTGAAATGGGAAAGAGATATTGAAGAGAAAGAAACAAACATACCAAATCTAGAACAGAGATTGCTGGCACAGCAGTCTGCTGCAGGTAGTAAGAAAGGGGAAAAAAAAGAAAGATGAACAGTGAAAATAAAGATAGGTTAGACTTGCACTATTTCAAAAGCATTTTCTTTTATTTGTTTAGTCAGCTGTTTTAAAACCAGGAACTGAATTGACTTAATCCTGAAACACAGAATTGAAAACAAATTATCAAACATTTTTATCAGGATCAATTTGACTCATTCAACACCTCAGCAGTTCTCCAGGGATGCTACTTATTGCACCTCTAGTAGTGAAATGTAACCAAAATCAAGTATTAATTCAGTTCAAGGCAACTGTTTTTTTTTATATTCAAAATATTCCAAAAAGCTGGAATAACTTTATGCACCATGAGTGTTTTAAATCCAGCACTTGCAGAGAGGACTGATACCAAGTTATGTGACACAACTGGCTTTCTTTTAATGACATATGGCTTTCTTAGCCTTGCTACAGTAAAATTTTAAAGACACTTTGTTAAAATGGCAGTTCTACATGAATTTTTTATGCCCACAGGTAACTGCCTATGTGCTACAAATTACATGTTAGCGATGCTGGGCTTTAACGCAGCCTGTTTGCCAAATATATATTTAGCTTTTCCTTTCTTCAGTTTCCAAGTTTGAGGGATCTATTGTTTTACACAGTAATAAAGTTAGCCACAAGAGAAAAAGGAAAGCAATGCAGACTGCAGCAAATATGAGAAGAGTAAGTTTAGGAAATCAAGCTGCCAAAACAATCCTGAATTCAAATACTACTCAAACCGCTAGCTATTTCTGAATGTCAAAACAAGCATGCCCAAACATTTCTCAAGAATTAAACATTGCTTATCACAGAATTAAGTCAACTTTTCAAGAGAAACACACAGAAGACACTCAATATGCTACAGAGCTAGTTTTTAAGCCTAGCGAAGCACAGATATTGCTATGTAATTTTGGTATCCATGCTATTATTCAGCAAAGAAGAACAGATTTTCCTAAAGAAACTTTTTCTCATTAACAATAGATCTAGCAGATTCTGAGAGACAACAGCCACCAGCTGAGTGATTAAGAACTTCCTCATACTATTCAGTTATATTATCTTATTACATATATTATGAACTTTCACAGAAGCTCAGGTTTTTGTCAGATGCTGATTAAACTGGACACCATGGAAAATCCAGGTATGTATGAGCTGGAGCCCTAGACAGGGTGTGTTAGTTGTTACAACACCCAAAACCACATGGTTCAACCCAATCCTTCCCACTGCTGGGGTCAGCACTGAGGTGCTGGGAAAGGTAGAGCTAGCAGCTTCCTTTACTTGGAGCAGACCAGCAGGTCGGAATCTCCATTCATTTCACTATTCCCTGGAAACACCGTGCATTCAGTGCTCATGTCCAAGACTATAAATAAAAACTCTTAGGGGTAAATATACTGGGGGCAGAGGGAGGGAGAAATCCCTATTTTTGTTCCTCATTCTCCTTCAAACATTCAAAACTTCAGATGTTTTTGCTTACGTTGCTGTAAGCAAATTTCTGCCATATTTTACCTTTTAATCATACTCCCGGTATAAGGCAAAATCCATTTATCCAAAGTGAATTTCTTTCCCCAAAACCAGAAAAGTAAAATCAATTGCTAAATTGAATTCTATAAAAGGTAACTTTGATACTTTTATAATACACCACTTAACTGGTGAAGCCACTCTAAGTTATTAATTGTAATATTCGAGATATTTGAGAAAGTTTCATCCTCCTTTACCCTGTAAAAACATCAAAGTACTCAGAGAAATCATGAAAACCCACCAAACTAGATATTTACAATACTTTTGTCTAGAAAGGATTAATCCCCTTTACCCTTGCTCTTCTTTCTGCCTCCAGTCGCTGCATGATGAGCATAGTATCCACATCATCATCCTCCTCTTCATCATCATCTTCATCCTTTTGCTTCGATTCTTGAAGTCGCTTTTGGAACTGCCACTCAAGCATGAGTTTGCGCAGGCGGTCGTTTTCTTCTCCTGTACGATCAGGCTTGTTCTGAAGTTCCTGAATCTCTTTACTCAGCATGTCAACAATGTGCATCTGCTGCTGCTTCTCCAGTTTCTCCTTAGCGTCCCGTTTCCAGGGATCTGGAGAGAGGCTATCACTAGAGGACAGTTCTTCCTTGCTGATAGTAATGTACTGCAGATCTCTCCGCTCAATAGTCCGAGGTTGCTGTTGGGGCTGCAGCTCTCGAATAACTGTTTCTTGAGACCTCTGCAACGTTGAGGGTTTTTCTGATTTCACTTGTTGAAGGGGAACAGGAGGAACCACAGGCTGAGCAGGAATTAGTGGCTGAGAACGCATTTGGCCCAGTTTTCTCTCTTGCTCACGACGTTTCCTCTCTCGTTCTTCTTCCAAACGTGCCTTTTCCTTTTCATACCACCTCTGATACTCTTCTCTTTTTTTACGCTCAGCAGCAGCTACCTGGGAGGATGCTTGTGCTCCTATCTGATTTGGAGGAGGAGGGGGAGGCAGAGGCAAATCCATTTGCAGTTCATCGAATTCAGCTGCATAATGCACTGGAGGAGGTGGTGGCGGAGGGGGAAGATCTGTTCTGATGGGCTGGGAAATGGCCACTGGAGTCGGCTGGCTAGTAGCTGGAGTTTTCCAACGGCCAGGTCCACTTTTAGTTAAACAAGAGCCAGGTGAGACTGGTTTGGAGGAATGGTTCAGGTGTTCCTGGCTAGATGTGCTGGAATCCACAGATGAATTCATCCACTGATCGCCATCTGACTTCCGATCAATGTATTCCACATCCTTCCGTATAACAACTTCCAAACGATTCCTCTCTGGCTGGAAAACTTTATCTCTGAGCTCTTCCTGTGAACGAGCTACACGCTGAAAAAAAGGCAAACAAGGCATGTATATCAAAGTCCATCTATATTAAAACTTATTTGAAAATGGCTTACAAAACACATTCTTATTACTGAAGGTCATTACTTTTCAGCATTTCCATGCCCAGTAAGTTTCCCAAAACCAACAATAAAGTACTCTTCTCAGTCTTCTTAACTCATTTGTGTGATGGAAGACTTATAAAGCTCCTAAATGCCTGGGAACTGGACTGGGAGAAAGGATAAATGCAAAATGAAGATTAAGCTGAAAACCTCCCCAGCTTGCACAATTTCTCAGGACTATCCCTGACACCGCCTCCCTCACATGTGAGTACAAGAGTTCTGGCAGCTCTGAGCAGCAGCTCATGCATACCAGCTCTGCCATTCAGGCTTCAGCTGGCTTCATTCAGATGACTGAATATCTTTCCTATTGGGAAGGAAAACAGAAAGGCTGCTAAGAGAGAGACAGGGAGCTTCTGCCCACCGTCCTCCATTAACAGGCGAGATGACCCACAGGAAGCTCTCATTACTACAGTGCCAATCAGGGTATGGAATCCAGGCAGGCAGGTCTAATTCTACCTGCTCCCGGGGCATGGATGTACCAGGCTGAAAATCTGGCGCTTTTTTTAGTCCATCAAACGCCAAATCTTTTTCTATACAAACTTGGGGTCTCACTGCACTGTACAACCACCAGAAAAAGAACACTGGACCATAGAATAGGCTTATCAAATCTGCTAAATTATTTTCTTGAAGCAAATATCCATAGTTTGAATATTAGGAACTACTAAGCACTGCACACATAATGCACCAATTATCAACAACTGAGAGAAGACTAACAAAGCAAACTCCTTTTCTTTTTCCTCCATCAATGACCTAAACCGTGACCTCTAAAGAATGCCTTCTTTGAGAGGAACAAGTGTATTCTTTATGCCCTATTAGTCCAACAGAGCTGAACACACAGCTATTTGTGTTAGATTTGCTGTAAAGATGCACCTAACCAAACAGTTTGCTAATGCCTTCAGAACAGAAAACAGACATTTAGCAGGTTTTTTACAAGCCCAGTTCTCACTGCAAAGATTAAAAGCATAATTTTTTTTAAAGTCTATTTTCCTCTAATTTTCAACTTAAAAGAACTATTTCAGGTAAATCTGAACACTTTCAATGCTTGCTAGGAGATAAGGCTTCCAGCCATTTGCTTTATGAAAATGCTTTTCTGCACTGCATTCAGCCTTAAGACCACAGCTCAACTTGAGTATCTGTCAACAACTTTAACAGATGGGCTTCATCTCACCAGTTTTAACCAACTCATTTAGGCTGCTCACTTGAGCTTGTCTTAAGCAGGGGAGAGATGCATATCCAGGCAGCAATTATTGAATCTGGTTAAGACAAATGGGTAGGAACCATTCTCTGGAGGCAGTAGCCTCCCCCATCATTGACAGAGAGTGCCTAGAATGTGAACTATGCAGCTAAGATTAGGCAAGACAAAAATCAGGAAATGTGAAAGAGTTAAGCACGGAAGATCAACAAAATACTTCCAAATCTTTTTGCCACAATCATTTAATGTGTAGCATTCTCTTCAGAATTACCATCTTCCTTCGGATATAACATTTATTTTCTTAACAGCCCAAATAATTAGGATTTGATATCTGTAATACTGGGGGAGGAATAAAAGGCTCTAGCATTTTATTCAGTTTACTCTTTACTGAATTCACTTGCCCATATGTGTGTGAGTAATCAATAAGCAATCCTTACTCTGCTTACATACTTGCAATCTCAAGGTAATTTATGTGACACTGCTTTTCCAAAGTTAAAATATACTGAGCCTAGAGTAAGGCTCTGCTTTTGTCAGAAATTAAGAAATAGCAGAGGAAAAAAAAAGGGTTTTCTCTGTATTTTTAGGTCTGGTGGATTAGAGAAAAAGATCATCCAGTAACTGGGATTTAATACATCTAGGTTTAATTTCCAGTATGGCTTTGAGTGAAGTTCTCATTTACAAAAAAGCAGAACAACATTGTTTTTGAATTTTTAAAGGTAAAGTTGAGGTAAATTTATTTCATGTCATGATGCACCTGCACTTTCATAATAGATGAAACTTGAAATTATATATTTCTTTTTTTAACTGAGAGCAGGGAATGTGTTTCAGTGAAGACTTTGGATAGGTCTCAAAGTACTGTTTTATTTCCATTTTAATACTCTGTCACTTAAACAATGCACCCTTCAGCAAAGAGATTTTTCCACATAAACCGTCCTGGAAGAATGGAAGATTTAGTTTGCTTTTCAGAAAACCACAAAGCTTTTTACAAGACAAATCCTACTACCACTGGCACCCCGTTACATCTAATAGGGGATTAAAACATCCCAGGTAACAGGTCTACAGAACATGGTAATATAACTTCTATGAAAGGTAGAAAAAAAGAAAAAATAAAAAAAAAGGCAAAATGAGAATGAAAGAGGGGGGAAAAAATAAGCATAGGGTTCTTGAACCCAAGCCTATTTTGGCAAAAGTATAGTTGTTCCCCTCTTGTGGTACAATTCTTCTCAGCAACTTAGAGATTACTGAGAGCTGACTATTCTGAAAAAAATTGTCTCTAGCAGACAGGGAGTGAAGAGCAAGCAGTTTCTTTCTGGTTTGTTTCCTTATACTGAAAAAAATTACTTCTCACCTGCATGGTAGTATTATTGATAGAATGATTACTTTCTGCCTGGATCTGTGGTTTTTCTTCATAATTTGGCCACTGACTCTGCATTGGACCCATTCGATCCTGGGACTTGGAAGCTGGGAATGTGAAATATTCTCTAGTATAGGTCTGTGTTGGGATGGGATAAGCTTCAGGTCGTGGTGGCAGAGTCTGTTCCTGAAACAGGGAGAAAGAATGTAAGGTAGAATTTTCTAAGCACATAGATCTGTATGGAAGATTGTTCCAAGCATGCATTTCCCATATGTTTTCTTTTGGCTCATAAGACCATTACTCGTGTGGGACAGGAGATAAAGAGGTTGTCTAGTAGTATCAAATATAACTGTGGTTATGACTCATGTTTTTATGGTCTCAAAGCAAGTATGCAATATTGCGCAAACTTAAGAAATCACAAGGACAACTTCATGAGCAAAATTTAATGGAATTACTGAAAGCTGTCTCAACCTTTCATTAGCCATAATAAGCAAAATCCCCACCCAGTCGTCACTAGTACCAGGATTTTGTTCAAATAGTTTGACTCAAGCACACTGACACTATTGATAGCTAAGGAAAGTTTAACAGCCAGCATTTTGCTTGCCACTTCTGACCTCTGTACAAAGATTTCCAGTAGAGACTGAGGTTATTTTGGTGGTAGTTCCAGATGCGTAAGCATTCTTTCCTCCAGGGCTTGGAGGCTGATCTGTTGGAAAGTTAAAGGAAGCATTTACGTGACTGTTAATAACAATTTACAGAATTTAATAAAAATAACAGTATTCATAAAATAACTACGATTTTCCCACTAAAGAAGTCTAATAAAAAGCTTGCTCCAAATGTTACTACTACACTGGTATTTTAAACTTAATCCCCTTTTAAAAACAATCACCCTCTTTCAAATACAAACAGCCTCTAAAACTCCTGGAAGAGGCATCTACCCCTAAAGGAAGGATAAACTTTCTTACTTGCTACATTGGGACTGGATCGATGATCAGCTCTGTTCTTCATCAATCTCTCATCCCCTGGCAGCTTCTTTGGTTCACTGTACTCTGTCCACGGCAGCTGAGGACTCTCAGGTGATCCATTTTGAGTGGAGTTGTTATACAGCTCAAATCCTTCACTCTTTGGTCGGGGTTTACCTGAGCCACGGCGGTCAGAAACTGTAATAGTTGGATATGTATTTTCTCCCTTTAACTTATATTAACTACTGTCTAGCACTTTCTTTTTCCACCTGGAGCTACCTTGTGTTTACATCTAACAATTAGTTCCCAGTAAAGCAAATTCTAGATTTTAAAATCTTTACTTCTTCAAATATGCAATACCAATCTTGGTATTGTTCAAAAGAGTTTTTGAAAAGGTATCACAGTATTTGGAAAAGCCAAATGTGCTATGCTGAAAGGTCTCTTTCTGATTGAGGCATATGGCATCTGGGATGGTGTTGTAAACTGTGATAATAAGGATTTGTTCTTTTAACCCATTCTTTTCTATAGTACTACCCTGTATGTAAAAAAGGTCTTCCTTGACAAAATGATTTCCTTAAGAACATAATTTTATATGTCTCTTGTTAGTTCCCTGAAGTAGGATGATAATACTTAACACGGGAGACACATCCAGGAACTTATTATGATCAGACACAGAAACTTAAGGCAATACATTTCAATATTTCTAGCTTTAAAAAAAAATTAAAAAATAAATATTCAATGGCAAAATGTTCCAGGGGCTTTTGTTTCTATTTATTTCTCTCTTAGTAATTATATGCGCTCTGTGGTTACAAGGAAGTCATACTCTAAGGAGAGAAGCTCTTGTGAAAAAGGCAAAAAATCCCATTAAGTTTAATGTCCTTTGTATTCATTATATTCCATTTGCTAAATAAAAATTAATTCAAAACTGTTTAAATGCGTAATTAGGGTTTAAAAGGTACACATGCAATGCATTTATTAACAATTAGACTAGCATCATTTCAAAGACTATTTAAAACCAGATGAACTTCTGATAAGAAAGGAAATGCATTTTTTCTATGCAATTATGTTTCTTTTCTGATTTAATATTATGGTAGTATGTGGTAAGATATTGTAATTATTATATTTTCTGCATTCTTATAAATGCAGAAAGCAGACTTACAAAGATGTTATTAATTTAAAAATATTAGCATCTTTACCTCTTTGCATCATTGGGGATGGCTGATTAAGCAGGGTTGCCAAACCATGGTAAATTGCTCCTTGTTTTGCTACTTCTAGTGTTACTACAGAACCTGTCCTTGTCATAAGTTCTGCTGCCCTGCAATAAAAGTCAAGAAAGCAAAATAAAATTAGGCACTGTATTACCTAGCTCTCCTTCTTATTAGTTTGTCATGATTTCTCATCTTTATTCTAGTAATCTTTTGTTTGACAAAGTACTCTTTTTCTCTTTTTTTCTAATACTTAAAAATCACTTTGAAAAAAATTAATGATGTCTAGAAGATAGACTTATGCACATAGACAACAACTATTATTGTTGTATTTATTCCCAGTTTCTGCATTAAAGGTCATAAGCCAAAATATTTCAAATTAGACCTAAATAAGATTGTTCAATCTATACAGATAACTTATATTATATATGGAGTGTAAAATAGGGAGCTTCTGCCCATTTCAGTAAATAATCTAACATTTTCTTGATGCAAAGACAACCAAGGAACCACTTTGCACTTTGATGCAAAGACAACCACTCCATACCTTTCCTGGGACAGGCCTACCAAACTTCGACCATCCACACTAAGCAACTGATCCCCTGCAGCCAGGCGGCCATCCTAAATACATATTCAACAGGGGGGAAAAAAAAATAAAAAAATCAGACACCAATGCTAACATGGTCTAAATTTAAAAAATTATTCTCACATACTAATAAACAAAGGATTTTAAGGCATTTCCAAAGGATCTTTCTTCCTCTGAACATCTGACATTTAAGAGTATTACTAACCACATCCGCAGCACCTCCTTTCACAACAGACTTGACATATATTCCAAGTTTGTCTTGACCAGCACCCTACAGAGAAAGAGGCATTCATTTATTTAAGTTGTATTGGATCTCTTAAGCATTCCACAAGTCTTAATCAGAATTTTACATGGCTAAGTAAACCTCTATGTTCTCACTCCTTTTATATATTTCCAAACTGGAAAAAAACCCAATTACACAGAGAAGAGTTACAGTCATTTAAAGTCTTAAGAAAATTTTAATATGAGGCCTATTAAAATTGCAAGCTTTGTTAGAAACAAAGAATATTTGGTCATAATGCAAATTTGAATAAAAAAGAAAATACTTCTCAACTCTAAGTTTTAGCTGATGTATGTTCTAATCCACTTCTAATAAGAAATATTTGCACTTTTGCATGCGTGTTGTTCTTATTTATACCTCTTTGTACTGTTTCAAAAGAGTGCAGTTTCTCTTGCTAATAACTCAATGAAACAAGGTAAATTGGAGATTACAATAAAAAATGAATAGAAATGTTTTTTACATTAAGACTGTAAAGGAACTAGTGTAAAGGAACAAAGATTGCCTCTAGCTTTACATAAACAAGTAAAGTAGACATAATAAGTATTTTAGAATTGACAGAGCCAATGTTTAAGTCTACTGCAAAACCATGCAATTTTTTTCATAAAACATATTCCTCAAAAGTATTCTGCCAAATTTTGAAAGGACTGTTAACAGTGAACTTATTGCAAGACAACCAACAGATTCAAGACACAAGACTGTAAGCATCTATTCAAGCCATGCTGTTGTGTCATCCACATGCTCCAATGTACAAGACACCACACAAATCAGTCTAACTGTTAGTATCACAAACCTTTAAATTGTCACTTACACTGTGAGACTATCACTTGTGATTTCATTATCTACTATGGCAAATGGTGCCATTTTACTCTGCAAGTTACTTAGAAAATGCCAAATATGTTTTCAACAGAGCACAGTCTTAACTGTAACATTTTTCTAAAATAACCCTTCAAGTCACTTTGATATTAAATGTACAGCTTCATCCATTTTTTTCCCCCTGCTTTTCCAACTCTTTTCTTTTGGCAGCAAAATCATTCATTATTCCCACTCTTATAATAAAATAAGAATCAAGGTGAAGATTATTCAAAAGCTAGTGTTAAACATACATCATTTTCGAAGCAAGTGAAAGACCTATTTTTATTCAGTAAATCTTGAGTTAATCCCAAATGTTTACACAAAAGCCACAGAAAAGGAATTCCTTCAAGCCTCATGATTCCAGATTAACATTCTACGTGTCCAAATTTTTCATAATAATTGCTTAAGTCATACTTAGGGATAAAAGGGGGGGAAATGCAATAAATCACTGAAATGAGAGCACTTTCTTTGTCTAGAAAGAATATAAAAGCAATTAGAAGAATTTGGTTACTTTTTGTTTGCTTTTTTTTAAAGGGCCCTAAAGAAACAACATAGTAACTCCAGAATATTTTTGATTTTATACCAGAAAAAACGGTTACAGTTATGAGAAACAAGTCAGAGAACAGCTAGATAAACACAATGAAAAAAATGTATTATGCTTCACAAATATTGCTTTTTTCTCATCCAGGCAACCAAGACACATAGGGAAGGATGAGCTGGTTGACAGAACAAACAGACTTCCAAGACAGACATTGCAAGATCTCTTAGGAGTTCAAGACTTTTACTGTGACATGCAATAAGAAGCAACTTATCCTTTTATGTTAGTGACTGATTCAGTAATGGATAGAAAGTTGTTAATTTTCACAAGGAATGGAGTTTTCAGAGAAACCTTAAATGAACGTGCTGTTCACCATGCTTCTAAGTGTTCCAGAAAAAAAGCAAACACTAAGTAAATGTAAAAATATAAATTTGATAAACTAAGCAAAAAAAACAAGAGTTGGAGAAGGATCACCTGATGCTGAACACTGGAGCAATAATGGGATGAAAATGTATTTCACTGATCCAAATGTAAAGTAATGCTCCAACATTCTACAGTACTGGTCTCAACAGGGCATTGTCAGTAGAACCAATTACCACCTTCTCTTTTTGGCAACTGAAAATTTAATTGTAGGTTTTATATGCTCCTTCTTCTGCCTCCAACAACTAAATACACCTGAAAGTCAAGCTCCTTGACTTCTAAAGGGCAAAAGAGAAAACTCACCCACCCACATAGTTTTAACCTCCTGCATCACCTTTGTCACTGCAGGGACCAAATGGCAGCTTTTCTTGGAGGCCAGACTGACCAAGGGTAATCAGGTGCCTCTGAAACCACCTGGGATTGACAGCACTTCTATTCCACACTAACTTCAAAGCGTGATAGCAAGAATCTCATCCCCTTGGATCCAGAAATTCAGGGGGAAATCTGCCTAATACAGTCAAAGATTAGGTAAAAAGAAGCTAGCCTTTGGAAGAGCACTGCCACTTAAAACAGCACACATATTAAACAGTTTTGGAATTGTGACTTTGGTCACATTAGACGCTATTTCCATCCATACCCATCACCCTTATCATGCTTAACTATGACTGTTAGTTCACATTAAATGAAGTTAAAAACTTCTGGGTAAGCCCATGATACATGCATTGGTCTGCAGATGGTGATGAAATAAACATTTTCAACTGCACAAATATCCATTAGCAGTCTCTAAACTAGCTTAAACTCCTTGAGAAAGTTCCTTTTAGCCACTGGTTTCAGAGCCATCTTACATCAGCTCAAAAATCTGGAAGCCAACAGAACTAATAGAAAAGAACAAACAAATCAGAAACCATCATGGTCACTAAAAAAACCTAAAAGGGTCATATTTAGAAAATTGTTTGGAATTCTTATTATTTTCTTACAAAATAACACCACAATAACCATGAGGCTTAGAGGATAACACACAGAATAGCTTTCTTGACAGAAACAACTAAATAGACATGGACGATTCAGCTCAGCAGCAAATCTACAAAGGGAAGGCCAATGGGATTATGCGTTGCACTGACAGGATTATTTATCATTTCTCTAATCAGCAAACAAAAAAATGCTTTTTTACTTCCACTACCCCATCTAGAATATTTTAAATAGTAAAACACAAACCCAAACGAAACACAGCAAAAAAACCCCCACAAAACATCTTCCACAAGATTGCATCATGAAATTTGGAAACATCCAGGAACAAGACTGCTGCAGATGCCAAAATGTAAACAGAATCATAAAATCACAGGTTCATGGTAATGCTCCTTGAGGCCTTAGGAAAAAAACCTCAACAACATAAATCCCCCCCAAAACAGATAAAAGGCAATACTCTCAAAGAAATTCTGGAATTACAGAAAGCTAGAAAGCAGGAGGAACCATACAATCATAGAATGGCTTGGGTTGGAAGGGACTTTAGAGATCATGTAGCTTCAATACCCCTGCCATGGGCAGGGACACCTTCCACTAGACCAGGTTGCTCAAAGCCTCAGCCAACCTGGCTTTGAACACTTCCACGGACGGGGTATCCATCGCTCACCTGAGTAACCTGTTCCAGTGCCTCACCACCCTCACAGTAAAGAATTTCTTCCTAATAAATAATCTAAACTTTTTTTCAGTTTAAGGCCATTCCCTGTTGTCCTATCCCTACATGCCCTTCTAGAGAGTCCCTTGGCAGCCCTCTGACAGGCCCCCTTTAGGTACTGGAAGGCTACAATTAGGTCACCCTGTGATTTTTCTCTTCTGACTGAACAATTCCAATTCTCTCAGCCTTTCCTCACAGAAGAGATACATCTTACACCTGTTTTGTTATGCTTTTTTTCTAAATACCCCACAGCTGGAAGATACCATAGTACTCAGATTTTTGCTCTAACTGCTATTATACTCTAAGCCTGATAGTAATTCTTCATTAGGATTTGAAGGAGCTGACATTTTCTCATTCCTTCTTTTTTCATGTTTTTATGAAATCTATACAGTTTGCCAATCTCTTTTCTGTTCTTTTAAGGGATGTTATGAGCAGATGTGTTAGCTTCAAATCATCTCACAAATACAAAACAAATGAATTTTGAAAGCATAAAAGATATTTTAAAATAAATCTTTTTTTCATATTACACTTTTTAAAAACATCATTATTAGCTTCCACATCTAGTCCCATATTATTAGGACCAATGGTTTTTTCTCTAATTCACATGTTTCTAACAAAATGTATGCACTTTCACATGCTTGGGAAGACTTCTCACTAAGTATCCTTAAAATTAACTCATCATCTTCCTTCGACTTTTACCATAACCTTTACAGTAATTTGAACCCAAATTCATTATTTCTGTTGAAACAGACTTAATTTTGCTTTGGTTTCATCTTCCAGGAGACATTAGAAGGAAATAGGTCATTACTAGGGACACAAAAAGGTTGTTAATATAATCACACATAGTACACTCCAAAGTGAACAAAATTCTCATACATGCCACTTGAGTTTTTCTGTTCTCAGTTGCTGATGTAACAATAAAACAGGTTTCTTTGTAAACTACTTACTGCCTTTCTTTCAAAGGAATGTGAAGGTTAACATAATTAAAACCATTCCCCCATATACTAAATGGAGGAATGACATGTGTGTATCTGTAACAATAATACAGTAAACATTCTTTTCACTTCACTGTATTCCCTCCAATCCTGAATAACAAAAGCATGTGCATTCATAAAGCTGTTAGTCCAAACAGAAGAACACAACTGTAAAGAAGTTAGATGACTGTGGAAAACAAGACTGTAGGAAGCATAAAAATGGCTTATTCCCTCCCCCAGAAATTAACATCCTGAAACCCACAGCACATTTTTTTTTTCAACTATACATTAAAAAAAGCTTCATCCACAGTAATAAACTTTCTTACCAGTCTGTTTTCTTTCACACTTGATGCAGCTTTTTCCCACAATCCTTGCAGAAAGTGAAACAATATATCCTTTTGAGGAAAAATTTGGGAAATCCTTCCCCTTAAGTTATAATTTAAGAAAAATTTTCTAGACGGGTAACTGGAAAAAACCCACAAATCTACTACTGCTGCTTCAGTTTATCTGACAATATTCCTGAACTGCCTGAGTATAACACGCTATTCTCCTTTGTTTAGCTCTAAATGGTATCTACACAATATCATAGCCAAAACAAACCCTAGGGGGAAAAACGTTCTATAAAGGAAGGTATTAGCTGAACAGAATTTGACAAACAGTGAATTGTGAACTGTAGAAGAGAATATGGTATCTAAAAATTCTGGTATCTCAAATACATCACACCTAAACTTCAAAATGAGAAACACCTCCACTCTGTGCTTTTGCAGTACAGTTAAATAATTGGTACAAAAGAACAACACAGGTTAACAAAACTGCATAAAGCACAGAGAACTAGTTTGGAGTCTACCAGTGGATCACTATTTACACATTTGAGTATTTTTAAAATAATGCTATATTAAAATAATTACAACTAGTAGTGCACTCATACAGAGCGTCAGGAAAAAACCCACCTGTCTCCTCATATGTTGTCTCACACTTGGAGCTGTGTAGGCACTACTGTGTTACGGCAGGTCTCATGACAGACCTGGCTAGAGGCTAAGCTGATCTCCACCTCCAGTTTCCCCCCGCCTCCCAAATACAAGCTTTGTTTTCAACTAAATCAGCTTCCTCGAATTGTTTACAGCACAGCATGACTGTTCATAACTGTACAAGAAAGGGGCTTGGGTAGGGTGGGCCTGGAGCATTAAGGGGGTTTGACTCAACAATTTGGTGAATAATGGGATTTTTAATCCAACCATTTAAACTGTTTGAAATACCTCAATCCTACTATTGGTCACCCGTTGACTTTTCAAGCAGCTCTGGGTAGTGTCTGCAAAACAGCAGTATTCTAGTGGATGCTGAGCTCCAAAACAATTGCAAACCAAACACACACACAGCCACATACATGCAGATTCCCACAGAGAGAAGCAAATTACACAGTGGAAAAACTTGACTTTAAGCTTTTGATAGCCTGCATGCATGGCAAGCACACTGAAAAAGCACTTTCCAACTTGGCAAAGTCCTACCCATTCCCCGTCTAAATGTAAAAAATCCTAACTTAGTAAAGGATGGAGATGAATGACACATGTAGAACTGAATTAAATGCATCCTGCTAAAAAACACAATGCACTTTTAGTGATGTAATTGCACAATGGGCTAAAAATATTCCCTCTTTTTTTTTTTTTTTTCCAGAAAGCCTTATTAAGTTTCTGAGTAAAAGCATGAAAATATTCTTGAAAATAATCTTGTCCATGCTTGGGTGTGTTCATCTTTAAGATGTACATAGCCAACACATGAGGAAAACTGAGGAAAACCTATTAGATCCAGTACTCAAGATGCCACACACATATAAAGGTTTTATTATCATCTAACGCTTATCTTAAGAAGCAATAAAAAGTTTTAAAACAGCACAAGTGGAAAGATGTTAAGATATTCCACTTGCAAGTTTGTCATGTACTTGAGTTCTTCAGTACATCATGCTGAACCAAAAAAGGAAACAAATGTAAAAAGCAAAACCCCAATACACTTACACTGTAAACAGAACCTCACCTGAAAATACAACCAAACTGCGGAGCAAAGAACAGTTAACCAACTGGAACTTCAGCAGGAGCTTTTAGTTCTTTCAAAAAAACCGCAACTATTTATCTTGGAGATTAATGAATTCAGACAGACTGGAGCCAACAAAAAATCCCATTAAAATCCAACAACTAAAGCCAACATTAAAATCTCACCTGAGAGATAATAACTTTTTTTTTTTTTAATATATAAATAACATTGGTATATACTGACATATCTTTTCTTCTCTACTGATTCAAAAAAAGTGCTTGTTAAATACTCACATTTGGAAAATTAAGTAGCAAAGACTCTGTAAACTCTCATTTATAAATGTCTTCTAAATAAGCAGTAGGGCAACGAGAAAACCTGAGCTAGTATCCCACAACATATCACCTCTTAGAAAGAAATTTAGTAAAAGATTTTACTGAATAAACTAATTAATTGACTGAATGACTTTCCTGTAGGGCCTGAAAGATTGTAAGCATTCTCATACAACTGTGGCAATCCATAGAAGTTAAAGAGCAAATTTTGGCACCTCTGGTCAGCACAACTTCAGCCTCTAGAGCGATACAATATATTTAAGACTTCTGGAACTGAGAGGGCAGGGAAGGAAACAAACACTACAATGACTAATTAAAAGAGAACCTGGAAGGTGAAAAAAATAACCTCCCCCCAATATTGGCTTTGTTTACGGGATTTTCATTCTTCAAAGCACACAACACAAACTGCAACCTCAAAAAAGAAATTTGCTGGGAGCAGGAGGATGAAAGGAAAACAACGTTGATACAACAAGTCAAAATCAATAACATTTAATGCATTAAAAAAAAAAAATAAAATGCAAAAATACACTCAGATAAGACAATGGTATGCAAAGACTTCACATCTGTTGTCCCAATGGGTAATTGCCCCTTTTAAGCCTGGTACAATTTTTTGATTGACTTCAAAAATTCTGTCATGTTAAGCCAAAGGACCACGCTGGATAATGTAATCTAACCTGTTTTTTGAGAGAGCCTAACAAGAAACAAGAATTTCCATCACATCCACTTATAATCTGGGTCATCTATCAAGCAACACAGCAGTATACAGTAGTCCATACTTGTTTGCACAACTTGTGTTATTTTGCAAGCCCCTCTTTGCTCTAACAGGACTGTGCCCAAAATACTGCATTTGCTTCAAAAATCGCTATGCAAACCCTAGAAATGTAAGAGGCAGCATTAAAAAAAAAAAAAAAATTACATTTACAGAGTCTTCAGACCAATAAGGAAAAGACTGAGATAAACTACATTGACCTGAAAAAAGAAACAACTACTCCAACAGAAGGATGCCAAATTGAGGATATACAAAAGTACCACAGTAATGAATTAATAAACATGACAGATTTAATGAAAGCATTTAAGGAGAACAGATTTTATTGCTAGTGTTGCTATGTTATCACAAGATGAGTTTTATAAAACTTCCTCATCAGTAACAAACACAGGAAACTCTGGCTCATATACATTACACAGGCCATAAAATCGGAACGTGCTGTATAGTGCAATTGCATATGAAGTCCCAGTTTCAGTAACAGGAACATCAGATACAGTGTTCCTAATGACAGCATCACAGCTACCCACGAGCTCGTGAGTCAGTCACCATGGAGGAATTAAAAGCAGGCAGTATTTTCCCATTTGCCAGAAGAGTCAACTGAAACAGCATGGTGAAAGCAACAGGCAGCTCCTTCTGGTGAGAGTCAACACACAGCTTTGTTCCTGGGTGAGCCACCCATGCTGTGACGTGCCACATAGGGACCTGCCTCCAGCAGCATGATGGGCTGGAGGTGCTGAGACACCACACAGCCCCACGAGTATGCCAATCTGAAGTATGAGTGCGAATGAAGGTCCATCTATTGACCAGCTGCGAACCTCTTAACAGGTAAACTACTCCCATTCCCAAACATCACACCCCATCTAACTTTGGTGGATCACAGACTAGCTGGACTTTCTGTGAGGTTAGCAATATTCTTGCAGTTTTACTAGATCTGTGGCATAACCTAGATACTTCAATACCTCTAATGAGAATTAAAAATACAACAACTATTACAAAAACACTTTCCCAGTTGTTAGGAATGACAGTAAAATCGTATTAAGTAATTAAGGAAAAACTATGCATCTGCAAAACATATCTGCAGGTACAGCAACTAACCAAACCGGTACTGCTGCAGACAATTAACAGGAAGGTCTTGCCATTACTTGTTCTAAACCCTCATTTGCTCACACCCTTTTAGCTTCATAAACTTTGTTTATCACTCCAATAAAACTGGAGTGATGAATAGTTTCCAATAAAGACTGGCAGAATCATGTTTGGTCAAAAAAAAGAATACCCTTCAATAATTAGTTTCTTAAAAATATTGTATGCATTAAAAGTCTACTTTTATTTCCACAATATGCCAGAAAGCCTTCCTAATGATCTTTCAACACTGATTTGAACATTTCTGTCTTAAATACATATATATGTAAATGATTTCAGACTTCACATGTATAGCAATATGAAAAAGTAGTCCTGAAGGGACAGTATTTTACTCTCCAACTATACTTTGAATTCATAAAGAAGTGTCATACACTCACCAATCTTTTCAAAGTAATATTCCAATTCAAGTGGCTTCAGCTACTAAGCCTACATGTCAAAACACTCCAGTGGTTCACATAAACCATAGGAGATTTTTTTAAAATAGTTTTCAAGACTTTATTGGATTTTTCATAATCATGCAAACATTAAATAATATTTTAATAATGTAAATATCATTTATATGTGTGTGCACATACACAACTACACCTCACTGAAATATCAGGATCTGGTATGTTTCATAATGCTTTAAAGATGACACTATTTCCCCAGGTCAGTCTTTTTTGTTACTCTTCTGTAATACTTAAAAAAATACAGTTTTTATTAAATACAGAATGAATAAACTGCAACTAAAATGTCTTTAAAGAAAACAAGAGAGAAATGCAGCTTATCAAGCTTGATACCAGTCATCAGGCCTGAAACTTTTTATCTACCTACACCCAGAAGAGATTTTACTGATTTTTATCATGGCCACGTCTCTGATTCCAGACTCTATAGAAGATCTCTAAGTTTTAATAAACATCCTTAAAGGCAAGTTTATGGAACAGAATCAAGTCTCAGTCTGACCACCCTGGCAAGTAATTAGTCTAGAAGTAGTCAAATAACCCAAGCTTGTAAGCATTTTTAAAAATACCAGTTTACTAAACTATGCAGTCAGTTTACAAATTTACTCTCTAGGAGGCAAAAGCAAAGGTTTCTGACCACCCAAACACTCAACATTCCACAAAGCTGCATGTATTCTGTAGGTTGTATCTGGATGAGTACATATTTCTCTCCTTTAAGTATCAAACACAGTCTAAGACTCCTTGAACTATATTCTGTCAGCCCAGAAGTAGGAGAAAGGCTAAGTTTGTAGCTTACTGGTCTCATCTCTAGCAAGGGCAAACTTTTCTGGACTTGAAGATCAAAAGAAACACCACTTTGGCAGAGGAAGCAAAGGCCCGTTCTCTCTTAAGACCAATGCAGACACTTTGAAAACCTGTCATTGTTAGAAAAAATACTTCTCAAATATAAATGAACCAGCCTACTGTACGTAAAACTGGTCTGTTAGTTGTGGCTACAGCTGCTCTGAGTCACTTTGTACCCTGACTTAAAAAGAATTTAAAACTGATCCATCCTCTACATGCATAAACTTTTGCTTTCCCCTGTCAAACACTCCTCCACGTTGGGGTCAAAAAAACCCATCTCTGGCACTAGACAAAGTACAGTCACAAGTGGACAAAACATTTCTAATTAAATAAAACAAGCAGTGGAAATTTGGTGACAATCATCACTATTCAAAAAGTAAAGAAACATCAAGCATTTAACTCCTATGCCCAATTCTGTTGCAGCTTTAAGTTGCACTGGGTGGGAAAACAGATGAAAAATAAGCATCTTACTACTCAGAGTAAAAAAAGCTAGCTTGGCAGCAGTCTGGTGTATACAGAAGCTCTATTTACAAGTAACCTCAAAAGGAGTAAAGAGAAAGGACTGAAGAGTCTCATTGTTCTCATTAATGGAATAAGGGTTATGTTACTTTTTTATATAAGAATGTTTGCAATCAAGATTGACCTCTACACAAGGCAGACAGGTGAATATACTCTACTTTCCTAAAGTGTGTTTCTCACAGGAAAAGCCAGGATATTCTGTAATGGACCCCTGAAATGGCATTAATAAAATATGCACTACTATGCTCTTGTGTATACGGAGTTTGGGGATTTTAACAGTATTCAGCATGGAAAGCAGGCACGCTGACACAAATAGCTGTAGTGTCTTCTGTGCTAAACAGAAGTACATAAATTTAAAACAGTGTGGTTTCTCTCACACTCTGGAAATTGAGTACTTCTAGAAGATGTATCTTCTTTGATGAAAACCAAAGCAACTAAATGAACTAGCTAAAGCAATCAGCCTAAAGTCTCACAGAAAAAATCCTTCATTGAGGTCAAGGAAAATATATTGCTTCAGCCTTATTTTCCCCAAACAAGGGTTAACTTTTTAATGTATGTTTGCTATAAATACTCCATGAGAAGTTACACACTAAGGACTATCTAGAGTTATGTACAAATCCACAAGTTGTACTGCAGGTTCTGTGATGCTCTTCCCTAGTAAGGCAATTCTGCTCTAATGTCTCAGCTTAATTATGTCTGTGCACTGGGCTTTACAGGCAAAACATACTGGGCAATTTATTTTGGAAAAAAAAATCCTGTAACTCTGCACTTCTTAAAAGAAATGGCACTTGGCTCTACAGTGAAGGATTATTTACAACCCAAAAATACTATAGCAAAAACTTCCACATAATGCTGCTGTACAGTTTCAGATGAATACAACTTAATCCAGGATCAGGATGTACACTATCCCATATTATTAAGCACCAAAATTTCTACTCCAACTGACAATGTTACTCATACGGGAAAAAGTCTGCACGGAATTTTTTAACTTCTGAACGTCCTCTTCATTAATAGAAGTAAAAATATTAAAATTAAAATGCTGTGTTAACATGTATCTACAGGGAATTTCTAAAGCTTTTAGAATGCCACAACTGATTAAGTCTAGTAGAGCATTTCTAGCTAAAGCATACGTGCACTATAACTTTTTCAGACTTGCTAGCAAGGGCCTGCATACAGAATATTAGTGCCAGGAGGAAATGTTGGATGAATTTTAAAACTCGCTATGTTCCGAAAGGCCTTAAATACAAGTGCCTGGATCACCCACTTGCAGTATCAATCTAAATACAAGTGAGTAAATAAGACAGAAACTACTGTATGTGAGCAGAGCTGAGGTCTCACAGCTACTGAGAAGAAAATTCATGCTGTGATGGTATAAGCTTCAGATTTTACACAGCATATAAAAGCATTAACAAAATTTTATGCAACATCTACAGGGCATCAAAATTTAAGCAAAAACCCTGCTGGAAGTTATTAATCAAGAAAAAAACAGGTAAACTGCTAACACACAGCTACTTATTTGTTCATCATGAAGACTAAACTGGCAACTTACACACTATTTTATTCCTGTGAACCTGAGAAATCTGACTATTATATTCTGTATTTTCACTAAGGTCCTTCTAAGAAGCCCGTTAAGGCAACATCAGTAGTTCAGACTACTGAGGTGAATAAGCATCGGACATTCAAAAAAAAAAAAACAAACCCAAACCAAAAAGAAACCCAAAAGCCGTACAAAACAACTTATTACTAAAACATTTCAATTAATTCATACTGGCAGGAAAGGCCAAAAAATTTCCTTAAATACTTAGAAGCACAGACACAAAAACATTTCAGATATTGAGGTGTCTGAAATCCTGAGACCTAGAACACATGGAAAGAGCTAGCAAACAGTTAAAAAAAATCCTACTGACTGTCTATATTTGCAAACACAGATTAGAATCACTTCGTATAATTTTACCAATATTAAGTATAAGCATAATTTTCAGTTTTTGTAAAAAGAAATAAAATTAAATTAACATTTAAATCCAGTCCTTCTGCATGATCACCTACAAGATATTTGTAGAAAAAATTTCCAGAAAAATTTTACATTAAAATTGATATTCCTGATAATCTCAAACCCTCCTTAAATTTAACACCTTGACCTGAATGCTAAATATAAAGTGACAAGCAATGGTTCAGAAATTAATGTTACTTAGAATGATTTAACTAACCTTTAAGAACAAACAAGGTTGCCAAATAATACAATTTATTTATGGTTAAAATGCCACACACTTGTTTTAAGAACTGTAAGTCCATTCCCCAGAATATTTACTCCTGGACTGTCACACTCAGTGTTTGAAATGCTTCTATTAAAAAAAGAAACACCTTATCACATCTCATCCTATTTTAGCAAGCACTATGAAATCACTTAATCTGACCACCTGTTTAAAAATCCTTGAAAATACACTCTGATTTACATGCCAGGGGGGTCATGTATTTTAAGGTGCTTGTATATATTTTTAACTTTTTCTGTTATACTACTAAAAGACGACTGAGCATGAAGTAGAAATTTGTCATACTTTTAAAGAACAAAATCATACTGTCCTAATGAATATAACCAGCATGCACAAACTGATCAACAAAACCTGCCCTATCGTTCTTGCAGAATATGGGAATCCTTTCTTTTGTGCAGAAGTAACCTAAACAGAATTTAAATGCCTCTCCTCTGACAATGTGTTGAACAAGGCACACTAACTGCAACCTATTCAATGTTCAGAAGAGTCTAGAGTATTAAAAATGTTATATCGTTTGAGATGTCAATTATTCTACCAAGATTTTTCTAAGGGGAAAACAGACTTTTAGAGGAACCTGAATTAAAGCCAACTAATATTACAAGTAAACAGATCACAGGTCATGCTACTCATGCTCTGGCACAGTAAAACAGCAGTTATCACACCTGAAACTTTAAATATTAATAGTCACTTCCACAAATTTGAGAAGTGCATATGAAGAACAAGATAAAAAATTAGTTTTTTCTTTCTAGATTTTAGAAAGTTAGCTACTAACATCTGACTATATTTAACTGCATGCTGTATTACATAGTTGCTACATGAACAAATAACTACTGGCAGGTTTAAACAAGCAAGAGAGCAGGAAAAAGTACACAGATAGTAAAACTTCAGAGAAAAACAGTCCCAACAGAAACCTGAACGGACTTACCATGGATTCTGTTCTTCCAACAACAGAAAACCACATTTTGATCTCCGGGACTACAGATCCTTGAAAGAAAAAAAACAATTCTCCACTTCTCTTCCAGCCCTTAACAGCAACCACCGCTCTAGTCTGCTGGATTTTCCAAGATACCCATCAAGATAACTCGGAGCTGGATGCTATGACACAGTGTAGCGTTTATCAACACCAGCTATAACCAATACAATATTCAGACTCTTACGTAATCAGTTATGCTGTTCTGACTCCCATCTACTTTAGAGGCTTTATTAAACTCTGAAAACTGCTAGAAAAAACAAAAGGGGAGCCCTTTTGTACTAAAGACAAAAAACCCCTCCAAATTAAACAGGAAGTAATGTACTGGCCCACAGATGGCTAAGAAGTCACATGTGAAAGTCCCAAAAAAGTGATATATTTTTAAAGTAAACTGCATGCACACACTGCTTCCAAATCATCTGGATTTCATAAAAACTTAACCACAAAGTGGTTAGGAGTCTGGCAGCTTTTAACATCAAAACATCTTTCAGGGTTAGAGCAACCAAAGTCTGCACACAACCTCAAAAAGCAATACTGTTCCCTGCTCCTGATGCCGGACCACTCCTACCAACTACATTTCCATATACCTATTACAAAAGCTATTGCTAATAAAGCTGCAAGAGCATTACTATAAGAAAACATGCAATACCTACAAAAGGGTAGAACAAGAAGTTATCTTTCTGGATCACAAATGAAGCTATAAAGTTTAATTTTAAATAAAAATTCGTTTAAAGAATTCAGTTTAAGAAGTGCTCTAAGGTATTCTCCCAATTTATTTAAAAAAACAAAAAAAAAAACAAACAAAAAAACCAAAACAAAACAAAACAAAAAAAAAAAACAAAAAAAACTCGAAACAAAACCCAAACAAATACAACACTGTTTACACTGCTCTGGCAACTAACAGCTGTTTCATAACTAAACTTGTTTTCTCTGCTATGTTTGAATATAGTGTACACACTTACTACATGTTTGCTCAAAGGGGCTGCCCTGCCTCAGAAAACACTCTTATAGCAAACTGAGGTGAACTAGGTGATGTGCTGCATTTTTGCTCTCTCTGGCACTTCTGTCAGGCCTTTAAAACTTCTAATTAAAATATTAAAAGCCATGACATACAAGCAATGCACTTCAACATTTTACCTATCCCTAGGTGGGAAGAGGATCCAATACAGGGTTCCTCAGGGACCTAGCACTTTCATGTACTCCTTGACTCACCTCTTTAGCTTTTGTTTTTACATTCATGTATGTAGCTGCAATCACCTAGTATTCAAAGGTGATACTTCTATTGTAACAATAAGCAGCTGCACAGCATTTCAATGCAAGTTGCATCCCTTCTCTGCTTGTATAGCCTTAGCTTCAGCTTCAATCCTCTTTTCTTGATTGCAGCAGAGAAGGTGTGGCAATCACTAGATAATTAAGATCAACTGGTGTAAAGGCACATAAAAGGTATTGCATGTAATTTCTCCATTAGAAACTCTCAATTAGTACAGACTTTACAAAACCCTGCAGACTAATAAAAACTCCAAGAGTATTAGATGATAAATTTCTTAGATATCTGCTTCCTCAGAGATGAGCACAGTTTACTAGCAAAGAGCACACTTTTTTGCGATGGGTAGAAGGAAGGAAAGCAGTTCATTGGAACTATTTTTCTTTATGATCTCTTGAGAATCTGCCCATTTTATCTATCTCTAGAATATCAGCAAACTATAACTTTCATCCAAAGCCAGTGACAAGTATGAGGAATCCATAATACATAAGAAAGGCAGGTCAACACTGACATGCAAAGGCATTCTCGCAGCATGTTACTGAAAACCACTATTTTGATACATCACAGGAAAAAATCAACTGTTTTCCTAACAAAAGCTAAACAGATTCAGGGTTGTCCTTCACTGGATGGAGCAGGGCCACCTGTTGACCAGCCACTGCATGTTCTATTTCTACAGCACTTTTGAAGCACTCTAGAAACCAACAGTTCAATAAACTAACTGGCTCAGCAATCAGACTGGGTTCCTGTGCAGGGCAGCAGTAACTATGTACTTCTGGAACTAAGTATGATCTTTCATTTCTTCAACTATATGAGTACTTGATAGTCAGCCTTTTACTATTAAGAAAGTTAGAAAAAATCTAAATCTATTCTCACACTTGCCTCTCCCTCACATTTCAGATATTCTGCTCAGTTAATGTTTAGAAAATTTTAACAAATAGTATACTGAACTTCTTCCTCCATTTTCCTAAGCCAATGTTAAAACTGAGAATTTTATTTTTTTTGCTGGTAGAAGATACATGATTTGAGACATGCAGGAAAAAAAATACCAGTAAAAGTCAACATAATAGGAATAGAAAAAACTATTCAACCACTACTGCTAGTTTTGCAGTCACGCTTCACTCAATTCTCTAAGCTACTCTGCTCTGACCGAACTGAGAAAATTAATGCCTGTGTTTTCTTCCTTACTTTTTTTGTTGTTGTTGTTTTATGAAGCCTACTATGGGATTAAAAAATACTTACAATGTGCAACTTCAAACATCTTGAAAATAATCCTATTTAACTACGACTGCAACTTGTTGCGACACAATACATATGATCATTTCTATCCAATGAACATTCTGATAACTTCAAATTAAGAAGTTGCTATTCTACCTAAACAGAAACTCAATCAATCTGATTGTTGCTTATTTCAGACCAAGATTTAAAATATAACTGTTTTTAAACCAGAATTCCAGTATTATGACAGGCACACAGCTGTAAAATGAAATACAATCACTCCCTGAACCAGGGTTGCTGCAACTGTGCAGAGATGAAAACTGTTGCTTTCGTGACAGATCAGGATAAAGAAATCATGAAGTTTGTTAAATAACTTCTGAAAAACTTTAAAATCGAGCTTACACATTGACTAGTAGCACTGTTACATATTGCTAAGGGAAGTTAAATTTCAGTGGCTAAAAGGACATCTAGAAGCCAGCCAGCTCCAGTGAAAAAGGAAACCTTTTCCCCCTGCAATATCCTGCTTCACTCTAGAGGAGAAATCAGATTTCAAGTTTAAAGTGAAAAAAGTAGTTTCCACTGCACATTTTGAAACATTCAACAGAAATGCTGTTGGCAGTAAGAAGTCTGATATGTATTTAATCTGGTGTTAAGGTCTAGTATTTGCTTCTCAAATTATTAACCCACTCCACTAAAATAAGAGCAGATATTGAGGTTTTTTTTTTTCACATCCTGAACTGTTTCCTCAATAACTGCTGATTGTTAGCTCCATACACTTGACACCAGGTATTCCTTTGAAAATGTCAGAAATAACTCTTTAAAGCTGGTACCATGCAAGATTACCATTTCAAGAACAGACTATGAAATAAGCAAAGTTGTAGGAAAAAAAAGTGCTGTTTAGAAGCAATTAACTATGTGAGATAACTTAAAAGCAGTAAAACAATCGTGTTTTCAGCTCATGCACGAGGTGCTAAGGAGGACCACAGTATTCTGAAGTTTCATGTACTACACAGTGAAGAGACGTTAGGAAAGATTTGGTTTATCTGTTGTACGCCATGTCATTACAACACAGACTTCTGGATATCACCATTGCATAATTTATAACAAGTTTTAAACTCAGAAGATTGTGTCTGCTATTTGATCCAGTTAATAACACAAAACCAACCACCTAGCGGAGTCTTCCATCTGGTGGCTGGAGCTGTATGTGCATTCTATACACTATTATCTAGTGTAACCAAGAATAGCACACACCCAGAATTCTGGCAAGTCAGGGCAAGAGGTACACCCTTCTCCACCCTGCTATTATGCTGTAACTCTACCATAAAGAAGCAAAACTGAAGCCATAGTTGCACCTGTACACTGTGCATAAGATAAGGTGTCTTCATAGCAGGAAGTATACAAACTTCTATGTATAGAATTGAATTATTTTATATAGTCATCAATTAAAAAAACTCACACACATTCTATTCTTTGTATTCACTGCTTTTCTTTCAGCAGTTCTAAATAAATCTGTTTATTAATTCCATTTAATAACACTACCAATTTTTGTCTCTGAAAAAATGAATAAACCTGTAGTAGACATTTGAACTTCAATGTCATAGTAACTACATCCATATTATGTTTCCATTTGTATTGTCTACGTCTGTGTATTTTTCAGAAACATTCCCCAGTCTTAATAAAAACGTGATCAACACCATGCACACAACAAACTAAAGGGAAATTGATATTTTCATCACCATTTTCCACAGTAGGCTGATAAAAACAGAAGCTTTTTTCAATAACACTTAAACAAACTGACTTCCATACCTTGGCAGCAACAATGCTCAGTCCCATTCCGTTTTGTTTTTTTAGTGTTACAGTGATAATTTCAGGTTCTTTCCTCAAAGGCTGAGTCTATCAAACAGGAAAGGGAAAAGAAGAAAAAAATCAGAAGTTCATATTCACTGTCAGGCAAGGAAAGTTATTGAGCAACACAGTTCATTACAAAAACCGCAAGTTGTTAGAGAGGAGCAGATCTTGCATCCTAAATAGTATGTCTGGTACTCCATTTTAAAGGTAGAATATCTAGCATTTGATTAACATGGATTCATATTATTAAATAGTACACCTGTATTAAAAACATTGCTGAAACTTTGACGTTTACCCATTGTCTCTCCTTCTCTAATTCAGTAAAGAGATTACTAATAAGTCACAACTTGACATGTAATATGTCTATAAAATTGTGGTTAACTTTTAATGAAAACTGAAGTTCAGACTGTGAATGCCCCTGTTACAAAGGTGAGGGTGATCTACATGGAGCTCAACTTTTAGTGCTGCATCTAGAAGATAATAATCCCACAAAGATATTAAATTCACTTCAAAAGCAGAGTTAAAGCCTTGAAACAAAGTTCAAAAAAATTCCGCATCTGAAAACTCTCAAATACAGCCTGAGCCCCTAAACAAGTTCAGTAAATATTTTTGGTTGGTTATATGTTTCAACATTGCCAGTTCCTCGGCTCAAAATTTGTCATCATTAGTCTTCATTAGCTGAACCATAAATTAGAGCACCTTAGGCTTTAATAGGAATACAAACTAACTGCAAGTTCCACAAGACCCATGACAAAGTAAAAATATAAGCCAAAGCAATTAATTTAAAAAAAATATTAGCACTTCTGATTAAGTTCAAGTACTAAAAAAGCAAGTAGTTTTTAAACTGGGAAAACTAATTGTAACTATGAAGCTTTTTCTGTTTAGTTGTTTTAAAAATTATTTCACATAAAGCCCCGACCTTTCCAAAACTAAGATGTTCTGTAACTTTGATATTCAAACAAATGAACAAAAAAACCCTTACAAAACAAACAAGCAAACCTGCAGCAGAAAACTACCACCTTGCACTTAAGTGAGACACTTTTTTAATAAGTTTAATGAAAAGAAAATCCAAATAATTTTTTTCTCCTAGATTTTCAGGAAGAAGTATCAGATTAGAACTTAACACTAAATATTTGGCTGGTAACTGACAGTTTATAAATAAAAGCAGGCTGCAGCTCCATTCACTTTACAAGTTACTTACAGATGCATGCCCATATATACTTTTGCCTATATTTAAAAGAAATTTTTTCACTTTTTACTCTCACAGCAGGGGAACATGGCAGACAAAGTTTGCTTACATGAAAATTAATTCATGTTACAGCCTAGAAAAAGTGACTTAAAAAAAACCCCTCTACAAATAGTTCCTTAAATTCATGAAATCATTGATGAACCATGTGTTTAACAATGAAGCCTGTTCTTCCTCATAAGGACTAAAACTGATCACGTAAAACTCAACGGCTTGTTAAGATAGCAGTTTTCACAATTATTCACTGAATCAATACTTACCAGCTCAGCATTCTCATGTGACAGGTGACTTTCATAGTCTGCACCTTCAAAGTATATCGTCCATGTGCCTGGCGACCGTGGATGAGGTGTTAGTCTACAAAAACCTACAGGAAAAATTAACATTAATATAATAATGATATTTTCTCAACAGATTAATCAAAATAAAATAGTATTCATCTTTTTATATTCATTAATGTGTTGACTCTTACATTTCAGGTGCTATTTATGGGCTTCACTGCAACTTTATGCTATCTACAAAATCCTATAGTTCTATAGATGCTTCTTCTAAGGAACATATATATTTAAAAACACTACAAGTCACAGAAAACTCTGGAGCTGAAAAATAAGGCTTTTACCAAGGAGACTCAAAAGAGACATGAACCACCAAGTAAGAGTACAAACCACCAGAACTGTGTTTAAGACAGTGCCACAGAAATCTGCTTTTCAGGAGGCCTATCTAACCCAAACCCATCTCAGCATAGATTTGGCAAAGGCAAAGCTTTGCCTGGACTCAGTATGTTTTTAAACGTAACTCTGTAATTAGAAGAGGCATTTAGGGTTTTTTGTTTGGTTTGGTTTTTTTTTTTCCTCTTTGAGCACATCCTAGAATTTTGAAAAAGAAGCCACAGAAGCTCAGAGGTATCCCCACACTGTCTCCTAGATCAGGGACAGCAAGAATCCACATCACAGGCAAATTATTAATTATTCCATCCAAATATATGATATTTTCCAAATATATGACATTCTCCTCCTCATAAAGACCATTTTTCAGCAATCCAGTTTACACTGATTTATTGCAAAAACTCCTTCAGTATAATTTAAGGCATACCTAAAAAGTAAGATTTTGAATTTATGCGTTAAAAAGGTCTTTCTTACAATACATATACAGCCATTTGTATGGCAACTGAATTACACTTACAAATTAAAGAATTTATTCTACTAGTCTCCTTTAGTCTCAAGACTACATCCTCTGTAACTCACTGTACTTTCAAAACAGTCAGTTTCCTACTTTTCTTTTTAAATGCAAGAATATAGCTTTTTTATAAACTAAGTTGGAACCAACCACTGCAAAACTTCACTGTAGTATAGAGCAAGTTTGCTTTGTTGATAGTCTCCTTTGCTACAGCCTCTTTTTACTTACCATGACACTCTTGTACACATTTTTTAAACATCTGCTTTTAAGTAGAAAATTATTACAAAAATCTAATTATAATAGAAAAAAATCTAATCCAATTGAGTAGCACCAGGTAAAGATTATAACTTGTTCATTTACTGTAAATGCTCTTGACAGATCCCCTGCTTTACTTTCTCAAGTTTAGGTCACTTTCATCCAAACACAAGAGCAAACTACTTATCAGCTGAAATTTTGTTGGATTACAAATGCCCAAATCGTACTTTCTCCAACTGAGTAACACTGAAAGTACTATTTTAAGCTCATGAGGATTTTTTTTATTGTTATATGGAAGGAGCTGATGAGTAAAAAAAGTGACAAGTATTTAATTCACTTCAGCTTTTAAAATGAAAAAAAAATTCTGTAGCAAAGGCAAAAAAAAGTTCCAGTAGGCACTAGTAACTTAGCATTGCTTACTTAAATCTTGAAAAGGAATGAAAAAGGTAGGGAGAAAAAGCTTTTTTTAATCCTTGCTCTAATAGTTCTCACAGGTTACAAAGGTAAACACTTGAAGAATATAGTACAGAAAGGCTGAAATGTACATAAAGAACTGGTTTACATCTAACAAGAATATATTTTGCATTCTGTGTTCAGTACAACAAAAAAGAAGCAGAAAAACTAACCTCTTTGACAGAGTGGATCTAAAAATTCTTGTAAACCACTTGGAACGTTTCTGACAACGTCGCAAGAATAGCCATCTTCTGGTAAAAGAAAAGGTAGCTGTAAGTCAGGATCCTCTTCCAGCTGGACTTCTCGGCCATCGCTGCGAGCGAGTTCATCTGCTGTATTTTCTGCAACAGTTACTACATTCTCTATCAATTCCTGGACAAAAAGCAGAAAGACATTGTTACTACTAAGAAGTAATTTCATTAAGGAAAAAAATCCTAAATTAAAAGGATGCTATGACTGCAACAAAAAGGAATTTGGAAAATAAATTACAAGATATAGTTCTCTGGCTCCACTATGTGCAGTCAGTACACTGCATTGCTTTATTTTATGAAATCCCATAGATAATGGTGTTAGCGAATGTAAAAGACGCTCTTATTTTTAATTCATTATTTTCCGAACTTGTAGTGCATGTTTTTAATTTAATAATGATAACAATAACAATACAACCAACAGCTATCTACCTATGTTTAAACAGAAAATCTAGGCTATGTTCTTCAACAAGAACTTCTAGTTTGGTAGCCAATATACAAGAATATCTGCAAGCCTTGCCTCTTCCCACCCCTCCCTTCAGTACTGTTGTATTAGTACCTTTGTTTTAATAAACAAATATATCCAAAGGTAATAAAAATTGAGTTTGTAGACAATGCATCCAGCTGTCTTTTTTTTTTTCTTTTAAGATCAGTGAACTATCAGAGTTTACCTTAAGAGTGTTTTTTACAATTCTGCCAGGAATACATTCTCTTTTGACTTTTGTCATAGATAAAACATAGAATATTATCTTACATATCAAGATAAAAAACAGTTCCAAAATCAACATTATCCATGTATCTACATACAAGTTCCAGGTATCAATCTGTCCAAAGGATAATCAGTCCACTGCTTGTATGAAGGGATTCGAGATACATGGACTTCTATATCCTCCACAGGAAAAAGCTTAGTGTTCCTGCTAATTTTCTTTTATTTCTAAAAATTACCAACCTTTGTTCCTTCTGGTTACACACAAGCAACTTTGGGGGTTGCTCTGTTCTCTCTTCTACTGCCTTTCTGGATTTCACCCACTAATGGCATATGGTACAGTGGCACTTCTCTGAGTACGTGCAACATGGATAGTACATTACTTTCCAACTCAATGCAAGAGAGATTCTTGTTAATACCCTACTCAAGTCAGTGAAGTACACACACCGAAGATAAAACAGCTATTTACAACCACTGTTTTTTTTCTCAGGTATGTTAAAACTGCACAGAGAGTGATAGAAGAGACTTACTGTTGGGATGAGTGGTTCATCTGGAGCACAGTGATAATTCTGCAACAAAGCTTGTAGCTGCAGAGAATTTAGCTTAAAGCAAGTACTGTTAATATTTGGAACATCTGCATGTGAGTATTTGTCCATGGTAAGCAATGTGGTTGCCTGAAGGGGGAAAAAAAAAGCCATGGATGAAAAATTCAAAGCATAATGAAATCTTAACCCTTGTTTCTGAGTGTACTTTAGATAAGAGAGAAGACAAAACAAGAAACCACATTTGTAGCAGAAACAGCCTAAGTATCCCCAAAACAACCACTAAATTTATCTCCTGTATCTGTAAGATGAATTAATAGCATGGTAAACCTATCATAGATGAGACATATCAATTTTTCAGCTCTTCTTGTCTCTGCTCAGCAGAGTCATAGCTCAGTATTATAAACAGAAATTGAACAGCATGCTCACTAATTATTAATTTCACATTAAATATTAATGAGGTTGAAAACATATTTTGTGTCTTTTCATGCTACCTCAGTGTTCCACGACTGATTCACACAAACTACACTTGTCCACATGCTATTCTCTAGGAACACAGAATATGCAAATATTCTCTTTGAATATACAAGTATGTGAGGAGTGTTAATCACAAATACACACACACTCACCTGTACTATTCTGCTCAGGTGACAATCAGCAGCCAATTCCAAACCTTGTTTTTCTGCCCAGGCTTCAATGTGGCCCAGCTGCTGGCGAACAATAGCTCCCCAGTAATGTGAACATAACCCTGAATCTGGGGCTGTAACTAATCTGTTAAAAAGCCACATGTTGATAAAATGAAACAGCTGGGAGAAGAGCTGTATAGTCAGAGCAGCATTCACTCTACACCGTCGCAACAAGGACATAGCTCCAGTCAACGTATGCAGCACATCATCTACAGACATAAAACAAAAAGTAAATCACAGTCACATACTGAGGTGTACACCTGGTTTAGGCAATAAAAACATAATACAGAGACACTTAAGTCAGGCTGGTGAATGTTAGCTGGAACCTAAATGTATTTAAGTTACACAAACTTTCAGAAATAAATTTACTGCTCCATGGTTCTCAAGATGGAGCAACATTAAATTAATAGCTGGAATGTGTTTTTTAACTCCAGAAATGAAAGCAAATTCACGTGAGAAAATACTTAGCATGCAAGTACATAACAGGTTACATCTGACACTTAAATCACTTATGTAAACTGATTTTTCTATCATTTTTATAACAAGTTAAAACTTTCATGTTCTATTGTTTCAAATGCATATTGCAATTATTCTGTATCTTCTTGAAGTTAAGTATTGAACTGTATTCAGAAATTTCAGCAGAAGCTATTTGCATTGTATGATGCACTTAAAGCCCAGCAGAATGCACCTTCTCTTTATATAGCACAATTTTTAAAACATTGCTCAAATTTCCTTTTGCAAGTTACTTTACTGCAATATTACCTAACAAGGAATAGACACTTCCTGTTAGGGTCACCAAGAGCAAACATCCTTATATGCTTCCTGGTGGAATATATTTATGCAAGTAGCACATTTATTTCCAAGTCTTCTTTTTAGGCGATACTTTTCATCTGAAATACCTATTAAAGAGACTATCAAAGTAATTTTTTTTAGAATTGAAACACAGGATTGTGCCTGAAAAAAATCTATAACACAGCTCAAGATAACTGAAATAATAATAGGATCTGCATTTATTCCAGTATGTTTGCTACTTTTTAGGGGTTTGTGTCCCTGAAAGTACTCTCTCTCACAGTATAGGGCACTAAAACCCTAACACTGCATCTTTATAGTCTGCCTTCAACGTTGAATGCAGGGAAAAAGCAAGCACAGAAAGCTTAATACCCAAAGCACCAGAAAGTATCTATGAATTTTGCATAAATACTCTTCATATTTCAACAAAATGACTGAACTTAATCACACTGCAGATCATCTTTACTTCAATTTCTGAGGCATTAGAAGTCTGAGCACAGGCACTGAGCCAAGATTACATACACAGTGGGATAGCACACATGACCAGGGTGCTCTCCTGGACCAGAACAGCCCCAGAAGGTTCACTGCTGCAAAGCAAGCATTATGTGTCAAATACCATAGCAGGGAACCTTAGCAGAAATCTACAAGGCCAGTCAGCTTAACCTCAGTACCTCAGAGGTTCTTGATCAGATCTTCCCATAACATCTCTACAGTGAAACTGCTGAGGTAAGAACTGGATAAGCTGATGGTAACATATGGAGGGAGTTGGTTGGACCACTGGACTTGGTGGATTTATGGATACAAAGTCCAGTTGGCAATCAACTAACAGTAGCTTCCCTCAAGAACTGAGGCTGAGACTGATACTGTTTAATGACTTTATTAATGACCTGAGCGATTGGATGGAGTACATTCTCAGGAAATTCACAGATGATGCCAAGATGAGGGAAAACACTGATACAGAAGGGCATCAGTAGGCTGGAAAATAGGCTGAGAGGGGCTTCATGAATTTCAAAGGCAACTACCAAGTCCTGCATCTGGGAAGGAGTAAGTCTATGCAACAGCACAGGACAGGTGCCATATGAACAGAAAGCAGGCGGGGCGAAAATTATGTAGAGATTCTAGGAAACATCAAGTTGAATGTGATTAAGCAGCATGTCCTTGCTTGAAACGCAGCCAGGTGCATACTAAGCTGTTAAGTTAGCAGCAGTGCAGCTAGCAGAAGGAAGGGAGGGAAGAAATCCTTCCTACGCATTCAGCATTTGTGAGACTGCATCCAGTTTTAGACTCCCCAGCACAAGGAGGATACAGATTGAAAGGACCAAATGCAGCAGAGACACACCAGGATGACTGACAGTCTGAAGAAAAGGACATAGAAGAGGGACAGAGAATTGGATTTCGTTCATCCTAGGGAATCAGAAGGCTAAGGGCACAGATTAGTGCTGTCTACCTAATGGGAGGATTCAGAACAAGATCCCTCTCAAAAGGTGAACAGTGATAGCACAAAACAACAGACAAACCAATATAAGAATTGCAACATGGGAAATTCCAATAAGATACAGGAACCATATTTTCACTAAGAGGGCAGTCAAACATTGGAACAGATTACTCAGAGATGTTGTGGATATCCAACCCTCAATGGACATTTAAAACTCAGCCAGACGATACTCTGAACAACCTGATCCAGCTTCACCTGCCTCGAGTAAGACACTGAACTAGATGAAACCCAGAGGTTCCCCTCCAGACTAAATTATTGAATAATTTTTAAACCCAGTATAGACCATCTGAATGTTCCTACTATCCTTTCTTATCATCATCCATACAGCATTTATCCAAATAGGGCAACTTGAAAATGTCATATCACTAGTAATAAATAGAACTTTTCTTAACAATTAATTATATGGTTTGGAAGACACAAGAAAAGATCAAGTACTCTAACCTATTTTAGGCCTTTGAGGATTATTTTCCTCTGGATCATCAAGGAATGCTGGCATGTAGTTATTAAGCTCTGACTGCAGACAATGAACCAGGTACCTGGAAGGGAATGGGGAAAAAAAAATTTAGATCCTGTATGTGTTCATTACAGATGGTTTTAAAGAAAAGAGATCTATTAAGTTCCAAGATTCCTGAAATCTCAGTATTATGAATGTGACTGTAGGAAACCAAGTAATAGTTCTTAAAAGGCAAAAGAGACCATTTCTCCCAAATCTTTCCTAGAAATGTTGGAAAAAGAACTAGGTTCTCTGGGACAGGCACTTACATGCAGTATCACTACCACACTTCTAAGCAAAGGTCATATTCTACACAAAAGAGATGCTGTCAGGCCAAACTTGGGTTCTGCAAGTTTGCAAAAATTATTTTTTCCAAACAGAAATACACTTTTCTCTATTTTAAAATCCACCAAGAACAGTACTTTAAAAAACCCCAAAATTCCTATTCTGACCCAACATACCAAACCCTGGAACAGCCCTACTGTTTTGTGTGAGGAATTTTTTTTATTTTTGACCTGCTGTTACCTTTACACTGAAATGAAAAGCCTGTTTAATTATAGGAAAGAAAGAATATCAAACCAGTCTCTTTAACACTGTTTTTGCTAGTTCATTTATACATTTTCTGTTAAGAACTGAAACTCAAAGGGAATCAAATTGTAAACACATGTATAAAGGAATATATTTCATAGTTTTCTAAAACTCCCCCTTCCGTTTCACTGGTAACGTCCTTAAAGAAATACCCCTAGTTGCTAGAAAATAAGAGCCACTGCAATTTCAGCTAGTCCTGGCCTACACTAGTCATCATCAAGCAACATTTTAAAGGCAGATTTCTTTCTTTCCATGCTTCAGTTGTGCTTTTTTATTTGCCTTCTAAGTATATATTCCACAGTTCTCCAAATGTTTAATACATACATTTTTAATCTGCCATGTTACAGTGTACTTAGGGAAAATTCACACAGCTAAAATTGAGAAGTACTTTTGCATCCAGTCTACTCATAATGCACAGAGAAGAATACTGCACCATTCTTCCTAGTCACAGCAATATTCTGTCTTCAATGACTACACCTGGCAAATTGAAGTAGCAAGGAGTTGTTTCAAGACATCAATGCAAAACACTAAGCTGTGGTAAAAAGGCACAGCTTCATTAATACTTCGTAATTTAGAGGTGCTATTAACAATTGAAAGACTGTCAAAATAGCTACTTGCTCTTTGCCCGTAATTTACCAACAGAAAAAAAAATAATTTGGGAGTCCATACAAAGGGGTTTGGCATTCCTCTGAAACCTTTTGAAAGTTCAGAAATCAATGATAAGGTTTTACATACTACACATATTGCTCTTCAGATTAAAACAGCCCCTCTTACAGCTAAACAGTTCAACCCTGGTTAGGTCTTCCATACTGTCACAGCATAAAAAGAACACAGAGTATTTCGTATTACAGAAAAATGGAATTACTATATTTAAAACAGACATCCTGCAAGTGAGGGAAGGCTGTTCCAAACGCCAAGGTACACTGTGGCTTCTCTAAACATTAGCTTCAGGTACACAAACTTGCTGAGAAATATTTGTTCAGCAGTAGCTCAGGGAGGAAAAAAAATCTAAATATGAACAAAAAAAATCAAGCCTTTCTGGTTGATTAGTGATGTGCTCAGTCAATGTTGTTATCTTTGTTTGAGGGCCCTTTACTCTGAGGGTTTCCCTTCCCTTTGGGGACTTCATTCAATTTTTCTTTTAATCAGTATTGTAAGTGCCTGAGCTGACAAGCATAGCTTAATTTTTACCCCAAGCCAAAATACGTCCTTCTATTTTTAAGAGAAAAAAAAACTGTGCAAAAAAACCACTGTGAAAATTGCTATTTATGAGAATTACAAAAGTAGATTATAATTAGAAGCCCTTAAAGAGCACAAGATTAATTTCTTTAGAGACTGCAAATATTTAAGTCTACGTATTTATATATTAACAGCAAAAATAACCTTTCCTCACTATCTCACATTAAATTAAGGGAGAGCAATCAACACAAACTAAATTCAAATAACATTTCCTTAAAATTTTCATTGGCAGCCTCAACTATCCCAAGAACAGCTAACAGATTAAACTCCTTGCATAACTCAGTGATCCATATTCACAAAACAAGGGATCTGACAAAGAAGTAAGCCTAGCCTTTCTTTTAAGTTCTTCTTTCAGATATTTGCCAATACACAACAGACATTCTTGCTATACCTAAAATTTGGCAAAAATGTGAAGTTTTTCTAAAAACCACAGAAACACAGAATATGGAAGTAAAATATTAAGTTTGAAAGCCTTACTTGAATGCCATTTGAACCAAGTGTGCCAAAACATCTTGCGCATCCACAGTAATGCGGCTAAGATCTCTGTCTTGCTTTATGAAATTCAGTAACTCAGATGCATTTGCCATCCAAAAGGCAAGTGCCCCAGCAATATTCTTCTGTTTCTGTAAGTGGAAAGAAGCAAAAAATAATACAGGGAAATAGTTTTCTCATAAAGCACAGCTGCTTAAAAAGGCTCCAAAAGATAGACCAGTACCTCTTCCCATTTCACCAAACATCTCTCAGATACCAGATATTTGCAAAATATCTGCATGTAATATTGCAATTGCTGCAACCAGTGACTTCAATTTTAACATGTTCACTGAACACGTGAAAATCTGATAAATTGCCAATAGCCACACCAATAAAGCCACAGTGTAAGCATCTAGCTATACAGTGCTAAGAACTTATCAGAATGCAGTATCTGGATATCTGTGCACTTTTAAGCGCATATTCACTACTGCCCACTGCCACACTGATACTGCGCTCACTGGCTGTGATACCAGGTGACTCAGTATCAAGTACTGATCTATCTCACCATCTCCCGACCACAAATGCCAGGCCAGGCAACCTCAGATGAAATCCAAAGAATAGGAACCACAAACAACAAAAAAAGAAAATAAAGGGAAGAAAAAGAACTTTGGTCATTTCATATCCACATTGAGTGCGTTAAGCAGAAATTATGGAATGCCGTATAAGTTGCCAAGTCAAAAAAGGATTTTAGTACTGCATGTTCCAGTTGCTGAATGAGTGTTATGAACTGTTCAAGTCCAGCTGTTTGAGTATTGTATTTTGATATGGAAGCAGCATGAGAAACTGAGCTAAGCCAACATAGCTAGGATCAGTTCCCAGCAATATATCCTACCTGATCAACCTGGTCTACCTCCTGGAGAAAAACGGACGAAGGAAATCAAACAGAATAGAAGAAAGAAACTTGTGAACAATCATGAAAGCTTTAGAAATCAAACACTAAATATGAAGGTACAACACAAGTTCACAGTTATACACAGATGTAATAATCAGTGGCTGAGATGCAACTGAGCTCCTCTTAAAAAACTGAGTATTTTAATAGGACTAGTAGCATAACAGCTACAAACTAAAGTGCCAACATGTCACAATTCATTCAAGGAATGCCCTGTACTAGTTGACATCCCAGACTAGGTGATTATTCTATGCTCAGTATGCCACAGAAATCCCACAGAACTTTTTGCAGGCAATGGGGAAACTAGCCATCCCTGTAACAGATCCAGGGAGCTATTTGCCCACACTGCTGCAGTGGAGACAATATACAAACACGTACAAGAGGGGCAGAAAACCCCCACCTAAAAAAAAAACCAAAAAAAAAACCAAAACAAAAAAAAAAAACAACCAACAACAAAAACAGACCACACACCAAAAATCAACCCAACCAACAACATTCAAAGACAAACAAAATACATAAAACACCTAGGACAGATTTAATATATGGCTTTTCAATTAAAGAACAAAAAGACCATTTAAAACAACAAAACAGTCAAATGAAATACCACACTAAGTTTCTTAAACTGGTACACACAAAGCTACACTGACTTGGGGGTGGGGGGGCGGGGGAGAGAATCCCTCAGACATGTTTGCCTGATTATTTAAAACTGAGCTCTTAATTATTTTTGGCTTTCTATTCAGATCACTCTACCCCACATGCAACACAGTGAGCTTAGATGCAAATATTTGATGTGTTATTTGCTGTTAGTATTATAATTTTAATTAGAGCTCAAACCCACAAATTTCTGTTTATTTTCCCTTTCCAACCAAAGCAGTCTGAACTGATTGAAGATGCGTTGGCACAGAACAAAAGAAGATGCTTCTTCTACAAATGAATGTCAAAATTTAAAAATTATGAAAAATGCCACAGAATGACTTGGAGGAAAAAAAAAGTCAGGATTAAAAAAAATGGCTTTTTTATATGAATTTAAGTTTTTTATTGAAAGCAATGAGCCTTCTCATAGATTTCTCCAATTTTATCCCTATCTTATCTGAAATCATCTATAATATTTGCCATACACTAATGAAGATACTACAGAAAGTCACAGATTTCATTTGTTAGCAAGTACTTCTTGAGTAATGTCATAATGAGACTTTCTGATCTAGGCAGGCAAAATTAGGACATAACCATTTATTTTACTCCCACAGTACAGCACAAGTTTGCACACCTTCTTACTACTTCTGTTTAGAGTGCCTCTCTCCCCTTGCCTCCCATTTGTTTTCTCTCTCTCACACCCTTACATCCTTTTCAGTGCAGGAATGCTTTATAGTAAGACAAATAAAAACCCTATTGTGATACGACTATTACATGGTAATTTAATTGTAACAGCCATCAATAGAACTTACTTTACGCTTTAGATAAAGTAATTTGACCTAGTTTAGCTCATACTGTTTATACACCACTAAAACAGGTCCACACCAAAGACATTTTCCTGGTCATTGGAATCAATGCATTTCTTTGCCTCCACCTCAGTAATATTGAAATTCGCTAAAGGTTTACTCTTTTGTCCCACATGTGATTTTCACCCTTTCCTCCAGCTTGTTTAGTGTGACATTTGAGAGAACCTCCTCCCAATTTTTATGTAACCTCTGACTCTTGCAACTAGGTAATATCTTTTCACAAAACAGAAATGCAGCTACCGCTTCCTTGTTGATGTGTTCCTTAAAATTTAGGTTGGAGATTAGATTGCAAGTGTGGAGTTACAATGGCCTTTCACAAAGGACAGTCCAGGCAAACACTTGGTTTTAACAGTTTTGTAATAGTATTAGCAGGATTATAGAAAATGCAGTTGCTTGCAATGATCACAAGGCTCCACGTGACTTGGGGAGCCATTCTTGGTGCTGTAAATGAATGTTTTCAGAGGATAATCTACTTTCTAGCTTTGATTTGTTCTCAGATCAAACCAAACTGATTCAGTATCTTCTAGTATCAAACTGATCTAGTATCTTCTAACAGCGACATGGTTAGGCATTCAACACAAAGAATGGAGAACTTTATCTCTGGTTTGCCACTGTACCCATCTCTGTCACTCCAAGTCTTTTCTGGGTCATTGTTACTAGTATATATTAGCTATATCAACTGAGTGACTTGCTCTGATTAAGAACTGTAACTTCCAGTTTATATTTGAAGCCTACCCTTTCTCTGTTTACTTTGCATTCTCCCAGCTGATTGCTTATGTGCAGGCTCTTTCCAGTTCATGCTCTCCACTACAGCCACAGTCTCCCCCCCTTTATAGCCAGATTTTCTTTTTTAAATAAATTTTTGATACCATTTCAATTTTATCTAATATCCACTGTAGCAACAACATTCAAAGCAATGTACTATTTCTTCACTTGAGAATCAAACTGCCCTCTGGCCTCAGATCATCTTCGGAACGTACACAGAAGACTAATCTTTATTTGCATCCTGCAATATGTCCTCAACAGCAGCATTTTCTCCCATTCTTTCTTGAGAAAGGTTCGAGACTTGTATAAGTTTAGAGAGCTGTCTAATGATAACATTCCCACTGCTGAAAACTCCACTAAATCTTTTCAAAATGCGAAAAAAGCTGAACAGTTTTGGTGTGCTATAACTTTCATGCCACTCCTTTTGCTTACTTTCCTACTGTCCCTTAATCAACCTGTTGTGTAATTCTTGCATCGTAAATTCTCTAAGGCAGGACTGACTCATTTTTTATGCCTGTATAGTACTTAGCAGCAGCGTCCTTGCTCTGTATAAGTTACTTTGGCAGCACTATATGCAACAAACCTGTTTCAATAAATATAGAAACATATTTATTTCAACATATTTCAATTTTTCCTCTGAGAAAAGCCTGCAGATGAAGAACCTACAATTAATTAATTAGTGAGGATACCTGTATTAACCCCTTTTTGAGGAAATGATCACTTCATTCTATCAACAGTTACACAATGCAAGGTATTGTCTAATTTCAAAGACAACCCAGTGGATCTTTTCCTGCATTCCCACACAAAACAGAACTCACCCTGTGCCTCTGTAGAAACCTTACACATATAGTAGCAATAGCAGTAGACTACAAGTAAAATGTTGAAACATTTGAGAACTTGTATTTCTCTTTACAAAACAATTGTGTTAGCTTCGTTCAAAAAGTCTAAATTTTTATTACCAGTTTTGTGGTTACAAAACTTGTGAAAATAACAGGATCAAAATTTAAAAGTCATGATTATTTTTAATGTGTTCACTTCAAGCATCAATCAGCAGAAACAACTGCTATCTATACAGTATTCTTTAATAAGGCCATCCAACTTGTTCTACAAGGGTTCACAGCCAGAAATGTTTGCAAAGATCTTACCTTCTAGAGAAGATTCACTTCTTGTCAGGGAACAGATCTTCACAGTAACAGCCACTCCCTAACTTCCCACATTGCTCAGGACAGAGTTTCTTACCACTGACATTATTCACTCACATAAAAGCAAACCTCCATATGGGGCAACCAATGCAGGTATTACAGTTTAACCAACTATTGTTAAGGATCAGGCTAAGAAAAAGTCTAAGTAGTTTGCTATATCACCAACAACATGTATGTAATTCCCTTGACATATTTTTTGCAGAGTTAACTCACCTGTATCACTCCTTCCATCATGTTCACCATCTTGTTGACTATTGCAATGACTTTGTGAGTACGCTCAGCAGGAGTGATGTCAGGTCTGTACTGGCTGGACAATACATACCGACATGTCATATACAACACATATGTAGGTGACAGCTTAAAATGAACTGTCGAGCTATTTGTGTAGTTTATAATGGCAGATAAGAAGGCATCTTCAGCTGTAGACAAAGAGGAAAAAAACATGTTAAGCCAAAGACAGAAAATTAAATAAAACAACTTCATACCTTGAGCCAGATGGTTTCTTTACGAAGGAGGGGGGAAGAGGGGAGCAACTTATAAGAATTTGAACTCTAAATTGTCTACTATGTTCTACAGTTACTTAGACACTTTAACAACAAACTTCTGTATAAAGCTAGAAAATCTGATAATTGGGAAACATTTCTGTACTATTTCCTATCTCTTTGCTAAACATTTGTGTCTTCAAGAGAACAGGAAAATCCAAGATTTCTCTTATACATTTTATTCCTACAAAGGTTCCATCCTAAAAAAATCAAATCAATCAGTATTTGCTTGTTCACAAATACGTTTAGTTACAAATATCTGAAGTCTAGACAATCTCTGGTATGATATTTTTCTAACAGATCTGAGACCTTAAAAACCTGGGGACCAAGAAAATAAAATATTAAATCCCAAATGAAAACACTAACCTAATCAGATTTTATACAAAATGGATTTTTACCAAGATGCAATATATTATCTAAGGCATAGAAAACTGTATAGAATAAAATGAATTCAGTGTACTGTTGATGAGATAGGACTAATTTTTTTTTCACTTTTTACTTGTGTATCTGAAGATAAAGAGTTAATGCAATTAGAATTAGATATGCATGAACCTCCCTCAATATCTGAAGTGTCTGTTCACCCTCCCAACAAAACAAATTAGATTGTCTGATCTAACTGTCTATCTAGATTGTCTATCATCTGTACAGGCATTTTTACTTCAATGTTTAGTTAAATTACCAGTAAATTTTCAAAATTACTGAAATATTACAGCATAGAAAAAGGTGTCAACAGGTTAGTGTTGTAACTTCACAATTTACTCACAGCTTTCCCTGAATTCAATACTGGCAGGCAGTATCAGTTCTGGTCCATGGGTATCCTGAGATCTAAAGAAAGATGAGAAAAATTGAAACAAAAGAGCCACATGGATGATATTAATTCCACTGTAAACCAACAGATTTCTCCAAATACACTGGTTCCAAATGCTGACACAACATCCTTCCACAAAATGATCCTTTTTTCACCTTTCCTCCAGAATCATTCAAGATGTATTTGCCAGCAGCACAACAGATCAAAATACAGACTTGAACTGTGGAGTCTGTGATACTACTGAACACCCTCTGTGCTGCATGGCAGACATAAAGGATCAGTTTGCCATCTGCCATTGACAGGATTCAAATAACAAATTATTCATGGACACATGAAAGAAAGTAAATGAAGCTTTGCCTGGAACATCAGCTTGGTTACAACAAAGTCTGCTGCCTTTAATGCCCTCAAAACTGATGAGGACTTGGTCAACCTATTTGTCCTTTTTTCTGGTAAGGAGGAAAAAGAGGTCAAACCTAACCCCTACCCTCATCTGGCTGTTGCTACATTAAGAAACAGCAGCCATTGCATGAACCCCAGAATTATGCCCTCACTGAAACTGACTGTAGTGCTAGTTCTTACCAGCACCCAGAGAAATTACAGAGTAGAAAACTGAGTAGAAATTTTATTTTTCTGCTATCTGCAAAAGGTGATGCATGTATTTTGTAGAATTATAGAATATCCTGAGTTGGAAGGGACCCACAAGGATCATTAAGTCCAACTCCTGGACCTGCACATAATCATTCTCAAGAGTCACACCATGTGCCCAAGAGTATCATCCAAATACTCCTTGAAATCTGTCAGGCTTGGTGCTGTGACCACTGCCGTGGGGAACTTGTTCCAGTGCCCAACCACCCTCTGGGTGAAGAACCTTTTCCTAATATCTCACCTATCATTTTGCCCTTAAGTAAAAGCATTAACTGAGCTGTTCTCTGCAGTTGGGCACTTATTTTTAGGAAATAACTAAAAGCCTAACATCATCTTCATACAATAGCCATTTTTAACAAAATGTAACACAATAGGTAGCTTTCAAATACTTTCCTCAGCAACTCTGATAAAGAAAGGAATGTAGTATAATTATATAAGCTTCATTTTCATGAGTATTATTAGTTCTGCCACAAAGAAGAGGCAGGACATTGAAAGCCTTTATTCAGCTATCTCCTGAAGTAAAAATCGACCATATAACTTTGAAGGCTGATATCAAAAGACCTAAAATTAAATTTTAGCATATTGAATAAAAAAATTACAGGTACCTTTGGGTTTTGGTAAGGTTTCTGTTTGTTTGCTTGCCTTTTTTTTTTTTTTTTTTTAATTCCAAAACCTTAAACCAGCAAAGAACTCAGTTACACCATAGAGGTAATACCGTATTATAAGAAGTGCTCAGCAAATCCAGGAGATTCTGGAGAGCTGAAAGTTAAGGAACATCAGGCACAGCAGGGCAATATGTACACAAATTTCTGCCAGTTCAGTTACATTTCAAACATGACAGCCTGTTCTCTTTATGAAAAGCACTTGGTGTGTAAATCGTAGTATTTCAACTCTTATTGCTATAAATTTAAAATGAGCTAATTTTTCAGTACCTCCACACTGTCAGAAGTGCACCATCTTCACTGAGAACGTAATTACCTCCACAGAATAGTAACTAGTACAGAGCATTATAAGACAGAACTATAGTGGTATGGCCAGAGAAATTTTTAATCTGTCATTACAGGAATGGTAGTAGGACATAGAAATATTTTAACAAACTGGCTAGGAAACCAGTGACATATTTCAGCTGAAGATTTATTTTATTTAGAACAAAATTATATTGGTCTCTCTCAGCACAAATGAGGAAACAAGATTCCCAGGCAATGAGAGACAATGCTTCACGAATGATGAGAGCTGATATGATTAGTGCAAGATTGCACACAGAATTTTGGGAATTTGCGTTAAGACACAAATTAATATGAAGTATTCTTTAAACAAATGTTAATTTAGTTCTACCTGTAAATTAGTTGTCTAGGAATAGATGCAGCAAAATCAATTACTTAACTACCCTAATAAGACTTCCCTTCAACTAACCATAGAATCACAGAACGGTTTGGGTTGGAAGAGGACCCTGACGATGATCTAGTTCCAACCCCCTGTAACATCTTCTGCCTTCCCCTAAGCACACACTAAAGAAATATTCTCTAATGAAGCTTTGTAAATTAGAAATCTAAGTTAAAATAATTTTCCGTGCTTCTGATGTGAAAACAGCTGCCCAACCTGATTTGTTACTGGATACATTTTAAGTACGTATTGTCTTTGTGCTATTGCTTTTATAGATATAGCCTCTCTATGGTGATGAAATTCTTTGAGCTAAATCAGTCTGAAAGTCTAGTTAGGTTATATCAAGGATGGCCATAAAATATCGATTAGGGCTTGCTTCCTATCTTAGTACAGTGTCAGGTAATATTACACTTTAAAACTGCACTAAAACCAATAGTACATTCTCCAGATATTTCTGTATTCTCCCAGATTGTCTCTGATAAACTCCATAAAAAATAAAGCATCCTTGTGTGATTGCTTTAGCCAGCCTACCAGCTATGTATAAATTTTGTAAGGCATGTTAGAATTAGGAATCAGGTGAGTGTCTGCATTCAGGTAACACCACTAATGTATCATTATTCTTATTTCCAACTAATCACATCTTTTAGAACTCCTCAAAGGTATCCAAGGCAAAAAATTATCTTTTCTGATTTTTATTATATGCTTGCTTAGGCTAATTGTAGTCAGTTATGTAAAGAGCATGTATGACCACAATCTTTAACGAGATAGTCATTATATTTTACTTCCAAGAACAACATTTCAATCAGAACAACCATATCCAATAAGTAAACTGAAGTTATGATCTCAGATCTCAATTATTTTCTTTCTAGAAATGAAAAAAAAACCAGCAGCCAGGTTCTAATCTTTGGTCTTCAATCCAATTCAGTGAGTTACAGGAACAAAGTCTTATTTGTCTTGTTAGTCACCTTTGAACAGCAGCAACAAATATACAAAAAGTAGACACAAGGGATAGTATGGGGTGGATTAGTTGTACAGAAATAAGAACCTGGAACTGTTCAGTGAAGATGTTTTTGATTTTTCAAACATAGCACTTCATGATTACTGTCCTTACAGTTCACAAAATGAGATCAGAGTATTCCGGTGGAAACTAACTAAAGATCCACAAAATACATCCAGAAAGGGGAAGAATTCAGTGTACTTGAGCAACTCACTGCCTAATTTGCCAAGTCCTAACTTGACAGCCTGACTTTGTAAATTTGTTAATCTCAACACAGTGGATGCATCTGAGAACACTGTAATTACACTGCACATACTATAGACACGTAAGATATATACAGAAATAAAATATCAATGTGAGTATTGGTGATAAAGATTTCTGTGGTTGTAGTTAACACAAATTCAGGTGTGATCTAGGTGCCTCTCTAAAAGTATTGTGCACACAAGAACCAAAGGCGAAACAAACCCTGTAAAGACTAGCAATGAGTACTCTCTTCAGAGGAAATTTAAAAAGTTTAAAAAAATACCAACAAAATAAAGCCAAAATGCAGTTCAGAGATGTCTCTGTATTTTTGAAATACAGAACTATAGCACAAGATAATCCTCTTCACAGAAATTTAATGATCTTCATACACATACAAATGCACAGCTCCAGAAATACTAACAGCAGAAGTCTCAAGACTTCTGTCAGGCTATAAAAAGTTCAAAGTTTTGGTCATCTTTTATGTGAGAGGAAAATTATGGTTAAAATAGCAGTAATTCAATAAGGAAGAGTTAAATATTCAGCAACTTTAATACAAGCAGTTCTGAAAAAGTATCTCAAGAAACCCAGGCACTCTAACAAGAGACTGCAGAGTACAGCCAAGTTGTATTTTGCTGTAACTTCACTGAAAGTATTTAAAAGATGCTCTTGCTTCAAAACCCTTAAACATTCAAGTTCAGGTGGAAGCACAATTTTCTGCCCTTTTTTGGTTGTATTTTTTCCTACCACTCACATCTCTGAACTCTGTTTTCTGTCTAGTGAATAATAAATCCATCTAAGGGTACTAAAAGCTTCATAGTACAGGCATTACAACTTGAATCACTGCACGTTTTAACCCTGCAGCACATTTACCTTACCTTTCATCTATTTATCATAGCTGGTCATCTAAATTTAAAAGCTGATTTATGTAGACAGCCATACAATCCTGTATTTCTTCTAAAGATTTGAAAAAAATTCCATTCACATAATCACTAATTCACTGAGGTGTGATAGGAAGTCTAGAGATCATCTGGTCCAATTTTCCTGCTCAAAATGGGGTCAACTAGAGCAAGTTGTTCCCTACCCTGTCCCCTCAGGTTTTAAGTATCTTCAAGGATAGAGAGTCCACACCTGCCGACAACACTACATTAGAAATAGGAATGACCTGGTTATTTCACTCTCCAGAATAAATCACATCATCTTGCCACTGGCAAATGAAAATTTCAAATAACTGTACTTTTGTTACTGAACATGTTTCATGACACGCCTAACCACAAATCAACAGTGATGTGACACAACTACCATCCTGACTTCACAAATTGAACCACAAATTAAAAAAAAAAAAAAGGTAATTCTTTGCTTCAGTATTCTGTTACGTATTCTGAAGTTTTTTGCTTTGGTTGTTAATCCTAAAGTTTATTTGGAACGAGATCTCACTCTCTATGGGGAAAACCAGGCTGTTTAAAATACTTTAGCGCACCTCTACTATTACAATGTTTGCCATTGGAACAACTTAGCCAGTTTTTTCTATTATGAGAAGTAATGGATTACACATTTCCTACCTGCTATCCTGTCTGCGGTAATCCTGCTGTTCTATTCTAATCATTGGCTTCACCATTCCTCGTTCGGCTGTGCTGGATGCTGATGATGTCCTGTCACCGTCAAATCTGCTGGTGCTCTAATTCAAAACAGCGGGACAGGTGCTTAGCATGCAAACACGGGATTAGCTTGGCACTACTAAAATGAATTGTCAATTTCAGGCTTGAAAAGAGATGGGAAAACAGGAGTACAGCACAGAGCTCAGCAGCTCAGCAGGTGTTTTCACCACAATGAAGCACTGCTTGCAATTCAACAGACCACAAATGACCAGAGAGGAGCAGTTCTTTGTTAATGCACTGAAAGAACTTATAATAAAACTTTGAAATGTCTTTAATTAGAAGTTACTTAGCTATCAATACAAAGGAAGAATGAGTTGGTAATGAAAACTTTAGGTAAGGGACAAAGTTAAACATATTTACTGATTTAAAACTGTCCATGCTCCCCCATCCTGCTTCTGTAATAGTTCCAAGTGCTTACACTATTGATCTGTAACATTATTTATTCTGATTTTCAGGCAAGTCTGATCTGCTAGATAGTACAAAATTTTCTAAGACAAAGAGTGACAATTCACACTGTGTTACTTTTTTATGTAGTGTTTAATGTGTTTTCTTTTCGTGTCCCACAATCCTGATTATGAAGCTTTTAATTTTTTATTTCCAATTACATCAAACTCTACCAGGAAGGGGACAAACATGCTGTTTTTAGCAGCAAAATACACAGCCATTATTTTCAGCATAACGAGTTGAAAACAAGACATCAGTAAAATATGAAGTGTTTCAGCATTTCATAGGAAGTTTCTAGGACAAAATAATTTGCTTTGATACAAGAAAACCTGCTAAAAAGTGCACCTCAAGAGTTTTAACATAATCTTTTTTTCAGTACTGCCATGCCAGTCACAGAACCACTTTTCACCACCGTGTCTCAGAGAATTTTCATTAAAGTTACTATTACCCCTTTTGCAAATAGAAAAGCAAACTTTTAGAAGAGAGCAACTGTTAGAAAATGAGCAATTTAACAAGATGTCATAAACAAATAGTACCACTCTAAAATAAAGACAAATTTTCCCAATAATCTCTAGGTCCACTAGTGTTTTTCTAATGAGTGTGAAAAGGGTATGAAGTCATATCCAATAATGTCAGAGACTCTTATTCTGAGTTTTAAGACATTTTATTGATTTACAGAGTTTCTGTTCTTCCTTCTAAAATGTCACTAAATAAACACCTAACAGGAAGGTAAAAAATGCACCCAAGACAAAAGAAAACACCATCACAAAGCTACAAAGAAAACAGAGAACCAATCAAAAGACTGTGGCAAGAAGGAAAAAAGAAGACTAACAAAAACATTCAAAAGCTATCAGAATATTTTTAGTACCTACACTGCTACATAAATATCACTAAATATTTACGAGTATTTCAACTTTATGATAGTAGCAATAAAACATAAAAAGACACGCATTTCTGGGAGGATTACTACATTTCATACTGCTGAAATAATTCACCCTCTCATTTTATCTCAGACATGTGATCACAGCAAGTAAGGCATTAACCATTGTGTCATTTTACTCTATTTGTTTGCTCTTGGAAAATGCAATTCTGGTACAAAACTTACTAACAGAAAGACAGTGCAGAAAAAAAGCAAGAAAAGATTATCACCTCATAAAATGTTCATAATTGTGACTGCAGAGACAGTTTGTTTAGTCAGTGTGTGCACAGGAGCTCTATTGAAGTCTAAAGTCACATCCATTAAATTTTAAAAGCCTAGTTAAATTAAAATTGAACACCCTTTCGCATGTAACATAAACCATTTATTTAATCCATCACAGATGACAATAGCCATATGCTACACACACAAGGTAACGATGCATCACCTTAACAGGAATCTCTACCTGCATGTGTCAGTTTGGGGAGAAACTACTTCAGACTTGAGGAATCTCCCTTTCTAAAAAATGTTACTATTCTTGACAGGGAATGAATGGCAAATGCCAATATAAATTTAAACAAAGCAATTTTGTGGGGGAAAAAAACCTCCAAACCTAAAAAAAAATAACGCACATGATACCTGAGTCCATCCGCAACAGAAACGGCTGGGGAGACTGATGAACTGGCCATGCTTCCCCAAGTACTACTGATGCTGTGATTTTGATTTAATTTACAGATTTTATTATTTATTGCTAACTTAATCATAATATAATACCTTGCTTGCTGGTAGTGCTGTTCCACTGTGAACATCTCCCTCCAGATCAAATGTGGTTTCCTGTACAGCTCTAAAAGCAAGGTAATATTTAAAGCACATTTTAGAAATTATATTGTTAAACATTTAACACAAGGAACAGAGTGGCTAAAATCACTAAATTAAAAATAAGGGGTTATACCATAACTCCAGTTAATATTAACTTTTTCAAATACTGCATCAATTCTTTATATTAATAGAATCTACAAATATTTATACAGATCCTTTTATTTGGAAAAACAGATTCTTGGCTAATTTCAGAGAATCACAGAATATGCTGAGTTGGAAGGGACCCAGAAGGATCATTTAGCCCAACTTCTGGCCCTGCAGAGGACCATTCCCAAGAGTCACACCATGTGCCTGAGAGTATCAAATGAGAAAATAAAAATACACACAAACAAATACATATAAAATAAGTTCATGGCATTATATTCACTAGAGTAGACTTGCTACAATTTTTTGCTCAGTTCTTCAGTACTAAATGTGCAACATTCTTGATAATGTAAATGATTCATAAATCATAGTAATGCATGTTACTGTCTGCTTACTCTAGAGATTTCAAAAAATATTTGGTTGTTCAAGATGCAGTAGCCTTTTGCCGTATATTTTACAGTCCAAATAAAGCTCTGCAGTAATACAGTGCTTTGCAGTTGACTATGTAAACACGCAAGACTATTTATTTATTGATCTGCAGGATAGATGCAGAATGAACTCAAGATTTAAGCAGGAATATTACATGACAGCTAAATGGCCAGAGGTCTTCCTGCAAACACGTTCTACAACAAGCATACAGTATCCTTCCCCATAAAAATAAAGAAGAGAAAAAAATGATAGTGGCTAAAGCATACATCTGTGTTAACTCAGCAGATAAGCTCCTTTTCCTAGGTATCTCTCACTCATCTCCAAACCACTTAATTTTTTTCCTAAACCACATTATACTGTAATGTGTATAGTAACAACAGAAGCCTCATTTGGACACAGAGTATGGAAGTTATATTTTTTCCCTGCTATACAAACCAATTTTGTTTCTTTCTTCTGATTATTTCTGTAGCCATTGAAGAAAACACCTGAACCCCTACATGTCACTACAATCAGTATTTTTATTATGCATCTATCAACAATACAAAGAAACAACAGGGTGGACTTCTGGAGTGTTAGTCCTTGCAACACAGGAACTAGAACCTACATAATCACACTGTAAAAAGTGGCTGTAATATTGAGACATTTAGCTCCCTACCTTAACAGTTTCATTTCATGATTACTTCATTTCTAAATCCTTCTAGTGGAATTTTAAGTTATTATCTGAGAGAAAACAAAAACCAGGCTCTCTAAAAACATTCAGCAAATTCATTACTTTTCCTGGAGGTTAGACGAACCGTGAAATACATTAAGGCTTTACACTGTTTTTACACAGAAGTGAGCATGAGGAAAGCTTGTCTGAATACTTCAAATGAAAAAGACCCTTGCTAATCCTAAATAAAATCACAAGGTGGAGCTCATGTATTAAAATTATATATTCAATACTTTAAATGAGTTTTGACTAGTTGGTTTTAAATCATAGTAACACGCCATTTATGATGCATTCTCTACTTTTATCCAAGGCTACCCTCCTCACCTCAGCAGGAAGAAAAATTTTACTCACCCAGTTTTGTGTCTTGGACCTTTGACCATAAGACTTGCATCAGTAGGTCTTTTGGAAATAATATGGTCCTGAGTAGGATCCACAAATTTAAATACATGAGATGACCCAAACTGAACCTTCATTCCACTTTGCAGCATGGTGGTTTCTGAAATACGCTGACCTTCCACATATGTTTCAGCATCAATGCTTCTCGGGGTTACAGTAACAACTCCATCCATATTAGTGAGGTCACAATGATGAGGCTGAATTCCTGGACCAAATAACTGGGAATAGAATTAATTAACATAGAATAAATTAAATTATACTGCAGCGGAAATTAAAGAGATTGAGCTGCAAATTACCCTATTTACAGACTTTGCTTGCTTACGAATTTAACACAGATGAGTAGTACTAGAATCAGCAAGTTTGACTTCGTTTTTCATTGCAACAAGAATAATAAAACACATTTAACTAACATGTGCAGCAGAAATCCCTTAATGAAAAGGTTTTCTCCTTCTTGGTCAAATACTGTCCGGACTATTTTCTTCTACTTGCTGTTTGGATGTGAAATTTCACTATGCAAGCAATTACAGGTCAATTAACTGACATGAACCCAGGTGGCTGTAAGAGACTCCCTGCTATGAACTTCATACAAACATGCTTATTTTATACACTTTAAGAAGTTCTACCTCAAAGGGAGAGAGACTAGGATTTGAAAGCCATTAAGCAATTACAATAACACTGATATGCACCATTTGATCCAGTTACGAAAACTAAAACCCCATTTTAAATAATAAAACCCTCTAATAATAAAAACCTTACTTAAAATAATAAAACCCTTCTGTTAAACCCTTCCTCTAAAAGAGAGGAAGTAAATTAAGACAGATAGTTGTGACTATTAATACGAAATTGCAGCAATATTGGAACCCTTCTAGTTTTGAAGGGTTTTTACAGCGTATTTTACTATTTTCCACAATTACACATAACACATCAGAGCTCAGATCAGTACTGTTATCTGAGACTCCTTTTTTCCCATACCTGAATGGAATTGTCATCAAATTTTTCAGTTCCAACTTCAGTAACACTTAATTGTAGACGATAGAGCTTTGGCTTATCTCTGGAGTCAGAACCATCTGTACAGCAAGTAATAAAGATCAATTTGCAAGTGATTAAAGTCCAAATATTCACACAATACTTCTATATCATTGCTATTTAATTCAGAATAGCAATGTTCACAAAAAAGAAATAACTGAATTACATCCTTTCAAAGTTTGTTGGGAACTTAGCAGTTCATCATAATACAACACTGAAAAAGACAGAACCTATGTGGAGCAGCTGTTTCCTACAAATGCAAAGAACAAGGTAATCAAGAACTACTATTCTGAACATACTTTGAAAAACCTTCTATATCTACTTCGTAATTTAAACAACACAATTTTTCTTGTACTCAAAGATGTTATATGGGTATACCAGAAAGGGTTTAAAAGATTAAGAAAATAAAATACCTGCAAATCTCTATAATAATGGAGTTTATTGATCTTATGAGGTACAGATTAACAGCAATATCCAGGGTCAAGTGCCCCACATATCAAATTGTTTCCAATTCGTTAGATACTGAACTAGAGCAATACGAAAAGAGAATCTTACAAAATGTTTACTTATGACAGCCTTAGTCATAATATACAGGACTTTTGCACTTCGGGCCTTATCTTTATAGTCCCACTGACCTACATTTTCATCTCATAGAAAATGAGATAAAAAATAAAAAGTTCATCTTCCTACTCCCCTCGGAAGTACATATAGTCCAAGTACAATCAAATTTCACAACACACACTGGACATAAAACGTACATGCTTTAGCTGATGTCTTCACAGGCTAACACAAATAGGTTTTGGTATACACATAAATTCTCCCTGCTTCCCAAAAAATCCTACGATTTTAAATACTATCAGCTATTGAAGTAATACTGTCACTTCTGACTACACTCTTATCTTTTCTCAAAAGCAAAGATGTAAAAAAAACGGAGGCTGCAAGACAAAGAAGGTCTTAACTGTGGAAATGAACAGTGATCTCAAGTCATCCTGAAAAAAGCATTACAGAATATTATTAAAGCCATGGCACACACAGTGATAATTGTCTCCAGGAGGATTTTAGTCATCTTCAGATTTTTAAATGCAAGTCAGTATAAACAGAACCTCCACAAATCTAGTTGCAAAATCCCAGCATTACTACCACAATCTGTTTACTAAAATCAAAATGCTAGTCATTTAACCATAAAAAGGTAGTAGTAAGCTTCACCTGGGGTTGTTGGGATGTTATTGGGACATAAAGACACCAAGCACAGGGAGTCCATAGACTGGTACTATAAATACCAAAGTTAAGTGCTGATACCATAGAAATATCCAGTTACTGAACAAAGAATCACTATCACAATATTAGTATGCCACCCGTCACAAAAGAAGCATTAATCATAAGAGTATTCACTCTTCTAAACATTTTTCAGGTGCAAGGATTAGCTTTTTATTAAATCCTTGTATTTGAGTCTAGAGACACATACATTTATCACTGTATCCTATATCACTGTACCCAAAAAAAGGTAATGCCAATGCAGTATCTTTAGCAATTTGAATTGTGTGCAGTTTTTAATACTTAGCAATGCTAAATCAGAAATGATATGGCTGCATCTTCAATGTCACAAACATGTAATAGGTTACTGCATACATTTGGCTGTTTATATCAAATTCAATGAATTTTTACTATGTCTCCCCACAACTTGCACATCAAAATTTAGAGTAGCTCCTTATTTATTTATGAATCCAAAAGTCAAGCATTTCCTCCTCCGATCCACATCCCAGTTTGGTAAAACTGGCACCCAAAAGATATAAGATTGAGTTTGGAGACAGTGACCCTTACTCAATAAGAAAAAATACTAGAATGTCACAAAAGTCAGTGGCATAGAAGTCAGGGCTAGTCATCTAGAGCTTTTGTGCTTAATTTCTTATGGCACTTTCTCCTAAGGCCTTTATATACAGATCAGAGAACAGGCTTTACAGTCTAGAGATTTCACGTCTATACTAAACATACTTCCCATTTCCCCCTACTTTTTCATTTTTGACATCTTAAAAAGTAAAAAACAATGCCTTTAAACTACTCCTATATATTTCTGAAATATCCTGTAAAATACATTATGACATATTATTGTTCTCAAGTGTTTATTTAAGATAACTTCTAGATCTCATTCCTACCTTCAGCACTTGTGACCAATGAATACCAAGTTTCTACTAAGAAACATTTACCTCACACCACCGTATATCCTCAATGCAGATGTAGGTCATAAAAAAATGTGCCTTCACGTAAGAAATATATTTTAGTATCACAAGGGTTCCGGTGAGGCAAATTTAGACTGTTTTGTTTCTATGCAGTGTCCATTGTAATACGAAAAAAAACATTGGTTCAGAACCACAGCACTAGATACAAATGCAATTTTTTTCTTTCCACAAAAATGAGGAAAATTAAAGCAGTTACTCAAAAGTTACTCAGAACACACATGTAATACTCTACCAGTGAAAGCCAATTTCTACAGTAAAAGGTCTCTTAATCTTGAAGATAATTACTATAAATTCTAAAAAGGATGAAAGGCCTTTTTATTCTAGGGGAAGGATGCAGAAGGAAAAGGTTTCATTATACTATGGTGTAAAATGTTGTATTTCCTGTTTTTCAACAGCTGAAAGCTCAACTAAATGTATCCCTTATAACTCACCACAGCAGGCCACAGATTCTGCCATATCTATGGCAAAGATCCTACTCCCCAAACTATGACAGTCCACGTGGGAAGACTGTTCTTGGCTAGGGATGCAATACAAATAGATTTCATTACTTGGTTTATGCAGTTACGAGTTCCTGCACAAGTTCCTGAGTACTAAGAGTTTAAACAGTCATAAATTTAAGAGATTGTTCGACAGACTTGAAATGCCATGCCAAATTCAGGAAATAATTCTGCTATTAAATTTCAGACAAGATGTCACAAGATTTCAGACTTTCAGCAGAAAGACTCAATAGTAAACTTTTTTAAACTGTCCTTCTAACAGGCAACAAAGCTCCTTCAAACTAATGTGTGAAAGTGTTACATATATCATACTGCACTTCTCAGAAAGAAGGTTGGCTGGGCAAACACCCTGGGCAAGGCTTTCAAACTTCTCCAATCCCCTGCAATTCTTCTGAGTTGTTATACCTGCATGTCCTCCACATCTTCCATTGCCACGTATTCTACAGCTCAGAATTGCTCTTTTTGTAATGAAGTGGAGAGAAAAGCCTCACAGTTTTGCCTATTTTTTTTTTAATGCTCTGCAGTTTTGATTTCAGGTTTGTAGGAACTCATAGACTCACATCCCAAAACCATATGTTTTTGTCATTTTGCTCAGCCTTTAAACATTACGATTGAACAACTGAAGTTAAGAACATCCCTGAACTCACTAGCAGCCATATTCACAGAGAACATAGACAGTATCAGCTATTCAAGTCCTGCCGAATCTCACTTCAGTCTTGTTCTATTACTGCCAGAGTCATCTCAGTTTATTGGTTCATTCCATGACTTGGATACAGAGACAATTGCTCACTGCCACATTTACAGCCACAAGCTACAGAAGTGCATCCTCTACCATACAGAATCCAATCTTCAGTCAATGAAACAGTCATACAACCACCAAAATCACTAGCTGTGGAGAAGTGGAAAAATGGCAAAAACTTCAGTAGGAAACTGACTGAATTTGTGAAACTGCACAGAGCGTGAGTCAGTCTGCTAGGTTCTTCTGCAAGAATATAAACAGCCAACATTTTGACTGGAGAACATTTCTGCAGGAGTTATTTCTACAGTAAATACCCTAAAGTGCTTTGTTCCAAAGAGATAGACTAGACTTTAAAGACCTCTTTTTCACACTCTAGGATTTAAGAAACTGTCTTTGGTTTGTTTTTTTTTATTTTTTCCAGTGACATACAGTCAAATTTCCAGCTTTCTACTTAATGGTCAAGTGTTCCTGCATAGCCCATCCACGCTTTTTAGCTCAGCAAACTCTACAAAACTTTCCTGGTCTCTGGAATAATGATGTTAATGAAATGGTCCGGATTCAATTCAAAGAATTGAGCACTGCAGGTATAGGTTTGAACAGGTCTTTAAACTCCAGTACTGTACTCCACAATCATGAAAGAAAGGGTGAGCAACACTGATTACTACATGTAGTACTTTTATAGCAATCTAGAAAATAAAATGAGGAAACGGGATAAAAAAAGTAAGAAAAGAAAAAGGTATTTCAGTACACATTTCACAATGAAGAAAATTACTTTGTGTTCCAGTCTGTTTGGCCAAACCAGGACATATCTGCCCATTACTCTAAACTCTATGAAGATTCAAAGACGCATCATGATTTGCAGGTTAGGTTATTAATTTCAAATACTACAGATAAAACTGAACAAGACTCTACTGTCTAATGTGGCTAAATCTTTGATACACACCACTATGTTAGGCAACAATACAAACCAAGTAATAGAAATACCAAAGGATGCTATGGAATACCACAAAGTAGAAAGTAAGGTCACTTTACCAGTGGTCCAAACTATGTCACACAAAAATCGTCACAGACTTCATCCACTGCATCAGTGCAGCCAAACAGTGGAAAGTACAGTTAAGTTTATGCCATTTACCCAATACAGTTTTTAACTACGCATTCGGCAGGCAGAAGGATCAAAGAACTTTATATTTACTACCACAACATTGCTGGTAAACCACCCTATGAAATTCAGCTGTTAACCATAGTTGGAAGGTTGAACTCTTTGGATGATAGCACATTCATGATCTATTTGATGCTTGTACACAGACCAAATAATTAAATGGCAGCTGATAAGACAGATAACTACCTCACAGAACAGTCCATTGGGAGAAAAAAAAAAAAACGAAAAAAAAAAACAACCTAAGATAAACAAGATAGGCTTTCATTTGTCAAAAAGGAATACAGAATTTACAGCCAGTGAAGTTTTTAGTGACTAATGAGAGAATAGTATTAAATACAGCATTACCTTCGTAAGCGTGATAGTTGTAGTAGGCAAAGTGATTCCTTCTCCCTGGGGTTAGAAACACATGCAGAGGACCCAGGTGAAGGCAGCACCAGCAGGACAGATACCATGCAGAACATGTGGAGGAGGGCAAGAAAAGAAAAGATAGGAAAGTGTGAAACTGTAGTGAGACAACCCTTATTCAATTTGTAAGGATGAAGTGCATTAAACTCAACTTCAGAAATTGTGTAGAATATAAAGACTTCAGTACTACAAAGCTACTGAAACAATCCTTATTGTTTAGAAAAGTGACAACAAGCTGTTAGAAGAAAACCATGAACAATAGGCCAGTCCCACAGGCAATGTGTGAGGGCTTAGTACACAGCGCTGACACCTGTGGCATTTGATTGTTTTTCCTCTCAGTTAATGGATGTCTTGCTCCACTGCCCAAGCACAACGTTTTAACACTAAACCAACTCTGCTTCACAAAGAGAAGTTTAGAGCACAAGAAATCCAAAGTATTATTAAAAGAACCCCAAACATTAATATGCAAACCAAACCTCAGCATTTAGAAGAGAATAATACGTTCTGTGCACTGCTAATTTCATCTGGATTAAAAAACCAACCAACCAACTAAAAAAAACCAAAAAAACCCCACACTATTTGAGTATGAATTTAACCTTTAGTTTGCAGTTCTGATCACAGGTTTCAGCACCAGTTTCCAACCTTGCTTCCCAAAAGGTAAACAACCAGAATTCAAGTTGTAACATTTACTTGAATACATGAGTGTACCCAAGTTACACTTAATAAGAAAAAGAACTGTATACAATTAACTCCTCAAAAATCAAAGCCCATATCCAAACCTTTAAAAATGAAGACAACAGAAACTAAGAGAACAAGTTGTGTATGTTCCTAGATCATAAAATTAATTGTAAATTACAGTGCAGACCAGAGGGTTGTAATGATGCCAAAATAAAACTCAGCCTTGCCAGTGATTTTAAGGTTTCATATAGGCTGAAAAATGTTTAACATCTAAGTTTAATTGTATTTTCCATGTATGGCACTGTCAAATACCAAGTATGCTACAGTACACTTGTGAATGTTAAACAAATGAGCTTTAAGCAGTGCTTTCCTGGTTTCTCCTTCCAAATTACAAGATGACATGCTAAACTATTTTACTTATTATCAAGTTTTAAACCTCAAAATCCAAAGGAAGTTGAAGATTTTTTTTTTTATTTTGTCTTTAAAACACTGAATGTTTCTATGAGCATGGTTGCAAGTATGAAGCTAAGTCTTAGTAAATAATTTCTCCTCCTCTTGCACTCCAAACATTTGGTGCTGAAATTTTGATATCACAGCAATATGCAGCTCTAGCTTTAGACAGCTCCAATGAAGAACCTGACAGAAGAACTAACATGGTATTCGCTTACACTGGCCACAGACTTCCTTATGCTTACAGTGAAAGTCTTATTTTTGGAAAACGCAAATGACTATGTAATAATGTAATTTAGATGACTAGACAAACAGAATTCTTACCTGGGCTTAATTCTACCAGGTATGGTAGTTTCTCAGGAGGAAGACAAGAGCCATAGCCAGACCCGTCAATTCTTTCCTTCCCCTTTAATGGCTTTCCTTCAGTTATTTTCCTGGTTTTCTTTGGGACATAATCAGGAGGTCGCCTTTTCAACTGAAAGACTAGTATTCCTAAAACACAGTATTATACATCCTTTGAGTCACACTACCAGTGAACAAACCGACATCTATTAATTTGCAAGTGGATTACTTTCAGCTTACTATGTTCCTGACACTTCTTTAAATTAGTTTTCATTTGGAAATAAATGCAGGGGTATTAATAACATACTTCTCCATAGTGGATAATTTACAAACTTTAGGATAAAATGTAAAACCTTTCTACTTCCTAAAGATGTAATAGTACAAACAGTGCATAATGAAATAGTAAATAGCTCCAATGTTCCCTAGTATTGAAGGTGCCCAAAAGCAAAACACACTAGAATATGTATTACAATGTCTTACTTTACAGGGGGTCCACAACATGGCTTATAACACCCTAGGCACAAAAATCTCTTAAAGCATTTTGGACATACCTTTATCACTAGGCCACTCCCTGAATATCTGCAGTGGACACTCATCATCATCGAGAATAGTTTCTTTAGCACCTTTATCATCAGAGTGCTGGGCACCAGGAGGCAGCATGACCTAGAAAAGAATTATTAGTTTTCAGAGCTGTTAGTGGATAATTAGAGCACAGGATTCAAGGGGATATCCTCTGATTACCTTTTTTTTTTTCAATGGGTTGTTTATAACAAGAGATAAGGCCAAAGAATGCAGTAACTAGAAATGTATTTTGCTTTCCAAGACTTTTTTACCTCTCCTCTCTTGCCTTCTGCTACAGTTAAATCACACTTCCCAGAACACCAGATACATTTTAAAAAGCAAAGGAAGTCACACTTAAGGTAAACAAGATAATTTTCCAGTAAAAAAAATATTACTCCAATTTCTCAACAGCCAAAGCAAAAAAAATCCCCAAACTGTGGAGATAATAGTTAAAAAATAAAACTGAAGTTTCCTTTACTATTTCACACACTGGAATCAGCCTTTGAATTTGCTAATGCCATTCCACTAACACAAGTATCTTTAGGAATGATGTGACAAGCTGGCAAAGATGTCATACCTTCTGCATTCTTGTCTTACACAGAATTTACCTCGTCTACACAGAGACTAAGGGCACAATTGGAGCATTTCACACAAGTGCTTCATGCTGTCTAGCTCTAAGCAAGAACCAAAACTACATATACTTTTGGAACAGAACTATGGACTATTCAGACCTTTTACAGCAATCTCCTTGCAAGGCAGAGGAAGGGGGAAACATTGATTCATGAAGTCTGACTCTAAAGGAGGCACAGCCTGTGATTTCATGCATTACTGCTCCCCACAGTGATCAAGCACAAGTAACAATGACAGGAAGTATTACAGTGCACAAGTACCTTCCAAGTAAGACAGATCTTTCAAAGCTGAATAAAAAAATTAAATGAAATGTATTTTTCTCCCTCATTTGTAATCCTAACAATGTTATTTAAATTTATAGATGGTTCTATTTTAAACAAACTGCTCCAAATTATTCCTATGTCTGAACTATGACCAAGGTAACATCTTCTGAAGTGATACACCTATTGGCTACAGCACCCTACTACGCTGCAGCCCTCAAGAGGCCTTCCACTTTCATTTGTTGCCTTCTCTCCACGCCCATTTCTGTGTTAACCAAGTTCTCACAGATCCACCTCAAACATCCTTTCATCTTCTTCCAAGAAGGAAACAACTACATTTAAGATCAAAAGTATGCAATCCCTAAAACATTTTCTATGCAAAGCCTGGCTAAACATAGGACTAATTAAGTTATCTTTAATTAGATTTTCAAATAGACAAGATATTATAAAAGGAGAAAAACATAAAAATGTATAAACCAGAGGGAAATAGAAACACACCTACACTCAAATCCTATCTTGTTAAGCCACTCTATTTCACATGTCATATTTTAAAATCAATTATACCTACAGGATAATTTTGATTAGCTGATTAAGGTAATCAAGCCTTATTTAACAAGCCACAATTTTTAAATTCCAAAGCCCTTGAAACAGAGGGTAACTAGTTAAAATACAAGAAATACATGCCAGAACATGCATACCAGAGGCTGACCAATACTGGACTGAGGAGCAAATCAAAACCCAAATGAAGTGCAGTCAGAGGAACAAGCGAGATATAAATGCTTAGGTGCTACTATTTGAGCCTGGTATTACTCCTGCTGCGGAACTTGGATAAACATCTGTACTTGGTGCTGGGCTTAAGGACAGAAATGGTAAACTAGACACACTAAAGAAGAGGGGTCACAAAAGCACTAATCCCCCTCATCCTCCCCGCCAGTTACCTTTCCTTTCATTTCTCAGGAAGAGCCGATAACACAGACATACCTCACTTCAAAAAAGCATGTGACCTAAACTGGAGGAAAGACACAAAATGCCACATCTGAGCTTATCCAGGCCAGGACGTTTCTGATTGTTATGATGCCATTTTAGAAAACACCTCTGTGTTACAGGTGAATGCTGCCTCCAGTAGCATTCTGTCACCCACAAAACTGAAATTCCTATATTTTAGAATAACAGAAAAACATAGGAATAAATCTATATTATGATAGTTTTGGCTCACGGGTAGAGGTTTGCTTTAATTTTAAAAACAGATGTACTTAAACACCCTTTCATGAATTTGCATCCATACAGACTGCTGAGACCAGGCACAGACTTTCCCTAACTTCTGCAACTGCATAGGAAATACAGATGGGTAAAACCAGCTTAAGATAAAAAAATCTTAGAGGCAAGTTGTCAGCTGACAACCTATAAACGAAACAAACATGAAACAGGGAATTAGGAAGTATACTCTGCTTTGTCATAAGTGTATTCATAAGCATATATAGTTTTCATAAAGTTATTCCATTCTATATTTATTAATTTTAAATGCTCCAAAAATGCAGAAAATGCAGCGAAAAAAATATAAATTAAGACCACAACAAATTCAGAATTAGCTTCTAAAGCATTTGCTGTAAAAAACAAGTAAGAGAGTATAATTCTCTAATATTTACAGTGGTTAAGTAATATATACAGCTAAAGTTATCAGATCTGTCCTTAGCAAGAAAAAACCCTGTTATAACAGGTCTTTAATAAGCTCTTCTGTCATTCTAAAGTTTTTTTAAGTTAAAAAAAAAAGTATCTGCAGTATACTTAAGCATATCTGCTTATTATAATTAATTAATCCTCCATTTTCTCTACAAATTGGGAACATAGGCTCTGCACATGCCTCTAATGAAAGGAAAAAAAAAAAAACAAAGCAAAACAAAAATCTAACAAAACAACATGTAAAAAAAATCATCAATGAATCTCACTAAAAATACTTAATGCCTTACGTCTGCGATGACTATTTCTCAAAAAAAAAAAAAATCTATTCACCATGAACTGCATCTTTTTGCTTGACATTACAAAAAGTTATTTATGCCTTACCCTCAAGTAAAATATAAGTGCATGCTAAACCAAAAGTCTAATCAAGATTCTGTTTTTTAGAGTTAACTACTTTGCTGCATGCCTGAAGTCTTATGCCCTAAGTGAATATGCACAGGTAGCTTGGAAGACTGTCTAATTAATTTGACATCTTCAGAGATGTGCAGTGAACCCTGTATTACTCAGGGAAACTCCAACCAAGCAAAGTGAAACAAGTAAAACACACACTGCAACAAACTTGTGTTTACTTGCTTACACAGAAAAGCAGTTTAGAAGAGGGCAGAGAGGTACAGCCTGATACCCCACAAACCAGTGTATAAAAGCAAGCAACTTAAAGGAAAATGTCCTTTACAATATAAATTGTCAACTGTGTTATGAAAAATTCTTCATCTCTCAACTGAAACTTCAGGAATGAGTGAACTTATCACAGGTACTTATGCATCCTTATAATGGTCTTGTCCTATAACTTAAAATCTATCTTAATAGTTAAGTGTCAACTGCTTAAGTCTTCTTTGAAGCCACTTCACTTGCCACTCAAAGAGAACAAAACGTTTAGAAATCTCAACCAGTAAGAAACTGAAGTTCTATGTTCCACTATACATACTGAAACCCAACAAAATGTGAAGTATAGGAAAATGTGCAGGATTTGACTTCTACAGAAAACAGCAAATGTTAGAACAACAGGGGCAAAAGCCCTACCAGGGTAAAGAACAGCTATGAGACTTCAATATAAAGGAGTACTAAATGGCCAATTTAGCAGGAGCAATAAATGCAAGTTTATTAGACAAGTCATAGCCAAAAATGTAATCAAAGATTGGGTTCAAACTAGGATCAAATGTTTTCAAGTCTCACTATTCTCCTTGAGAAGATGACATGGTCAGAACCTTTAGTCATTACCTCCAAGAAAGAGCAATTCTATACAATTAATTTGAACTTCTAAAATAATTAAATTCTGAAAACAAGCATAGGTTTCACTTAAATCTTTGAACTCTTCTGATGTGCAATGAGGGTAAGCTACCACTTAAAGGTATAAAGCAACAGCATCCAATATACACCTTTTACAATTGAGCTCGCCTCAGCACTCCCGCTTCTGAGCAGATGTTCTTAGTTAAGGGAAATAGTTTTGTGTGCAAATTTAGGAATCCACAAGACCAATTATTAGTTTACATATCCGTGAATCGTAAGCACAGTTAGTGATATAAAACCACAGTGCCAAATACAAAAGTATGTTACATTCAGTATTAATGTTTATCTATATAAAAAGTAGTAACTTTGCAAGATTGTAATATTTAGATTTTAAAAACAAAAAACCTGACAAGTAACTTTAGAATTCCTGAGGCTGCTGGATTGGAAAAAAAAAAAAAGAGAGAGAGAAGAAAAAAAAAAGAAAATAGAAGAAAAACAGAAGAAAAAAGAAAAATAACAGAAAAAAGTCACTGAACTAACTGAGTAATTCCATTAAGTTTGGAAGCTATGGCATGGGGAAAAAAAAAAAAAAAAAAAGACAAATAAATGTGAAACATCAGAAGACTGTCTTAGTAACTTCACTTACACGAGCAATACAATAATCCTTGGGATTTTCTTTTTCCAGACCATATTTTTCCAGTGCTTCAATAACTGCAAAGTCTGCAGTATCTGTAGTAGACAGCAGGATTGTCTTGTATGGTATATTTGGTTTTAAACTGTCTGCATAAATTCTCAGTGTCCCACCTTGGAAACAAAATGGCATTAACAATGCTACCAATGAATAATAAAAAGACATGCATACAGTCATTTATTATATTTCTCACAGAATATAAGAAAAAACTCCTTCAGAAATCATTTTGTCAACCTACTAATACAAGAAAAGTTGCGTAACATACTAAAAATAAATTTATCTCTGCCATTAGTAAAAAAAACTTTATCCAATCAAGTCTTTTTCCCAGTGTTTCATCATGCTTAGTATTACTTGAAGTTAACATGAAACTGTGACAATGACTGGTTGAAGAACAGACATTTCCCATCTTGATAGGAAGTTTGTGCTGACCTTCAAGAATCTCTTCTCTCTTTAAAAAGCCCATTTAAGATTTCCCCCAGATGTTTTCTACACCCCTAACTCTTTCTTCACTACTCTTGCATGGACAGAATACATCATTTGAGGTTTTATCAGTACTAACATTGCTTCATATGTTCTTTTCTACTGATGTTTATACAACCACTGTTGTTGTATCCCTGCCCCATGAATGTGAAATACTTAATCACTGCTATTTATTCACAAGATCTACCAGAATCCTTTGTGCAGACCCAAACAATCAGTCCTTTACATCCTCTATTTGTGCTACTGATTGCATTTTCACTTTCAGGTCATTCAACTTGTTCCTAGTACAATGAATAATAGTTATTTCAGAAGGCTGCCTCAGTTTGTCAGTCTAAGTCCATCCTTCCTTCTTTCCCAGTTTAGTACTGCTAGCAAGATCAATGAGCATACTCTCTCCCATCAGTTTGCCCATCACTGAAAGTTTTGACTGGCACTCATCACAAAACACTTTACTTTGGAATCCTACCTCTACAAATCCTGCATTCACAGCATATACCACAGATAAATTAGCCATTTACAAAAAATGTTGGAGAAAGTGAAAGTCAGAGGAGTTGCTGCCCTTCAGAATATTCTCTTGGTAAACAGTTTACTCTTTATAACTTAACCAGAAGAAATTCAAGTACCTGAGTCTGGTCTGCCATCAGAACTGCGAAATTCCTGCATCCTCTTTTCTAGTTTTTGCTGTCGCCGCCGTTTCATAACCACCTCAGGATTGGATATTGTGCGAGTGAAGCTGGTTTCAGGCATATCTTTGTAAACCTCAGCTGCAAGGCGAAAATTCTCACTGCCAAGTCAGATTAAATAAAAATTAAAAATTGTCTTCAAGAGCTTAAAATACATGTAATCTCATTACTTCACAAAGGATTGAAGGGCAGTAGGATCCATTCACATAGAAGCCTAATTAAATTATTAGAAGATTGTTTCTACATGAATTTCACTTTTGCTACAATTAACACTGTTCATGTACCCATGCTCACCTGAAATAAACAACCAATTTAAATACTGATAGTTGCTAGTTTTCAAAGAAAAAAAGAGACCTTCTACCTCTTCAAGATGTGGACAGGTAGAAAAACATTAAAGAAAGTTTATATTGTAGCCCTAACATTATTATGATTTACAATACTACAAAGCACGTGGAAGCTGAGTCAGCACATGCTTCCAACTTGTGCTTTTTCTTTTGCTAAAGCACTTATATTTTTTAATCACATTGTAATTCTATTTAAGTTTAAATCACTTACATATCATCCCCATGAAGAACTCTATCATCTTTATCTGACGCTTGTCGTAATGCCTCTTTTTCACGCCTCTTTTTCTCTTTTTTTTCCTTTTTTGAAAGAGTTCTCTTGAAATTCTGAATTACTCCCTCTTTTTCTTGCTTCTCGGGGCCATTACTCTGAGCTTTCTGAAATAAATCAGTTTAAGACAACTTCCATCAATTTTAGTCCAGTGAAAAGCTACTATTGGTTTTAACTTTTCAGATCAGTCTGGTTAAGGCATATTATCACTAACACATAAACAATACTCCAGGCAACAATACTCCATAACACAGTGCTGGGACTAATACTCTTGAGAACAGCATAGAGAAGGCAAATATAATGTCAAGTTCCAATGCAGTTATGAACTGATTCTACTCAAGAAACTGAAGAAGCAGCAGAAATTTACTCAGATAACACCTGCTATCTTACTTGGCCTCAAAAGATTAACTGAAGGCTGCAAAACAAATTTCTGCCTCCCAGTAAAAATACTTCATAACAACACTGTGCTTAATCTGCTTCTAAGACAACTGAGTTGGAATGCCACATAAGAATAAACTGTGGAAGGAAAAACTACAGAGGACTTTTCCCCGATGGTGTATTTTTCCTGGCTGTTCTTCCAGTGTTCTCTTCTCCAATTCCTGTTCCTTGCATATACAAGATACCTGTAATCCTAGGCTCATTTGCCTTCTGTAGATAGAGTACATTATAGAGCATGAGAGAAAGAAGATGTAGATTTTCTTGCTTCTATCAGGAAGTGAAGAACACAGAGAATGAAGATTGAAGATCATTTAATTCAATGAATAGGAATAGCAATGTTGGTACATGTTGTGCAAGGCATCATTTACTTTCACTACCCACCTGTAATATGAACGTATCCTGTAGCCAAAAACACAGTACAAGCTCATGTACTTATACCCAGAGCACTTTAAGAATTAACAAGCTCTATTTCCAAGAGCAAAAGAAATTTAATGCTCGAGCCAAGATAAAAAACTTCCCTTATGATAGCTCACAGTGAACAGCATGGTTTCCATAGCTATAAGCATTCAAGCAACATATAATATATATAATTATATGACTTCAGGAGCCAAAGTCTGATCTAATTTACTGTTTAAATTACTAATATCAAAGGAAAACTTTTGTATAGCTGATTTTGGCACGTCTTTCATTTTGCATTTGGAAGAGAATAAAAACAAAAAAACCCCAACAAACAAAAAATACACCACCAACAAAAAAAAACCTCCACAGAAGGAAACAGTCTCCCATCAGTTTTTTCAAGAAACAGAATGTTACCTAGGGAGGTAACAATTTTTAGTTATTTAAGTACCTCTGGTATCCCCATTTAAAAGCTTTGCACAAGGCAGGATTACCTCCTGGTGTTAGGCATCATATTCTATTCAAGGAAATTTTAAAGTTTAAGTGTCTAAGTTCTCTGGGCATTATGTGCTGCAGACAGCTACATGAATCACAGCATCACAAGCCATCTCAAAGATCACAAAAATGCTGTGTTGCAAAGTGCACTTTAAGTATTTAAAAATACTTGCTCCAGATATTGAGTTGTTTTCAGGAGTTAAAAAGCAGAAATTATATTTTGTTATTTGCTATTAACATTTCAAAACTGTTGTTACCACTAGCATGCTCGTTCAAGACTCACCTTTGGAGGAAGTGTATCATTTTCATTCTTGAGGACAAACCTTCCCTCTCGATCATCTTTGTTCCAGTTTAATTGTACAACAAGAGGCTTCTCATCTACATCTAATCTTCTTTCTTCTTCAAAAAAAATAAAAAGCAGTAGCAGTTACTTGGCATCTCAAGAGCAAAGATACTTAGAAATAAGCTAGGCTCTTAAAAAACCAAAAGCTTTACTTAACGGTACACATCAGTCGATGTTTTCTTGTTAAGTATAGGGACAGAAAGAAAGCCTGGGAAGGTGGAAATACATGTCCATTTTCCAGCAACGAATCTAAAAGTCCCCATAAAGTAGCCTTACACAACTCCTTTGTCAGAACTAAGTCTGGGAATACAGGATTATCACTTGGGAGAGCAGTTAGACCCAGATTTATAACGTTTCAAACTTTATAACTTCATGAGACTGACAAATTTTCCTTATTTTAAATTTACTTTAAATTAGACCACAGTCTGATTGTGACCCAGAAACAACATTCTAAAAAGACAAAAATAAATGAGATTAGAAAAGTTAAAAAAACAACAACAAAACAAAACCACCCAAAAATTAAAAAACATTATGCACCTGTACAAAACAAAACTTCACTTTGTGTATTACATCGATTTTAAGTATATGGAAAAAAATCTAAAAGAGTGGTTAAAAAATTTAACCAAGTTTTGCCATTTGATCTCCCTTTGAGAAGTGGGAGATAGTACATATGCAAAGGAAAACAATAATGTCTTTGAGGGTTTTTTATTTAGTAAGAAACACTCCTATTCGTTAAGGCACCTGTCATGCCTCAGTCATGTTTAAAACATCAGTGGTGACACAGGAACTTTTCCCTAATCCCATATAATTCACATCAAGTCATCATTCACAGACCATTCAACCTTACATGTATCCCAATAAATTTTCATTCCATATCTTAAATTATTTTCAATGCAGAATTTAATGTACTTCAATCATTTGTGTAAGTTTCTGAAGTACAAAAAAGAAAAAGCACAACCAAAAGCTAATTTTGCCTAATTCTGTCCCTACCATACCATCATCTTCTAGCCTGAAGGAGACACAAATGCTTGCAGTACCAAAGGCTATTGTGACATCAGGTTCTTCACAGGTAACATTAAAGGATCTGTTTAGGAAACACAGTGGCTTTAAACTGTACTAAATTGAACTTCCCTCAGTCTAGCAGTAAAAGGACATGAATTATAAGGCTGCCTATCAAAGGCACACAACTTCAAAGAACAGAGGATGTACTCTTAACTGCTCCAATTTAACATTCCTAGTCTCTCACCATAAATTTAGTCTTTCCCTACTAGTCCTAAAAATAGCAACTCCCTCATAAATGTCAACAAATTAACAGGATGTCAAGTACAGCATTTAATAGATCATTATCAAAATTTCCATAAACTGCAGGTATGATAAGTGCAATTACTTTTTGAAATACCACTCCCCAAAAAAACAATTAGCAGCAATGTGCTTCGAAATAAAAAACTCAAGTCTTATGTGGTTCATAAACTGGGGGCACACCTAAAGGTATTTTGGCTGGGAGTAGATAGGATGGTCGTGTGGACGCAGGAAGGATTTCATGAATAAATACTAACCGCCACTGACATGCACTTCATAAAGCGAATACTTAGGGGATGACAACATCCGCATGTCTGGTCGAAACTTCTCTGCAAGAGTTTCTATCACATCTTGAGTTGTGGCAGTACTAGAGACACGGATACATTTTGTTGCAAAATTTCCAGCTGCTTTGTCTTGAAAGTAGAATCTCATCACTCCATGAAACTCCAGATCCTATAAAGAAATGAAAAGACAAATCTGAGTACTGGCTAACAGCTATAAGGATCAGAGTTCTTTTATTATTTATTAGTTAGAAATACATTACGAAAATATAAGACATTCAAATATTGCACTGGTTTTCAAAATTTTTATGACTAGAATTAACAACAAGGACACTATAAACTTCAAAACAAGGATATTCTGCAAAAAGAAATTAAGTGCTTTATATTACCGGAAATACTAAGAACTTGAACCTTTAAGTATTCATATTTATAGCTATTGTCAGTAGTATCAATAAAAACCTTTTTTCTTAAACCTAGAAACATGTCTTGAAGACTGGTCTCAATGTATGTTGTTACTGAGAGCCGGCCCCTGCATCCAAAGTCTGTTAAGAGCATATGCTCAAGGAACAGCACCGTGTCTCAAAGAGAACAACTTACTGTCACAGAAGTCAAAGAATCATCTTTTCTCTCCTCTTTATAGCCCTTCATGCACTCCCCCCTCTCTCATGCTGGTATCTGTCCCAGAAACCACCTCTTCAGGAAGTTAAATCATTTGATTTGTTTGTGTTTTACATTTTCAGAAACGTCAGTCTTTGGTACAGCTCCCTAAACACTTTGTGAGGGATGAAAAGCTCCACTACCACTAAAAGGTAAAGAAGGGGACTGCAACTGTCAACCAGGTGGCTACACTACAACTGCAATGACAATCTGTTCAAACTATTGTAAATTCACCTCCTCAAGTATTTTCCTCAGCCATCAGAGCCCTGTGCTTCACTCTCCAGCCTACAAAACTGTAGGATACTGTCTGCTCATGCTAATCCATTATTCATCTGAACACCAAGTGCAAATTCAAATTTTAGTTCCCCAGTGGTCTCCACCTGGCCAACTCTTGCATAAATCCCAGCACTGATGGGGTCCTGCACTCAAGGGGAATCAAGGTTATTCAAGTATCTAGTTGACTTTTCCAGGTTTACTCTGCAGTTTAATAACCATTGCTCTTGTCTTCCCTTCGAAATAGACAAATTTCGAAAGCTTTGAAATGTAATGACTCAGTTAGCTGGACACCTTCAGGTCTTTGGATGTAAAGCCTTTCAAAGGCTTTGAAACAGATAAATCCTCAGGTGTCCAGCACAGTGACAGATTTCACACAAAGCACAGCCCTTTCCAGCACTACATCTGATCATATGGCACACATCACAACATTTCACTGAAACACAAAAGACCCAAGATATTTGTTGGAGCTATTCTCTCATTTGGAAAACTTTCACAAGAAAAGAAAAACAGTATTTAAAAAAAAAAAAATTAAAAAGTTGAAGAGTTATAACCTACGCTAAGACAAACATCTGTCATCTAGATGCATGTAAAAGTAAGCATTGTTCTTCCAAGGATACTCCCAAGCCTACAGCAATACAGCAGTACAAGGCAAATGCACCATGGACCCAGACAATGGCCAATTGTGTTTCGTTCTGTTATCCTCACAACTTGCAGAATTAATCTTTTGGAGCCCACACTAGTGTGTTCCCACAGAACTATTATATTCTCAAACTAGTGTTCCTTCCTGCAACAAGTTACAGTTTCCACACTCTTCACTTCAACTAATTCCCACATCCACATATATTCTGAATTTAACTGCAATTATATATAGGTGGGTCTGAAGTCTTCAACCCTGAATATCTGTGTAACAGCTACTACTCACCTCTAAAGAGCATCCTATCCACTTCATTTCTTGTCTTTAATTACCTGTATCTAATGATTAACTAATTATCCATACAAGGACTTTACCCCTCTCATGCAGAAGGCTTCTGGAAATCTTACCTACTGTAGCAAATTGGAGCTTCTTGACATGTATTCTTGCTAACTCCCTCAGTGAGTCCCAAAAGGTCTGAGGCACAACTTCTTTTCAAAGTTCTGTTGACCTTTCCACAATCTATTATAATTACCATATGTCCATGAACTCTATATATTTGTCCATGAATTCTGCAGGCTAATGCAGTTTCTACTCACACAGACAACATCTCAAGTAAATATCATTTTTAGTATTGGTCTCACATTGAATTTACATTCAGTGACTTGACAGTGTCCAGCTAATGGAGTCATTATATACCACTTTGTAAAATTATCTCATCTTTCACTTCCTATAAGAGGAACACTGTCTTGTTCTAGTAACTTGCTTTCATGTTATCCATTCATTCTCTAAACTCTTAACAAATGCTGATTTGAAAAGCATTGCTCAAATTCTTTTGTTCTATCTTATGCTTTTATATTTTACTTGTCAGGCTTTATAGCCTTACAATTTTCCTCATGCGGATACTACTTCAGCTTTCTAGTAACTATCTTTGCTTGATGTTCAGCCATGCCAATTTCCTTTCACACTTCCCTTGACAGCTGGCATGCTTTTGGTCTGTACCTCCAGCATGGCATCTTTAATTCTCAGCCAGCAGTAAGCACTTTGCTACTACTTGCCCCTTTTAGCTTTAATGAGCTTTGCCAGGGCAGGTATCCTGCGTTTCCCACTGGGTTGGAAAATTTTTAGTTCTTGCAACAAAAATGAACCTAAGTATGTCAAGATCTCTAGTAAGGAGAGCATTCTTGCAGGGAACATTTTGAGCCACATCCCACACACTCTTTTGGACCGATTTACAAGGTTTCGTCTTCTGTTAACACTCCTTAACCATGACGCTTCACAAAACAGCCACAATATTTTTATAATCAGCTTAAGGTTTTGATCACTGTGAAAGACAACAACACATGAGCTTTCTACAGAAGTATCATGAAGCACCATCATATCCCATTTATAATATTTCATTTTCTTTATTCAAGGTTTTCTCCACCACCATCTCAAAGTAGCGCTGAAGCAAGAATTAAGAGAGAAAAATGAGCACACTGCTAATCTTTCTCAGGGGTTAGGTACTACATACAGAGATACGGTTCCAGTTGATTTTTCCCTTTTTAGGTTTTGGTGGGTTTTTTTTGTTTTGTTTTGTTTTTTTTTTAAAGGAGAGGATATTGTTTTCCTGAGGACACATTCCACTGACCATTAGCCATGCTTTTAATCCTACAGACTTTTTTAACAACACAGCACAGACCGAAGTGCAAGGGAACATAGATCCATTCAGAGAAGAAATAGAAAACAATTTAGGAAGCTTTTTTTAAGCTACTGTATTATTATTATTATCATTCTTATTATTATTTAATGTTTTACTGTTACAACTTATTTCTACTTCAAGACAGTAAAAGGCAGAAGAGCCAAAACTGCATTCTGAATTCGCATGATACAATGTTTGTATAAAGCAAGTCTTCCATGGCAGCTTCTCAAGAGTCCCCACAGTCCATGTCTTGCTGCCCCCTCCCCTACACACTTTTCCCGAAGTTTTCTATTTGAAGAAAAAAAAGAAAAGATAGACTACACGACTAAACTACATCACAATGTTCTACCACTTTTCCATAAAAAACTCTCTTAACTTAATGCTTCACTTCCACTATGTTCACTTCCACTATGTACATTTGGACATTACAAGAATATCACAGTATTTAAATAAAAGTGTTTAGTGACATGGAAGTAATTGGTTTCGCATTTCAAAAAATCATGAAAGTAGGAGACTATAAAAAGAAAAAAAACCCTCTAGTCTTCATTATTATTAGATATCTGGACATGTGCTTAGCAGATGAATACCAATCACACAGAAACCAATGCCACCACTCACTCTCAGACAAGGTAGACACTACACCACTCTCCACTCTAATTCTGCATTAAGGTGTTTATTTTTCAAAGGTATATTTCATCCTCAAACTCATTCACTTCTGAATTTGTCAAGACTGCTAGGCAGGTTTGCTGCAGTTTATAATATAAACTTGTGTCAAGAGAAAGGGCAAAATAATAATAATCACTTATCCAAAACCAAATAGATACTGAAGTATTTATTACTGCCTAACATTCTTGTAAGCAAAGAAATCTCCCCAAAACGTTTACAAATCTCTTAAAAGCATCTTTCTCTAAAGATAAGAACTGCTATTTATAAATTATCAAAAAGAAATCAAAATGTTTTCTGGATTTCAAGAGTGACTAATTACTTAAGTGTATGAACACTCTTAAATTCCTCTCTGGAGTTTAAATGCATCCTAAACAGTTTTAGCTCTCTCCTCTGATCACGTTAGGTATTTTATGTATCTGCTGTGCAAGTTCATAGCTCCTTATGTAGGAGCATGAGGATACAGATCAGTCTTCAGCTACACAAGTAGAGTCAATTTTCACAAAATTTTAACTCTGACCACCTAGACTGCAAAATGTATTTTAAGGAGCACATAGCAAAAGTCAGCCTTTCAAATCATAAGGGCCATTTTCCTTAAATACAAAGCCTAATGATTACTTTTTATCACTATCAAAAGAACTTATGGTAGTTTCCAAAAGTGCATCCTGCTCAAAAGATCGTTTCAACTTACATAATAATTGCCAGCTAATTCTTGTTTCTTGGTTTTACAAACAAAAGGAAGCTGCAGCCCCTCTTCATGAGGCACAAAGTAGTGTTTTATAAAGGCACTTCAAATACCTAGTAATGACTTTTTAGAAAAAAGCAACTGCAGCAACTGCTTCAAAACCAATGAGTTAAGTGTCACAAAAGAATGTCTTTAGAAAATGAAAAGAAAAACCACACTAAAGCATCAGAATGGAACACCTGAAACAACACCAACACTTTCACAATGTGAAAATACTTCAAAATTCTACAAAATCTTGTGGAAAGCGTTGATTAAACATTCTTGAAAACATTTGCATTCTCAGTGCTATTGCCTTCCTCTGACATTCTTCTCAAGGACCTCAGACCATCATCAAATTAAAAAGAGCATTACAAAAGCAGGAAGCAAACAAACTTTAATACCTAACAAAATCACACAGAACACTTAAGGCACACTTTGAAAATGTGACATGCAAGTTTCCAAATCAATCATCATCACTGTTTTCCATGAAGCTCCACCAAAGTGATTCCTGTTTCTCAAAACTGTTTGTTTGATCTTTAAATCCAGCTCCCAGTTACTTACAATCAAGTACTGATTTCTGCTTTAAAGCAGTAATCAGTAATAATCAAGATCACTCATGTGAAGTTAAGTTACAGAGAAGTGCAAAAAAGTAAAAGATGCAGAGAAGAGCATCTCAAGCTCTCTTGTCTGGTTATGAAGACTGGTTTCATACACATACCAAGAGTTATTAGTAATAATGGAAGACAAAAGTATTTAATCCTTTGGTTACTTGAAAATCCCCACAAAAACCTAATCTTTCCCAAACTTCTCCTTCTGCCAATCATCCCATTCTTTTTACACAAGAATATCATAGTCAAGAAGGAATACAAAAAACAAGTAGAAAGAGATTAAAAGACTGTGCTGTAAGGGAAGTTCGGAAACCATGCAACGTGACACAATGGGATTTGTAACAGGGAAAGCTGGACTTCCTGAAGAATCAGAGAGGCTTCTGCAAACAAAGCAGTAATATCCAAGAGCCATAATCCATAGCCATGCTCACATATGAGAAAGGAAACCGCTCCTTTAAAGTGTCAGATGAGATAATGAGCGAGCATTATCACAATATGTAGGGCACGAGCAACAAATGAGATCAGGACTACTATTCCCACAAGTCAAGCAAAGAATATTCGCATGCTTTTAAACTGCTATCCTACCTGTATCAATCAAAGCATTACATACTTCAATACTTAAGCATATTACACACTATCCATTCGGTACACTATTCAACCTCTGGAGCAGTAGAGAATATACAAGTTTCCCTTCAGAAATCCTCACTCGTACCCCCTACAAGAGGCTACCTTTGATCTCTCTCGGCTGCACTGATAACACTGTTTCCCTTACACACACATTCTGCATGACTGCATCTAGAAAATACCAAAATCCAGCATTAAGAACATCACATCTTTCTTCTTGTCCCATTCAAATTCTGCAGGCAAAAATCTAAAGACAACCAACTCCTAACTAAGCTGCAATTACTATTCAGGTACACATACTTGTTGTTCAGGAGTTTTGTTAGTAGAATATAAATAACAATAAAACCAATCCACAGTGCAAAAATTAGAATTAAAGTCCATACAAGTTGTTTTCAAATGAATTCAGGTTACAATATTGATATAACAGGTCAGCACAGCCACAGTATTATGTCTGCAGGATATTCTGAAACATTCATATAACACCTTTGTCCCTGACCTGTTGTCAGTCTACACAGTAAAATGGAATTGCCTCCTTTGCCACTCCAAAAGCCATATGTATGCAACAAATCTGTGGAAATCTAATGAATACAAGAACATTAAAAAAAAAAATCTTACAAGATTTTAAAACCCATTTAAATCACTAAGGGTGAAAGCACTGAAATTACATGATGGTCAGGTTTCTAGCATTCATTCCCAGTAATGAATCCTAAACTTGAAACCAAAGGATAGACAATACTATTAAAAAGGAATTCCAAATACTTTTTTTAAAAAGTTCTGCTAACTGTTATAAACTGTTTTCCATGTAGCAAAGAAAAGCAGTGTTCTTGCTAAGCTGCACTTCTTCAGATATCTTCAAAAAGTGCAGCTTCATGATTAAAGATAGACTACCCTAAATGATTCTAAAAGAGAGGAAGAACAATACAGATGAAAAAACAGCTCCTATATAAAAAAAAAAAAAAAAATCAGCTTTATTTCCCCTTTCAAACCTTTGACACCTGGATCAACAAAGACTTTCCACTACAGAATGACTCATTCTGCCACAACAATATACAGACACTGTAATGTTCACAGGACCAACAGCTGAGCTTTCTGTCAGAGAGAATTGCCAATAACCCACAACACAAAGATCCTAACTGAGTGAAGCTCCCTCTTTATTTTCCTGAGGAAAACTACATCTTAAAAACCAGCCCCACTATAACATGAAACAAAGCCACAAGATCAAAAAACAAGAGCTACTACAAACATTTTCACAATATAAATGTAATGCAATGAAGTCAACGCAAAGGCCCTTTCAGCATATGACTAACACTACACAAAACCTTAAAGCTAAAGCCAAAATTCAAGTCTATAACTAACACATACTATAAAATAGGATTAACTTTCATAAATACAGCTTGAATGCCTATGTTAACCTTGAATTACAACAGATGTAAATATTTATTGTATACTTTATATGCATTGCCCCTATCTCCCATCACCTATCTGCTCCTGACAGCAAGATTGACTAATGCAGTTATTATTGGGATGAAACAAACATTACTGTTATCTTGAATATTCTCCTGCTGAGTTACACCTCACAGATAAAAAAAGGACATTTCAAAAGAGACCTATCTACATCAGGTAGATGAAGCAGAGCATTTCCTACTGACTTCAAAATAGAACAAAAAAGCTGTGGTCAGAATAGTCTTTTACCAAAGCCACCTGGCTCTGTGATGCAGTCATCAACCACACTTTATTTGGAATCCATTGAAATTTTCATAACCTTCAAGAAAAGACATTTTTATAGAAGCAACATTAAGTGTCTTCACTTAAGATTTATGACTCCAGAAGTGGCTACCATTAAAAATGAAAAAAAAAAAAAACAGAAAAATTTCAGCAAGGGTGCTCCTCAAAAGCATTACAGGCATTAATTTCTAACTCTAATTTTCAAACCTACAGTAAGTGATGGGCAAAATCGGCACCGCACTTGCAACACGCAGCTGCAGCCTGCCACCTGCAGGGTGTGCTTTGTTAAAGCTGCAGCGGACAGCATCATTTACACAATCAACCAGAGACCACATAGATTTGTTCTTCAAACAAACTGAAATCTACTGCAATTAACTGGAAAAAAATCAAACCAAAAATGTACCGCACTGTTATAACTATATAATCATTCATTGGACTGATTAAATTCAAAATGCAACAAATAAAGGTGCAGGAGATTAAATCATGCCCCCAGGTTAAAGCATACCACCCTTTATAAACTGTATTGATGCTGGTATCATTAGTGACCCTAATACTAAGGATCTGGCAGGAGATACTGTCAAGAGACACTCTGAAAAAAATATATACCCAAAAAAAGTTTGTTAAGAAAGTTGCTGTTGTTAAGAAAATTGTTTGAAGGAGGTGACATGACAGAAACAAAAGGGGAAAGTAGTTGACATGCATCTGGTATATCAAAATACCCTGAAAGCCTCCAAGAACAGAACAGAGGTCCAGGCAGAGCTCAATCATATTTGAAATAAAGTAAGAAGACAGTCAAAATAAAAAATGTCCTCCTTTGAATTAATCGTAACATATTTAAAAACAAGAGGAAAAATAACAGAGTAACGGGCCTCAATAAAATATTGCCTATCTTTCTACTATTAAATCTACAACCTGTTACTATTGTAGAATTAAGAGCCAAATGCTTATCAGCAGCTTCAGAAAACTTAAGAGGAGAAGAATAAGAAGTATAGACAATCCCCTATAGCATTTTTCAAATAAGTCTTAAAAAACCCCAATTAAATAAATTAGAGTTCTTCATACTATTTACTGTGTTGAAGACCATTCCTTTTGAACATCCCATTTGGAGGAAAAGAAATAGCTTATTATATCCACCTCAAACCAAAACACAACAGGAGAACTAAAGGAGGAGAACGAAAGTTGAGGCACTGGAAGTCTGATTTTTCATTGACATTGGTGCTTGTTAACCTGCACAGCTGCAATTCCTGTATTTAAAACATCTTCAGGCATCAATCAGGCCACAAAAAAGACTGCCCTTACTCATGTTAACATTAAAAGTGTAGACACAATCACTTTAAAGCAACAGAAACTAGTGCTGCAGAAAGCGCTTCCTCATACTGATACACTCATTCCCATCTCCTCTCTTATGCCAGGCACCAGCATTCTGCAGCTGTACAGCAACATGAATCAGGTTAACCCAGAAGGTATTTCCCCTCCCTTCATTCAACGTCGAGAAAACTGTCAGTGCAAGCAGCTGGAGGAAACTGTTCTTCTGCTGGCACCGTGTATTAACCTGAAAGAACCATGTGACAGCAACTTCCGTCAAGCTCGACCCTTTATTCCCACTTCTCCACTAGAATCAGCACGTATCTGGCTCCAGCACTATAAGCCAACAGGCACTTCGTTTTTTTTGTCTTAGGCTATGCTGGCTAGGCATGTTGTGATGTCTTTGCACAGGTCAGGCAAGAGCCAGACCAAAGAAGGCAGCAGAGATGTAGCAGCCCAGCAGAGACCGACAGTCCTGATCAGCTAAGTAGCAATTGTAGCTTGTTACAGGAATGGCAAATCTCTAAAATATTTTAAAGACTTATTCCAAAACGCATGGTATATAAAACCCCTAATTTTTAAAGTCACAAAATAGAAGTTTAGAAGACTGTAATCTTAAGGGCATTTCTATAACAAGCATCCTGCAGGAGTTGTTGGATTTCAGAGTTACGTGATAATTTCTCTACAAGTTAAAAAGATTGCATTGTTTTAGTCTATAATAAAACTCTGAGAGAAGAACTTGTTAGAAATCATCTTAAATCCATAAAAAATGACAATACAACTAGTTTTCAAATTAACTGGTGAAAGTACTAAAAGTGGAAAAGACAGGGATACCTACATCTTCTTGAGTGAAAACTAACAGAAATGTCAATCTACTTACAGCAGAAAGCTGCATTATCAAAATAAATCGTTTCCACCAGCAATCAAACTCATGAAGTCTAGTTTCTTGTAGCTGTCTTCCCAAAGCAGACCACAATTTTACTATAGATGACACAAATAAAATTACTCCCAATATTTCCCTCCCACATGAATTCTCTAGTGTCCAGAAGTACATACACCACACAGTACAAACTAAATACAATGCCTTGTCTCTGTCTGGCCACTTATGTGGCAACTTCACATTCCTTACATGGGCTGAAGGTTCAATCAAAGAACCAATAGATCAATTAAACCCCAAATTTGACAAGCTACTACCCACTGATAGGCTGACACCAATAAATACACACAACAGCTCATAAACCACCCTCACTTCAACCACTTGACATTCACTTGACAAAGTATTCATTTTTATTTGCTTTCAGCATTTTACTGTTTTAGTATCGAGCTTTAGTATGATGCAACAGGGTATCAAAAGTAACCATAAAAAACAGGGTCATTTTTACATAATGCAACAAGGGGTCATGTCATATATTTATGCTGACACAGCCAGAGGAGATTGAGTCAACTTTTACTCTGTTATTATAAACTTGATCGTGCTACATTAGATCCTCACTCCTGTGGGATGAGCTGCACTCTGCACCATACAGGGTTAACACACCCAGCTACACTGACTGAACTAGAAAAACTCGGGTGCTATCTGATACCCTACATGCAGGAGCTTTGGCAACCAGGCTAATTAGTCAGGAGTTTAAAGTAGGAATGCTAACAAGCCTAATAGGAAACAAGCACCTGATTCTCCTGGAGCAGACAAACTGCAGCCCGGAATCTACATGAAAAGACCTGAAGACTTGACAGAAAACAAATACCCCAAACCTTAAAACTAAACAAGAGCAACAACGGGGGGGAGGGCAATATCAAAACTAGCACATGACCAAAATGTACTTAGACCTTAAATTATTCTAGACTACACCTAGTTTCCAAATATCCCACTCCATCCCCTGAGGTGGGATGGACCCACTTTAAAAACATTTTAAAAGAAGCAAAGTATTTACTCTTTTCTGAGAGACCTTAGGGTAGCTATGGATATGAAGAATTATACAACTAAACAAAACGTAAGAGGATGCTGTGGCAGAAATAGGCAGACCTCTAAGGGATTACTGTGCATATAAATTTGGGAAGAAAGGGGCCCCAAATGCAACAATCCCTCTCAATCTGCGTTCTCTTGTTTACAGCACTTGGCAAGAGCTCACTGCAAAATCGATGCGGCTAAAAGGTTTTACAGCAGGTCAAGATCTTGCCAAAAAGCACCATGATAGCACAGGAATTGCACCAGGCTGTTGCCAGCTTCATTAACCTTTCTACCTGTTTTACTACCTCAAGAGACACTAATGTGCAATATATAAATTTGTTCCAGTTGCACAACTACACTGCCCTGGAATTCAGTCTACCACCATTAAATTCATATATTCTAGATCAAGTCCACACATTCTGATTCAAATCCAGTATTTGACTGGATTTCAAAATGGTTTTTTCCAAGTAAGTTAGGTTAGTCAAGCAGGTTTGAAACAATAATGTAATTTCAAAATGTATCCCTAAGTGCAATTTTGCTATAACAAATTCCACAGAAATAAGGTGAAGGATTTATTTTTGAACTATTATTTTCCTCCCTACCTGAAATACATATCTTCCCTTTTCCTTTTTAATCACAAAACAACCACACTTCAGGCTATGGAATAATCAATATTTACTATAATAATTCTGAAAAAAAAAACTAAACTGTAAATTTAATTCCACAGTGCCGATTTTAAGAGAAGACCTCTGTCACAGCGAAAGACAAACAACTACAGTACTTATATGTAGCTTCACCTAAACACAATCTAAGACATTTTTCTAGTTACTTCTACCATACACTCAGAAAACAGGATATTCATTCACTACAGATACACCAAACCGGTAGTCAAGTTTACAGATGAAATCACCACACACATTAGAAGCATTAATTATAAACTTTTTGAACATTTAAACGAAATACAGGGTCCACATTAAAACTTCCAAACAGGAGAGTGTCTCAAAAAGAGTTGTGTCTTTTGTTTTGGTTGGTTTTTGTTTTGTTGTTGGCGGGATTTTTTTGTTTTCTTGGGGTTTTGTTGTTTAGGGTTTGTTTGGGATTTTTTTAATTCTGTCACTCAAAAACTCCTCCAGGAATTCTCATTTTGAAGGACTTTTATATTTTTACATTTAAAGGAATCGGGTCATTTCTTAAAAGCTATGAAGCAGCTTATTAATGCCATTAGTTATATTAATGTTGGTTGACAGGAGTAGCAAGGCCACAATGGCTTGGGAAAAGTCTTTATAGGAGTTCTAACAGTTTGGTAAAAATTTATCTGTTGATAGCCTTCTTTGCAAATCCTACTTAATCCTGTTGTATAATCTTTGGCAGCAATTTCATCAAGCACTGTGTTTGGTGAATGACATTCAGCTTCAGTTAGTTGCATTCAAAAACAACTGCTGACAAGTCAAAAAAGGTCTTTCTCTGCAGCAACACCATATACAGTTCAGGCTGACAGTGGTTTTGCACTCCCTGTTTTGCGTTTTCTTTTGACTATTCTCATGCTACAAATTCCTCCATTCTAACACATAAACTAGCTCAAAGTAGTCCTAAGCATACAGATTTCTTCCTAAATTACAAGCACAACCAAAACATCGTTTTGCTTCTGATTTTACTTCCTTGATACTCTGTTTACTTTTAGATTTCAAAGGGAAGATAGCATGTAGCTATCAACATAACAATACACTTTAATGTTCTGCACTTGAGCTGGCACCCTTCTCATGAAGAAGCATTTTACCTTCAATTACCCACCAGCTTCCTTTTCTCCAGTGGGGTTCCACACTTGCTCCCATCTACAACAGAGTCCATTTTTACCAGCCGGGAAGCAGGTTCACTGGCTAAAAGGTCCTGCTCTCTAAACAGGTTCATCTAACAAGAAAATCTCTCTACCTGAACACATTCTTCTTTTATGCATCCTCCACATCAATAATTATTAGAACAGAACATGGAATGTACTATTCACACAGACCTAGAAATAAATTCCCTGAAAAGTCCCTAATTGTTCATAACCAGAAGGTAACCTCAGGAGAAAGGTTACTCCATGTGTCCTTGTGGCAGCAAGAGAGAGTATGACATTAAGCTAATCCAATGGCTACCAACAGCTACATTTGAAAGAGCTTTCCTTTTCCCTATCTACCCCCACTCCAGCTGTGTGTCACTTCAATCGCTTCACACAAGCATTTAAGCAAACTCTAATGAGCTAGTTCAGACAGAAAAGCCCAAGAAGAATTAATCCTAGACCCCAGCTTTCCTAAGAACTTCACCATGGAGTCACATAAAACCCAATGCCAGCATAAAGGAGGGATTAAAATAAAGAAAAACCTGCTCAATTGAAGAAGGGGGTGAATGGAGCACTCTTTTGCTGCTGGAAAGCCATTTTACCAGCTTAAGCTATAAATATGAAATCTCATCCTCACACTTCTCCCTTTTGTAGCTATTGGCACCCAAAATAAAACCAACAGCAATAGTTTACAGAGGCAAGGAACGCCTCTGCAGATCCAGAACCCAAAACAACTGGCAGCATTTTAGAGGCTGGCTTCTACAGCATCTAGTGGGAATATGCTGGTTATCTATGGGAATGCAGGAATTTCATCACCCTGTCTAAACATCTATTTCACTTGCCTAAGTATGAACAAACAAAACATTATGAAAGTAACACAGTATTTGAAACTCTGTAAAAGATCTAAGAAAGGCTACTAAAATAAAATCAGGCTGCAACTCAATTATTAAAATAATCTCAACTGTGGAGAACTTATCATCATTTTGCTTTAGTATTAGAGGACATAGCAATCCATATTTATGAGTAGCACTCCATACAAATAAATACTGCTTTTTATTGTTTCAACTAAAAGCAACAAAGTTAAGTAATGAAAGTTATCAAATACCAAGGTGATGTTATTTTCTATTGTAAATAATGTTTTTCTCCAAAAGGTGAGAAGCCACTGAGTAAAGAGCACATTAGAGCTACAATCACCAGCTGCTAATACTAGCATCCAAAATATTTTTAATGTCCTGGGCATAAAAAGACAAGGGTTCAGCTAAAGGAGGAATGACACAAATGATAGAGGAATTAGTGGTGCCAAGAGACCTTCCAAGAAACACCACATCAGATGTTGTCCACAAATACTGACAGTGTTTTACAGCTCTGGGAGCCTCTGAAGTCCTGCAGAGACAACAGTAGCAACACTTCAAAAAAACAAGTTGGGGAAGAAAATAAACAAAATTATTAAAAGAACATGAGATTTGAAGAAGCAGTCACAATTAAGAGTCAGTCCAGAGAAAGGGTGGGTTACAGGTTTAAAAAGGCTCAATTATATCTGCAAAAGGTAACTATTTCATTGTGCCACCAAACGGTCATTAAAACAAAGAAGCACTCAAAAGCTTAACTAAGACAGTAAAAAGGCATTCTCTATCTATAACTGCAGTATTTCAGCCATGGCCACTGTATTTTCCCTTTCCATCCTACTACTTCAGAGCTTCTTATACCACTTTCAGGACAACAATGCAAATGTAGCGACTGTGAGTAATCACCAGCACTATTCCCGATAGAGGAAACAGCAGTTGACCACTTGATTACATAGGAAGCTTCTCATTTCCTTTGCAGTTCTCTTCATAATAACATAAATAATGTAGAGAAAGGTATCATGTGGTACAAGCATAAAGATCAATTCTAGCAACTTTTTGTCAGAAGGAATTCAGTCAAATTACCGTTAATTTTTCAAACAATACAGCCAAGATATATATGCCCCAGTTTAAAAGAAAAGGCTTGAGTTACTATTTTATAAATCTTGATCATAACCTCTCAAATATTTTGAGGTTGAGCCTCTAACTAAATTAAGTGTTCTGTGCAAGACTACTCAAGTTTTATGAAAAATTAGGGCTTCCAAACAGTCAAAAGGCAGTTCTTTTCCCAGTCATAAACACAGATATATCCTTCTTTAAAATTATGTAAGGCATATTGAATTATCATTTTGCTGCAGTATAAGATAATAAAAGAACCTGGCTTCACTTTTAGACATGGTGAGGGGTTAAAAGACAAATATGGGATCGATTCAGTTGATTAAGTGCTCAAAATTTCAAATAGCCAGAGTCATTTGCTCACTTCTCATATAAATATCAGAATAAATCTACTCTAACAGATCAACAACCAAACTAATACTGCCCCATTATTTGGTGGTGCCATGCTCTTTGTTTCACAAAGGGTTGCCACCGGCTGCTTACGGAAGAGTGAGGAAGTTTCAGAGGGCAGGTCAGCCAGAACAACAGTTATAAGATTGGGTATGTGGAGCTGGGAGGAGACAGGAACAACATAAAGCTGACTGAAAAGCTGAATGCTTAATCATCAGACAGGCATCCTTCACATTACTACTTTCTTCCTCGCCCTTCATATCCACCCCTGATCTGGAATAATGCACGTAAAAATAAGCACTGTGTAAATAGAGAAATGCATTGTTTAGACTAGGCAGCAGCTCCACTTCTAGAACTGAGAGAGCAGATGGTTACAGATCTTACAGAATACAATTCAACAGCTCTTGAAAGAGTTCCCTCACTCAACATTAAGACTTTATATTATCATAACATAGGCAGTCTCTCCCCACCACTCACTGCTGTGGCTGTCCCTCAGCTGAACAGCTTCCATTTACGAAAGGACATTTCTGGAAGGCTGTTTTTCTTGAGGAACTTCAGATTCTGATCTCTGAACTTCTGGGACAAACCAGTCCCAACCTAACGACTTCCCAGAGTGTGCAATAAACATTTTTAACCTTGTGTTCTTAGAAGGAAATCCCAAAACAAGTATCTGGACTGGGGGATTACCAGCTAAAGTGATCGTTTAGCTACTTAAGAATGGATAGCAAATTTGAACCAGATAGACTCAAATAGAACGTGCAAGAAAGGAGATTTAAAGCTTCTTTAAATTTAATATCAACATTAAAAAATTAATGTCAAGTTTCTAAGATATATTTCAGTTTAAAATTCCTGCTATGTTAATACTGGCCTAAGAACATTTGCAGAACTAACCGGTTCGTGTTCTCCAAGTTTCAAAGTAGTAATTTAAATTTTAACAGTAAAAATGCCCCATTGAAGTAACAAATAATAGTATTAAACATCCGTGGCCAGAGGAGATTATAGTCTACTTTCAAACTAGTACTACAGAATTTCTTCCATCAAAAAAAGGCATACTATCAGCACAGGCATATTTCCATGCAATTAATATAATCTCCATAGCTAACCAACTGTATCAGATGTTTTGAAGTTCTGATACCATGGGAAAAATGGACCTTTCTGTGGTTGAAATTAACATTTCATATACAAACCTTTTTGTTTCTAAGCATCACAAATGCAAGATATGTTTAGCAGCCTCCACTTGCCCCAAGCAATGCACGTTTTTTAAGACTTTTTTTAGGCATCCCACAGAGACCAGTACCACAATAGTGGAATTCAAAATACAAAGAACGTAAGGTTTGGTACAAATAATTTAACTAGTCAACACACTGTACTGCATAAATACAGTATTATAAAGTTAACAATAAGCAAGAGCAAAAGCAAACATTCTTCCCAATGAACACATGTCAACAAAAATAATCCAGCACAACTCGTTCATTGCAAATGACTGATACAGGCATATGATCTGCAGAAGGAGGAAGCACAGAACAGAAAATGGGAGCAAAACTGTGTGCAATTTACACAACTCAAAATTCTTGTCCTGCAGCATTAGGACCTCATCCTCACTCCCCTGGGCAATCTATCACGTAAGCAAACTATGTTATGTCAGTGTATGCCTAAGTCAAAGGACATAAAGCAATGCTGAAACATTAAGGTACTTTCAGTCATAAAGGTTAGGTAGGACAGAGGAAGAAGAATGCTGTGCTCAACTTCAAAAGAATCTAAGCATTTCAATATCCTAAGCACTCAAGTACACACCTAAAAGTTTTGCCAGAGGAAGTTCTACTAAGAGAGGGTCTACTGTTTGGTCAGGGTATTTTGCTTTGGTTTTTGTTTGTGGTTTTGAGCCGCTTTTTAATTCAATGGAATTCAACAAGGGCAAATGCAAAGTCCTGACCCTGAAATGAAAAATATCTTGCAAGAAGACAAGCTCATGGATGACTGGCTGGGGAGAAGCTCTCCTAAAGAGGACCTGGGGATCTTGGTGGACAGCAAGCTAAAGATGATTCAGATACATGCCCTAGCAGCAAAGAAAGTCAACATCATCCTTAGTTGCATTAACAGAAGGAATATATGCTTTACGTCAAGCAAAACATCAGTCTGGTTTTGGGCTGTCAATACAGGAAGGACAGAGATAAGCCAAAGTTTGGCAGAGGGCTACAAGATGATCAGGAGACTGGAGAACCATCTTAGGAGGCAAGACAGAAGGAACTGGGTTTGTTCTTTCTGGAAAAGAGATGGCTTTGGGGAGATCTACAAAGCAGCTCACATTATCTGCAAAAGGCCATCAAGAAGATGCAGCAGTGATCTTCACAACAGGGCATGGTGGGAGGACATGAGACATTGGACATAAGTTGAAACAAAAGCAGCCTTTAAACTAAATACGCAGAAAACTTTTTTCACCATTAGGACATTCAAGCAGTGAAGGAGGGTGCCCAGAAAGGTTGTGTAATAACTGGTGCTTAGATGTTTTCAAGATCTTATGGATAAAGCTTCAGGACTGACCTTGCTTTGAGAAGGTTGGAGCAGAAACTTCCTGAAGTCTCTTCCAAACCAAAGTATGCTATGGTCTTATTTAAATATCTATGGAGGACAGGCTAACTGATTTTCCAAAAGTACTCTCCTATAGAAAACATCAATTATTACATGAGCCAGGCAGGCAGATATCCTTAATTTAGACAAGTTAATCTCCAAGCACATATAATAGAGACTGAGACCAACAGGAGAGCTCCAATATTGAGATGTCCCGACACGTATGTCTCAAGAAGGGCCATGACAAAAGAAGGGATGAAAGAAGGCAAATAAAATAGTTTAAGTAGCATAATAACATTTCTCTTCAGGTACGAGTCCAACTGGTAGAGATTAGAGACAGTAAAGCTTATATAAGTGATTCTGCTACCCATAAGAGACATTAATAATGCAATGCAATCCATCCCAGATGGAAGTGAACTGGAATGGGTACACACACCATGGATCCATCTATAGGATAAGTCAGGGATAAAGGTACCTCAGGAATTTCCATTCCAGCCTCCTGGTGAAACAAAGGTCATCTCTGAGGTCAGACCAGACTGTTTTGCAGCTTTATCCAGCCTGGTCTTAAAAACTTACATGGACAGAAACTGCACAACCTCCCTGTGCAACCTGTTCCATTACTTGACTAATCACTGACATCTGAAAAATTTTATTTTGCAGAATACATTTGTAGTTAGTGACGGCATAATGATTTCACTTTTAATAGAGATACAGTGAACTGTAAGCCTGAAAACATTTTTTTCAAATATTACCAGGTAAGCCACTCTAAAATAAGCTTACTTACTCAATATACCAGTGCAAAATACTAAGACTAGCCTCTCATTTTTCCTTTAAGAATAGAGTGATATTTTATAACATGAATAGGTTATCAGGAATTTTCAGGATAATTCTTTTAACATAGCAATGAAGAAGCAACAAAACATCAGAAAAAGCAAGAGAAACACAGAAATTTAAGGCAAAGACTCAGAAGTGGCTTCCAAAAAAATTAAAAATAAATTCAGTATTCCCCACCCTCCCCATATCCTCCAACCAGTGAGATTTCCATAGGCTGCGTATGCTACTTTTGGACACAGTTCATCTGAGTGAAACAAGGAGAGTGATTCACTACCATAAATACCAATGTGTTGCTATCCTCTAGTTGCTACAGGGTACATGGGGCACAGAAGTGCAAGAGTGGGTGGATATATTATTAATAATAATAATCACATGCTAACCGCAGCAATACAACTTGATTTTGAGAGCACCACAAAGCAACAGAACACAAGAATAAAACAAACTGAAAGCAGGAATGAAAGGAAAGTGGAGTAGATCAAGACAAAAGAGATCAAGAGAGGAATTATCAAACTGGAGTACCTCTCCTATGACAGGCTAAAGAGAGTTGACATTCTTCAGCTGGAGAAGTGAAACCTTTAGAGAGAACTGATACCAGCCTTCCAGCACCTAAAGGGGGTTAAAGAGAGAGTGCCTAAAAAGAGCTGGAGAGGGCCTTTTCACAAGGGCATGCAGTGATAGGACAAGGGGGAATTGTTTTAAAATATAAGAAAACAGGTTTAGATTAGATATTAGGAAGAAATTCTTTACTGTGAGGGTGGTGAGGCACTGGAACAGGTTGCCCAAAGAAGCTGTGGCTGCCCCATCCCTGGAAGTGTTCAAGGCTAGGCTCTATGGGGCCCTGAGCAACTTGGTCTACTGGGATGTGTCCCTGAGGATGGCAGGGATTTGGAACTAGGTGACCTTTAAGGTTCCTTCCAATTCAAACCATTCTACAATTCAATTAATGAAGAAACGCTGGCCTAGTTACATTAAGTCTCATTTCAAGCTTCTCACTTGTTCACTTCATACAAGTAAACATAGGGAGCAGGATGGGGGAAAGATGACCCCACAGTATCTAGCATAAGAGAGGCATCTTTGCTGCAGTCTTCTCATGAACAAAAAAACCCACAAAATGAAACCAAAAGCCCCAAATCCACAAAAACAATTAGAGGATCAGCCTTCCTCTTGCACATTTAAAGAAATAAATACAATATTTAGAAAATAAATTAATCGTCTTATTCTAAAGGAAAAAAAATGCACTTGTGACTTACCTTATCAATATCTAAATTCTAGGCATCCAATATAACATAAATCTTTCCTAAACTTCAATTTGCAGATGCGAGATCTTACTTTCTGGACTTTATTTAGCTGGCACATCAACAGGTAGCTAATAAGTTTTATGTAACAACAGAAAAATGTCACAGACATTTTCCACATGCCACTGTGTAGTTATAACCGTATGACAATGGAGATACTGTTTGTATGATACAGGGCTAGGATCTGCATCATGTGAATTTGTCACAACATTGGTTCTAGAAAACAACTACACTGAAAATTCGGATTTTTCTTCCTGATCATTGTCAGTAATTTCATGATCAAAAATTCTGAAGTAAGCATCCACCCCCACTGACAGTACTTGACTAACAATAATTCATTGGAACACCTACATGGCCGATGTCTGCCAGTAATGAGTTGCTTCCAAACTGTACTATGGATATCCAGAGCAGTCAAGATGAGTTGTCCTCCACAGACAGCAGGGTCAATCATGTCACTGACAGTACTTTCAATACGTGAATCACATTGTCATCTTTTAGGAGGAACTTGTTATTTAGTTGTTGTCAGGTAATCACTAACTATCTGAAAGATGTGTGTCCACAAAATGACATAGATGAGTCTCTCCATTTCACAACTGTGGAAACATGGTCCTTGACAGCAGAAGTCTGGAAATTCTCAATACAGAATGCTTTGATAGTTGCCCATATGCCATTTTTATCAATTGCTTCTCAAATTATTTAATGCAATAAATGAACAATCTTTTCCTTAATGTTAAGTGAGCTACCTGAGCACTGAAGAACTAGGAGAATAAGCTCTGAGGTTTTTTATGTCAAACAGAGGAAAACAGGTGGCTTTGACTTTTAGTTCATATATCTTTCAAACTCATATCCCAGAGACCACACATATTTCAGCCCTCATGCTACAGTGCAGCATATTTTTTAATTAAAATGGCATACAACAGAAATTAGGAATAATTAAATTGATCAATTAGTTTGACTTATTGTAGAAGACAGGAATCAAATTTTTAGTCATTTGTCTTGAAATCAAACTGCCTTATAGTAAAAAAAACACCCACACTTGTGTGACTGCAACTGAGATACATGACAACATTATACATACATCTTGACCAACTATAAACACTCTTCCCTCTCAAGAACTTAATTTCCAATGTTATCACCTCCACAAGGTCCTCAGCCTAAAACTTCAAGCTATATAATCTCTCAAATTGCTAAAGGCAAACAAACAAACAGAAATAGAACATCTTTTTACCCAAAGACCATTTTTTTCAGAGGTTCTACTGAAGACAATGAACAGAAAGTATAATTTTATCTTTAAGGATATAGGTACCCATTCTATATGCTGTTCTTTTTGAACAGACCCATACTAAAAAACTGGACTCATCTGCAACATCAGTGAGAAATGGTAATTCCAGTATCCATTCATTTTTAAGCTGTGATCAAGAACTACTGAGCTTAGACATGTAATTCCTCTCTGTGCCAAAGGCTACCCACTCTTCATCATCAGTAACGTTTACTCAGCTAAGCGATGAAACTTTTCATGCTTGTTTCAAGAAGAAAGCCATCTCCAGGAGCAGATTTTGCCAATAATCAAGCCCAGATCATATGTATTTTTATTAAAGCAAGGCAACTATTTTTCTGGTTAACTAAAATTTGTTCACTACGTAAGATTCATACCCTCTGGAATATACTTCAGCTATATGAAAAGAATTCTCTAAATACTTTTCAGTCTGAAAAGACAATATAAGCCTTTCAATTTATCAAAGTAAGTTTTATTCTGCAATTTGCAGCATTGAAGTTTGCTATAATCTGCTCCAAATACACAGAAAAAATATATATACTTTTTCCCCCCCCTCATGTAGAAAAACAAACTGAACAACTGCTTCCCCAATCAGGAATGCAGCTTTGCTCCAAGAAATCCACTCATGAAGATCATCATTCTACCTTCAAATGGCACATTTGGTTACCAAAGAGCTATGTTTTTAAAAATGCTACCAGCTCTATTTTAAGGATTTCTTTTAGAAGACAAAAAATGACTGGTTTTATTATACAGCACTGGTTAACAAAACTGGTCTCTACAGCTGTGTTAATCAGGAGTTGCCAGAAGAACACATTTGCAGTGTACCGTGCAGGATTTCTTATTTTCAGCAAGTTCTTGCACTTCTGCCCTGTTGTTACTTTTGCAGCCAGTGATATGGTTTGTATGTTTAGTTAACTCCATTGAAAAAATTCCCACCTATCATCCGTACATTCCAAAAAACTACAACAAAAATGGATCGGTTGCTTACTTTCAGACATTTTCTTCCTTTGAAATACAGTTCTATCAAATACCCTTAATTTTATCCTTATCAAGGGGCCGTCATTTCAGTGGCACACAGACCAAGGACAAGTTACAATACAAACATTAACGCAGATGATTAACAGGACTATTTCAAGTTTAAACAGACTCAGATTACTAAAGCATTTAATAACTTGGTTTAGCATACTCAGATATTAAAACATAGCTAATGAAAGCATAAGTGATACTACCATGCAAGATTTCAAGTATACTCTGACTCACAGTGAAACAATTTAGGCTTTAACTGCTGATATTACCCAAAGGACCTGCAGGAAATTTGGATTAATGCAGCTGAAAAGTTATACCAAAGACAGGTCTATCATTACTGAGGGAATACGTCAGAAGAACATGAGAAGATGACCCAAAACAAAAATTCTGTCATAAAGCAAAAACAGCAGTATGCAGAAGTGTAAAGGAATTTAAAAATTTAAGGAGTGTCTAGCTTCTTTTCCTCCTAATTAACAACCAACAGTATTTTCCAGTGTAGTGTATATGCTGACTACTTTACTAGTGAGGACAGCAAACTTTTCTAGGCTTATTCCTATATTTTATTTGTAAAGAAATAAAAAGAAATGAAACAAAAACCAAGCCCCAAACAAAAAAAAACGCATGCACATTTCATTCTTAGGTAACACCATATTATTTGTGCTGTGTATTTTTATTACTATCCACAATGAGAAGCAAGCTTTCCTTAAGATTGGGTACTTAGAGTAACTTGTTCAAGAGTTTTTTTAATTATTACTGCAAAGCATTTGGGGATTTTGAATTTCTTTGTACTCAGTATTCACTTCAAAAAACATTAATAAAACTTATAAACTTGTCTTAATTAACAGCTTACAAGCTTCCTTCCATTTTGAATATCAGAAAGTGACAAATGGAAATTATTGGGGAAAAAATTGAGGCTGTTCAGCTTGGAGAAGAGAAGGTCACATGGAGACCTCATAGCAACCCTCTGCTCCTGAAGGGGACCTACAGAGAAGCAGGAGAGGGACTCTCCATCAGGAACTGTAGTGAAAGGACAAGGAGTAATGGGTACAAACTGAGAGAGGGAAGATTTAAGTTGGATATTAGGAAGAAATTTTTGACTGTGGTTAGATAGTGGAACAGGTTGCCCAGGGAGGCTGTGGATGCCCCAGCACTGACATTGTGCAAGGCCAGCGTGGATAAGGCCTTGAGCAACCTGGTCTAGTGAGCAGTGTCCCGGCCCACGGAGGAGGGTGTTGGAGCTAGATCATCTTTGAGGTCCCTTCCAATCCCTTAACATTCTAAGATTCTAAATTTGGAACTTCAGTTATTTATTTACTGAAATAGGGCAGTCTCATGTACATTTGATACATAAGTATTTCTGAAACAGAAAAATAAAATCAAAGATGAAAATTATTCAAGTTTTCTGTGAAGATACGTAAGCTACTTCCCAGCCACCAAAGACAGAAAAAGGAAATTCTTTGCTATCCCATACAACTCAGCTTAAGATTTAAACCAGGGGTGGTGTGAGGGTGCTGGTATATCTCATCCTAAGTGTGATTATGTCCCTCCTCAGCATATTTTATACGGTGAAATCTCAAATTAGCACGACACAGCAAACAGTAAACTGCATGCAAGTATAAAAAGCTGACCACTCCTTCTGGCTTTGCGGTAACTAAATTTACAGCACGGTTTTCAAACACATTACTTCATGTATCTACATCACTGTTTTCCCATCCCACTGTTCTGGAGACATTTCACAAAGTAAAAATGCTAGATGTCTTTTATACAAACACAAGACAGCTTAAGAAGAGGATACAACTACCTAAAAGTACAAGTTAAGTACAATCTAAATAAACTCACAGAATGGCTTGGGATAGAAGGGACCTTAAAGATCATCTAGCCCCAAGCCCCAATTTTGTGTAATAACTTGCAGAATCACTGTAAACAAACTCTCCAAGTAATATAACTCGATTCCAAGCATATTTCATTGACATTGTCCACTTCCAAGAATTAAGACTCAAAACTGCTCATTACATAGAAAAAAAAAGTATCATAAACGTTCTACCTACAAAATTGGTTTAGATAGATGGTCAATGTAAGGAAAAAGACTACGACATCATTTTGTACTGTCACATATAAACAGGAAAGCTCAGTAATTACAGAAGAAAGTCCACTTGTGTACAGCAAGTAAGCAGCTTTTCCCAACAAATGTTGTAAGCTTTAGCAAAACCTGAACTTGTCAAAGCGTTTTTTTTATCTGACCTAGATTCCACATATGTAAATATGGAAAGAAATTGCTTAAATAAACCAAGCACCAATTAAAATGTTGTCAACATTCAATGTCTTTTAAGTCAGATGAACAATGGGAGTAGTAAGGCAGAGAAAGGGCTGACCTAAGTTTCTGAAAGCCACAGTAAAAAAACAACATACAAATTTAACTGCTACCATTGTGTACTTGTGGTTGCTGGAGAAGTCAACAGCATCATCAACACCACAAAGTTGGAAGACAATCAAAGATCGACAGATCTGCGTGGCAGAAGACAGAACCCCATGATGGCAATCAAATGGCAGTAATGGGAGAAAGAGGGTCAACACTACCCACTTTCTTTCAGAAGTGCTCAGTGGTGGATGAAGTGGCTGCAGAACAGAGTACCTGCATACATGTGAAAGCATTCATCCTCTCACAGCTGCTGAGGTGGAAAAGGCTTCAGATTACTTACGCATCTGTCAGCCATACCAAAGAACAGTGCTGTTCAATGATTCACTTCATAAATTAAGAATATAAAGGTTTCAGAAATATGATGGTATCTCACTCTGCTTGCAGACCTACTACTACTGATAACATCATGGTATTACCATGACAGGAAGACAGCTGACACTAGGAAAAAGGCACCTGTTATCAAGGATCAGAGAAATCATCCTGGCCATTTTGCACCATAAAGAAACACCATGTTTATCCTCAGGATTTTCACAAATTTAGCTCTACCTGCTTTGAGTGTCACCCTAATTACCACTGAGATGGTTAGGAAGGAATTTTCCCCCTTTGTGCAAGATTGCCTTCCCAGCAGCTAAGGAATCCAGTGTAAGGTTAATTCAGAAAACTCAGTCTGCCTCTACCTGGCAGGTACTCAAAAGAGATGATAGAACTGAGAGCTGATAAGAAGAAGAAAGCCTCTTCAAAATAAGGAAGAAGTAGCTATGGTTATAGTAGTATAGCAAGCAAGAAAGCGCTGCCTTAGAAGAAAATCTCACTGTCATAGCCACTACCAGCCAGGACTAGCTGGTTATAAACAGGTCTGACTGCAAGCGTATGCCACTCCAAACTCCAAAGTCCACATGGCAGGTGTAGAGGTCTGGTTGGCTGATCTGTGACCTCATGGGAAGCTCCTGAAAAAGTCAGATAATCATAAAGCTGCTCCTAGGGTCTTTCTGAGGCAAAAGTACCATAATGAACACATTTGAAGACTTCTTTAATTGGCATTTTTCCCCTGAAGTAAAACGGTTTAAGGTTGTGGATATGAGATTTTTGAGGGGGAAGGGCAGGAAATGTGGAAGAAAATGTTTAAACACAAGTAGGTTTACTAAGAGAGCTAGATCAGTGCATTTACAATTATATACATGGATATTTATGAGCATCCATACACACAAGGATCTTTAAAGGCCTAGAGACAAATACGAAACACTAAAGGTAAGACAGACACTTAAGGTAAGTGCCTGATTTCACCAGGTTTTTACAAACCACCGGTGTCAGTATGTTGTTCAATACTTTTGCTTCAGTGCATGACTCACATTGGTACAATGCTACCAACTGTTGTGCTGCCACTCAAGAAGAACGAAGACTACTTAGAGATGGCAAAGTTCTAAAATGTGGGTAATCTCTCACAAATTTGAAGTACTGATTTTCCCAGTTCTAGCTTAATCTTAATGCAAGTGAGAAAGCAAAGCATGAAATGAAAGTATTGTAGAGCTGTAGTAAAACACAATTTATTTTCAACAATAAGAATGAGTAACTCCTTCAGAACTACTAATACTCAAGATACAGAGCCAGTATCAGAATGTTAAGAGATTTTGTTCATTACTGCATCACAAAACTCTTACTAGAATTTTAATCACGCTAAAATCACTATAAGGTCATGACAGAACCCAACTTACATTCCAACCTTAGTCAAAAGCTACATACGTATAGGCAGAAATAAGAAGGTAATAGAAAAGTAGCTATTTTACTGTAAATCCTGACAAAGGCTCTAGTAGAGAGACAATTCGTCTCCTCTTTGACCTTTTTTTTTTGCCTATTAAATGGCTAGAACACCTGAGACAGACTGCAAACCCTGCTCATGTATTGAGAACTTCCCAGAACTGTGATAATTTCATCACTTTGGGATAGTTAACTCTTTGGATGCTGGTAGATGGCTTCAGTGAATACACCAGCAGCCAGTGCATAAAATTACTTCATTGTTCTCTTTTTTTTTGTAGTCTACTTATCATTCTATAACTGTCTGAAAATAGTTCTGTTTGCTATAGGCATAACAACTGAATGTATTGAAATAGTACTTGTTGTGCTATGGCAACAACCAAAACTTTCATGTAATACCAGATACAGTTTCAGTATTGCTGGAGACTTTATTGAAAGTATTACAATACATTTCTTACACAAAGAAGGGCCTTGTTAGCACATTTCACTGATTTTTAAAGAAGGAAACAGTTGTTTGGCCTCTTCTTTTCTTTTTTTTTTTACTTCAACAAAGCTGAAGAATTAGAACACAAAACACAGTACTCTTAAGTAATGCCACTTTTGAGTTTCTTCACCATACAGCAAACACTAGACATAGTAGGCAAATCTATCAAAACCAATTAGCAGGATTGAGCAATGTTTTCACTTGTGAACACTGTCCTTCCATCATAACGTTCAGATTATTTAACTTCTCCACATAAGAAAACAAACTAGCCCAGTCCTTCAATAGCCAGAATACATACAGTGAGTATTAAAGAACTGTTAAAACCTCCATTCTGTCTACACTGAAAATAAGTAATATTCAAGTTCAGTAAGACTACCATTTTAAGAGGAAACAACATATATGTTTCCTAATAAAACACCCAGCATTCTACAAGAAATACGCAATGCTTGGATATGATCCGAATGCAGTAAATATTACTGAACTCTACATGAAAAGTGAATATAAACCAGATTTCTCAATGTAAAACAAGTGATACTACAAAGACCATTTTAACAATGCAAAGGTTTCTAAAACAGAACCTGGCACTATTTGGTTTGTTTCCAGGTAGAGATTTTCCCATTCAGAAGGACACTACATCACAGAGAACACTGTCCTGATATTTTTCTAAAACAACATGGCATAACTGGTTTTACTAAAATTGAAAACAACAACAAAATATTTAAAGGTTTCAAGCTGATGCATTGCTCAAAGTAGAATACCTTCTGGGAGGGCAGCAGGAAGGAGACCTTTTCTTGTTTTACTTGTTGAGGGAGGGTTTCTTTGTCCTTTGAACCCTTGCTCAACCATAGGCTATCCAACAGCCACTAATTAATCTTCATTAAGAAGCGGGATTCTGGTCTTCCACTGGGTTTTGTGAGCAACACAATACACATGTAAATGTATGACACTGATTAAATTGTGTATCCTGCCTCTAAGAAATTACAGGTGTGTGGACTGACAAGACAACTCAACTAACAAAGAGAAAGCTCTACTAAACGCATCATGGGATGCTTGAAAAATCTAGGCACTGAAACCTTAGTTTATAGACACTGCTGTGGGCAACATGCTTTGTTAGCCAAATAAATGCTGTTGCCAGACAACTCATGCTTTCACTTTTTCACACTATAAAGGTGTTCTCACTACAAAGTAGAACCAGATAGTGAGCCATGCCCTGGAACAGAAGTCACCATGGGGAAGCCTTAAAACATCAAGGAACTATGATCTAGTACTAGGTAGTGAGTTACTGTAAGAGCGTTCATATTCCTGAGTTCTAGTTAAAACAGTACAAATTATCAAAGTAGCAGTAAGACTAGTGAACAAATAAAAGAAAAACATCCTGAGGCCATTATTTCAGTCTGCCACCATTCTATAGCAACTAGCACTGTAGTGCACAAAACATATTCAAAAATATTAACCCAAGAGTTGGCCTGGCATTAGGAGTCATAGTCAAATGGATGCTCGATTTCCAGTTCCATCGCAAACCAGGTTTTCCAATATCCTTGAAAAGAATCACTATAGTAATTCAAATGTATTTTATACTCTTGGAATACATGAGTAAATTTAGAATGCTTAAAAATTGCAAAGTTGACAATGTGTACTTTTGGCTCTTCACTGGAACAGGTGACACGAACACAAGGGAGCGTACGCAATTTTATCAGTATAGTCAAAGTCTATTAACAGACTCTTCTATTTATATGATGAAATTCAAAGACAGATTACAACCATGTACTGGAGCATAATTCACATTTCCTAGTGTTCCATTTGCACTTGAAACTAAGACCCTGATGTTCTAGATGACAACCCTCATCCTACAAAGTTGTTTCTAGTTCTTTCAGGATTCAAACTCTAAAGACACTTCCAAAATTAACAAGTAATCTACGCCAAAATTGTCCAAAACAGATCAGGGCAATAAAGAGCCCTGTTATGCTCAGTGTGAAGTGAAACTAAGAAAGCAGTATCTAGACAGAGGGCATCTGCACAGGAGACAAGAATGAAGGTGGAATCAGAGGTATGGTTCCTTGGTAAGAATATCTATGCTATGAGATGATCTGAAGAATAGCTGAGCAAAGTGTCTAACTTACGTAAGAGCATACAAGGGAAGAAAGCAGCTCTAGAAAATGGAATGAAATGTAACATACAATAATAGTTAATAACCTTGAGGCTAATGCCTCTAACAGAAGTACATGACCACAATCCTGAAGTATTATACAAAAAGGTTTTACCAAGTTACACATACCTGAGAAAACATAAAACCACCTAGAATAAGAAGGCATAAGCAAAATAAGATAGTGCTGGAAAAAAAAATAAGCAATAAACATCACATCAAAGCAGATTTTTTTAGTCTTACTAGAGAACCAAACTAGACAGCAATGAAAGGCAGAATTGGAACTTGATGATTAAGGGCAACCAATCACATGGAAAACGTACTCACTCCACTGCAAAACACTATGTCACAACCTTGCACATTTTCGTTACACAGAAGCTCAAAAGGCAATACAGTCCAGGAAGTTCACTTGACTGCTACTGCTAGATCTGAACTACTACAGAGTTTTGTCCCTGTTGAGTCCAGTTTTCATCTTATATTACCAAGCTTCCAGACAGGGGCAGCTACAGAAAAGCAGTAAGTTATCTTTATTTGCAATTAAAGACCTGAGGGAAAGGGGGAATCTCTGCAAGAAGTTTAACAAGAATTAGGAGCCAAGTCATGCATGCATCCAGAACAACTCTTCATACCTAGTTTGGTTTTATCAACAACCTTAACAGCAGAAATTAACATGCTCCAGCACTTTCACAAGATGAAATGAGCATCACTCAATATATATTTCGTATGTAAATATTTTTCCCAGCCAAAAATCTTGAAAAATCAAGAATTACCTAAGTAGTGCTTCACTGAAATACATTTCAGAAGAGGCTTCCATTAGCATGAAGCTCATTTCAAAAGACAGAGCAAACATTCCATTACTTATCCGGAATATCTGCTAAATTAGACTTCTCTTATGTTTATCATAACATTTATTACTTTACACTGTGATTTTTCAGTTCCACCTTCATCAGAACCACTGGTCAAAACAAGTTATTCTTTATGTACACTCTGAATTTTGCATAGCTACAATCTAGTTCCCTTAATTTATAACAAAGTAACTGCTCAAACAGATATTAATGCAAAGATAAATTCCAAGTGTCTTTTTATGATCTACATCCTTACCATAAAAACCAGTTCATTTCAACTTTTAACACCTTCCATCTAAGTTTTAGTTTTCGTTATCCATTAGATGACAAAAACCACTTCAGATGACAAAAACATTTTAGAAACAAGAACAAAAGTTCATTAATTATAAAGCTAGGTTTTCCTCAAAAATCATAAAAGTGTGTTCCATTTGTGTTGTATAAACCTCTTTGAAAGAGAAATAGTTTTGACAGAAAAAAATACACTTGGACAAACAAAGCAAATCTCTAACATGTCCAGAGGACTAGGGATTTTTTTAACTGAAAAGTAATGCTTGTCAATGGCATTTTAGTCAGGGAATAGATTTGCACATCCAGAGGGAAATCTTAAAGCCAACATGTCCAAATTGTATGGACCTAATTAGCCACTAACTTAAGAAATAACTTACATAAGGAATATTAAAAGCATAGCATAAAGCATGACAAAAATAACTTTAGGAAGAAGTCACATTGTTTGTAGACTGTGATCAATACCTTAATTCAAACTTATAATGATATTATCTAGGGACCAGTAAGATTTGATTTGTGAAGACCAATTACTCACTCATACTCAGTTAAAGAAAAAGTGGTCTCCAAATAGTCCTTTTGACGCAAATGAGCAGACCTGCCTCCCTTACTTCTCTTCTCCAACCATTTCAGTGTAGAACTAGAGCTCAACAGACGCAATAAGCTGCAATTTGTAATCCCAAATCTCTAACTAGCACTTCAGTGTTTTTATCTCCTCTTGAACTGTGTCTGTTTAGTGGTTGCAATTATTTTAAAATATTCTGTTCACTAAAAAGCACAGGCAACAGTCCTCAGGACTCCAATCACCTTTCCATATTGGCTAAACATTAGTTTAAACATTTGTTGCAAGGAAATTTATTTTCCATGTTATAGGTTTAGCACACTTAAAACTACAGTATTTTCAGATATATTATCAGGCTTCTTGAGGTCTATACAGCATCAAGAAATGCACTTGGTAAAACTACTGAGAGCTGTAGAATCCAAAAGTGAAGAAGGCACAAGCATTTCTACCATTAAGCTGATGTTTCCTTAGCTCCAGACTTGCACTTCCACTAACCGGTATCACCCATAACACGATAGGTTCCCAATCTTAAAACACAAGTCTTCTTAAAAAAGTCTCAGAGCCACATTTTTAAATGCTCATGGCTGAGCAACCACGCAGGTAAGAATCTGCAGGGTGGTTAAAACCTAAAAATTCTCATTTCTTATTGCTTTAACTAGATTTAAGTAACAAGCTTGCATAACTACCATGAAAAGACTATAAGCTTATGTCATATCAGTCTTCCCTGTAACACTTAATGAACCAGAATCAGATTTGAGCCCGAAGAGTAAAGACAAAAACTGCACCACTCCAAAAATATCCTGCCGTCCAGTGTACTGTGCAACATTTTCTGCAAATAGATTGCTTATTTGTATTTAAAGCCAAAGAAAACCATTTAAAACACACTTACTAGACCAGAGATATGTAACACCAGAACACACAGGAGGTCAATATTAAAAAAAAAAATAATAAATTCCAAATTTCTTTTTTTTTTTTTTAATAACAGCCATTTAAAAAGTTAAGCTCTATCAGAAGGTATTCTTAATGCAAACCATGTTTTTCCTCTAAGCTTTTTGTTTAGACCTTTCAACTTTTGTTAATAAGCAGGTATATTAGATCAGTTTAGAACAGCATTCTCCATCAAGCAACAAAACTACAATAGATCAGTGTTTCAGACAACAATCCACCAGCCCCTGGGCAATTGTTAGAAAAGAATCCCACTTGTTCTATAAAGTGTCTGTCTCAAAAAAAATTAAATGCAATTCACATTCCTAATCCAAAAACCATGTTTAGAAAAAAACAGAACTTCTGTTCCTCTCACATACAGTTATCATAGTACACATTAAAGACAAGACCTTATTTTGCCATCAAGATCAACAATAATTGTAACTAGTTCAAGTATGGCATGTTAAACCAACAAGCTTTAAATTCTTTCAGGGGAATTTCAGAGAAATACTATTGTATTCTCTCCAATAGTGATAAATGCACTATAGCACCTTTTCATTCCTTGCTCTCCCCCAAAACATCCATATGTAGCTATTTTATATAATCAATCACTTATTTTCAGTAACTACTTGTATTTAAGAGGGAAAAAAAAAAGTTAAACTGTATAAATGCAAATCATTTCTTATCTACAAGTTTCCGAACAGCTCTATGCACTTGTTACAAAATCATTAATTCAAACTTAGTCCTTTCTGAAAACTTCGGGTGCTATAGTCACCCAAGACTTAAATCAAGATCAAAACATCAATTCATCTCCTACTGGAAAAGGTCTGTGTCTTTTTACTGCATTTCTATCCCTGTCTGAAAAAAGAAAAAAAGAAAATTTGAAATGGGAAGAGGAGGAAACCCAAGAGAAAAAGGAAGCCAAATATTAGAAGAATCAAAAAAACTCAGTAATTCTTGGACCAAGGGGAAGAGAAAACATTTCAATAAGGGGTGAACACACTGCTTCATTTTGAATATGAGTGTTAATTTATCTACAAACAAAAACATGATTCACCCCACACTTTGCCAAAACCTGCTGTATATTTTTCAGGCTTGTCAAAATAAGTGGCTGCCTCACCAGTTAAAGTAGACACAATAAAGCTTAATCAAGTTTAAATCATGACCAGTATTACAGACACCTTTAGCAAATGTCTGTACCTATCAGAACTCCTGATAATGTTAGAATTTAAACTGCTGCTAAACCTTTAAAACTGGAGTTTTGGTTTTGTTCATTTATAAGGTTCTCAAGCCACAGCGCTTTTCTCAGCTACTTTCTGAATAAAAAATTTTAAAAAAAAACAACTTTAGAATGACAATAATGCAAATTAACAGATTGCTCAGAACAGCAACAACTGTTAGAGTAAGTAAACACTCAACATTACCACTTTGCTCTCAAGCATGAGTCCACGAATGGCTTCAGTGAAAACATAAATGAAGATATGAAACCCTCACTCCCAAGTCTTCAGTCTCACTCATATGGGATGCAGAGGAACACAATTCTGAGCATGCCACAAAGTTTTAATTCTTATTTTGCTGGGGAAAAGCAGCACTGAATGACTTTGCTGTTAATATCACAAAAGAAGTTAGAGTTAGTAACAGAACTCAACAATATGCCCTATCCAAGATTTTTGCTTAAGAAATAATTGGTTTCTAATTCTCAAAAGAAGCAAGTAGACAACTAGATCTCTAATCCCTCAGGACTAGTCTACCCAATAAACTATTAACTTGAATTCAAACAGATGCATTTCATGTACCACTTCCCTGAAAAAAAAAACCAACAGATTTAATCTACTTTCAAAATACTACTCTACCTTCAAAACAAAGTCTCGTTTTACACTCTGCAGTGAAGTGACGAGGACACCACGGAGATGGAGCAATTGTGTCTCACCAAAGAATGAGATCTTTCAAACTAATACCAAAGTGCATCAGTTGGTCGCATGCAAGTACCTTTCACTGTCACTGCCTAAGCCATCAGAACACTTGTCATTTTACATTAGATTTCACTTTTCCTTTTCTTTACTGAAAACATGTATCTTCCTGAATCCCTATTATTAACGAAGTGAATACCACCTCTGGAAAATCCTATTCTCTACATATAGAAAACTTGCAAGACAGGTCACTTAAATGAGATAATTTTCACTGAAGAAATGCCTGGAGAATCACTACAAGGCATTAAGTCTACTGACACACACAGCCAGCAGCTCCTGGATGACAGTCTACAGTATGGGCACATGCCAGATGCAAAGTTAACCCAGCAGGCCAAAAACCATGTCTGAACAGTTTAAAATGATTCAGTCTGACCCAGCTCAGGCACACACAACCAAAAATCATATCCAGGTTACTGCATCTTCATAGATGCCATGCTTGCTGCAGTCCTTACAATAAGCAAGATGTGCCTTACAGTCAAGCTGAGCCTGGAAAAACAGGGAAAACAACAGAGGATTGTCAGTTCTCAAGGAGTCTAGTAAAAGGGCTTTCATTTAAGCTGATACATAGTATACATGTGAATCACACAATCATCTGGGTTGAAAATATTGCCAAATTTGGGTCAGCTAAGGGAAACACTGAAAATAAATGCAAACATTTTTAAGTGTAATTACCTGAAAAGAAAATATACTTTATTTATAAAACTGTTACTGGCTGCCAGTTTGATGTAAATGCACCTGCAGTCTTATCAAACACTTTTAGAACTAGCAGGCTAAAAGGCTTGTGCATTCAAGGAGATATGCATGCACTTAATTTTTTACTACCAACAGTTCAACTCAGATGTCATCACTGACAGTCACAGCAGCAAGCATGCCCCTATATAGGTTCAGAGACTTAACTGCAGAAGTGTAGATCAAATGTAAGTAAAATTATTTTTTTCTTTTCAGAATAATTGTAATGAAGCTGTTAACTTTCGTGCAAAATCTCGTTAACTATGACAAGCATGCATGGCTGACCTAAAAAACTGTAAGATTTGTTAAACTACTGACTGACAAAACTACAGAAGCACAGTCTGTCATAAACACAAAGAAAACAGGCTGGAGTTAGAATGTACTGGGAATGGACAAACGCATTAATAAGACAAAAAGCTCAGCCACAGGCAGTTAGTAGTCAACCTGCAGCTCCAGAAAGACTGTGCTATGTACTCAAACACAATTATGAAGGCTCCTTCACACTACCTTCAGCTCACTTTTTCGAACGAGCAACTGTCAGCCAACACTGATACTGTTAAATCCTAAACAATGTAAGCAAGGAACTCTAATTATGATAAATACTGCAAGATGTAGGAAATAATCACAGACAACCCTCATCTTGGTGTTCAAGAAACAGTCTGCAGCTAGCAGAACTGAAAACACACAAAGCAATTATTTTCAAACTATCAGAGTCAATATTTTTAAAACTGCTTTCAATACTTTTTCGTGGCTTTGCTAACAGTCAGCACCTGGGTGCAGAAACAGGAGCAAGCTCCAAGACCAAGCCAAAGTGATTTCTCAGAGGCTTCTGTTAATAAACAACCAGGACCAGGGCCAGGCCAAGAGCAAGTGTGAATTTCCTCCTTTTCCCCGGGAACACGCACATGATCAGCCTCCACCCTCCGAGCAGGGAGTCCGCTGTCACACACAAACAGGGCTGTAACCTGCCTCCCCAGCCCTCCCCCCCGCCGCTTTCAAACCAGACGCACAGTACGAACCAGCCAAAGGGAACATGACAAGGGGCAGCGAGAGGGTGTGGTTTGACTATTACT
>JAWWEE010000105.1:40339314-40400223 GCA_035221455.1 Xenops minutus | reverse complement strand
CGCGCGCCGCCGCAGGGCGCCCCCCGCGTGCCGCCGGCCCTGCCGGCCTTCCCGGCCGTCCCGGCCTCCCATCCCGCTCCCGCCGGCGCGGGCAGGCGGCCGGCACCCCGGGGGGGCCGGGCCGGGCGCGGCCAGGTGCGGTGGGAGCCGCCGCACGGCGGGCGGGGACACGTGGCAGCGCTGTCGCGGTGGGATGCGGGGGGATGCGGGAGGCCCCTCGGGAGCGGCAGGATGCGGGAGCCCCCGCTGCCTTGGCGCGGGGCCCTCGGCCGGGCGCTGGCACCAACAAAGGGCCGCTGCGGCCGCGGGAACAAAGAGCGTGCGGGCGGGTCCCGCCGCGGCCTCCCCGCGCTGAGGCGGGCGGCAGTGGCTGTGGCAGTGGCGCTGCCCAGCCCTCCCGGCCCCGGGGCCGCCCCGGGTCAGGGCAGGCCGCTCGCCCCCTCCCCGCGGGCCCCGGTCGGCTCGGTGTGTCCCGGCACGGACGCGGCAGCGCCGCTGCCTTCGGTCACCTCTGCCGGAGCGCCCCGCCAAAGGAATGGCCTCAAAAGGCTGTATTGGCAGAATTCCAGCGTTCATCTGCACGGTTCGAGATGAACCGGAAAGTCAAACAATCAGATACGTTGTAGTGGATTTGGGATGTGTAATTTTTGTGTGGTTTCTCGCGAAACGTGCCGGTTTGCTGCAAGAGGCATCGCCCATTGTGTAGACGCTGGAATCCAGTCCAGCTCGGGGGGTTTGGCTTTGTTTTTTAACCCGCTGAAGTAAGTAATGCATCCTCATACTTCAGCGGTGGTTACTGTGCATTGGGCATCCTCTAAAACTTGGTCCTTAAACAATCCTATTTGAATTCGGTTGTCCAAGTGCGTATCTTTTTTTGGTTTCTTCAAGTGGTTAAAAAGGGGAAATACTGTTTCCTTTTATTGTACCTAGCAAAGTATTTCGAGTTCCTCTTTGTTGAGGGAGTTCAGAGGAGTGAGTTTTGCTGATGAAGTTTTGATTTGTCTGAGTTTTTTGAAGAAGGCGACTCCTCAGAGACAACATTAAGCAATTAAATTATTGTTTTTACCGAGCAGTATTGCTCCTGTATAACTACCAGCAGTTCTGGTTTTGCAGGTGACGGTCAGTTATACTTTTGCCCTGCATATGTAACTGTGCCATATTTGGGCTTTACAGTTCCAAGGATAGAAGAGATCCTGTTTTTTGGGTCCTGGACCTTGGGAGATGCTGAAAGGTCTTCTGAGAGCCTTTGAAGAACTTGCAGGACACAAAACCTCAGGTTCTTGTAAGACCATCATACTAAACGTATGCTATATTCCTACCAGAAGTAAAGTGTAGAGAAAAGGCAAAAACATAACTCTTTTACATTAAAGGGAGGGGTAGGAAATATACTGATTTTTTTTCCCGTATCTATAAAATGTGTGTTACCAGCTACCATTGGATGTTCTGCAGTGCCTGCCAGAAACCATGTGAAATCTGTGATGTGATAGTCCACAGGCAGAGAGCTGCATGCTCTGTCACAGATGACATTTGCAAAGTGGTGTGTTGATTTGGATGCTTGCCTCTGTCTGGATATTGGTGCAATGGGATTGTTCAGTTCACAGGGTGAGAAACAGTGGCTGGACTGCTTCAGGAGTAGAAAGGAGACTTTTAGGTACAGGGTGTGCATAGATCACCATTTTTCTGTTACAAGCTACATAGATAAAATTGTTTTTCCTGGGGAAAGGAGGAGCTCGCTCTGGGAAAACTGGCTACTGAAAGTAGTTCATTTAGCATTGCTGGCATGCCTGGGTTTTCAAATGCCAAGGAGCACTAGGAATAAAATTATCACTGTGCTGGACCCACATGGTCTATATAATCAGCTGTGAATTTATTTATTTCTAATTTAACTGCACCTAGTCAGAATTTTTAAACCATAGCTAGACTCCAGCCTGGATACAAACAAATGTCTCAAATTGAACAGAATTGGAGCAGGCTTATAATGTTTAGATGTCATTTCTCAGAAATCCCAAGTGACTATCAGTCATTTCTGTGTGGCAGGAGCAATGGAAATGCTACTGATGGTCATATACCAACAGCAACTATGCTGCTGATTAACTCAGCCATGACTGGACAGTGTTGAAGCAGCACTGAAAGCAACCAGGCCCTACTGTACCTGCTGAACAAGTTGTTGGCATCAACAGTCAAATGACAGCAACTTTGCTACAGAATCAGGATTTAAGAAAAGTCATAATGAAGACACAAATTTAACTGTCTGAGTGAACCAGCAGGACACTATGCTTATGGAGATTGTACTGTGGGAGATAAAGCATAAGCCCTGATTTCCTTGGAAATGCCAGTGTGCAGGGAACTAAAGTATGAAATTATAGTGTACCAACTAGTTTGCAGTGGAAAATGTGTGCTATTTCACTTGCAATCCCTGTTTTTTTCATCGGGCTATTGCAATGAGAAGTAAAACAGCTGCTGTAAAGCCTGGAGAGTGGCATGATTTCTGTGAACAGTTGTTAAAAAAAAAAATAAATATATTTATCAATGGAAAGAATTATACACATAAAACACATTATAAACAGGATTGTGTGTTTGAGCTACCATTAAGGCATTTTCCATATAAGGTATTGCATAAAGTTATTTGAAACCATTAAAATAAATTTTCCTCTCTATTCTTTCTGATATTTTTATCCTTTACATAGTGAGAAGAAAGAATCCTATTTGAGGAATTTCCAGTTCAGGCCAGCATTCCTGTAGGTCTGACTGAACCTGCTGGAAGAGTTAGATTTAAGTCTTTAACTGATCACATGCTTGATAAGAAATAATAGGATAAGCAAAGCAAAAGAATGGGAAACAGAAACTGCTTTACTTGCTAGTGATAATACTTTATTTTTTTTAATTTATTTCCTTACTGAGCAGCGTTCTTTTCTTTTTTAAGGTGCTAAAGATAACTAAGCTACCATAAGACATTATTCTGATTGTTCAGCACTCAATGTAAAATACACATTTTGCAGAACAAATAAGATGAATGCCCTTCCCTGTAGAGCTTGCAAGCTGAATTTTGTCAGAGGTGAGACTACCAATGAGAAGAGAGACCCATAAAGAAGAAACACAGATGCACAAGGAGGCCTTTACAATCCTTCCCATTCCCTGAGACGTCAAGAAGTGTGGTGCCCATGTGGTTACCTGCTGCAAGGGTCTGTCTGCTGTCTGTGCAGCTTCTCTCATTAATCACCATGGCATACATCTGTCCCTGGGGGAATATGATGGTTATGAGCAACAACGTACAGGATCCCTTTATTTCTGCTCCTTGGCTAGTGCAGTTCAGACAGACAGTTCTCTTGCATGGGGAAGGTTTGTGTGAAGGTAGTGTCGTGCTCTGCTGGTCTCCTGGCCACTTGCCAGACGTCCATATGGTTGCCAGAATGCAGCATTAATTTTCTGAAGCAGCATGCATCTGAGATATAGTGCTACACTGTGTAAGTCAGCACACTATTGAAAGTTATAAATTCATAGATAAGACTGAAATAACTAAAGTAACCTTTCTTATGGCTTCCTAACCGTGCATGTGTTTTTAGAATAGAAGTATCGGAGCTGTAATTTTGCATAATGCAGTGCAAAACCGTAGGTTAGAGCCACATGAACAGTGCAAACCTGGGTCATCAAGCTGCAGTCCCCACACAGACGACACACCCACTGAGGAAAATAAATTAGCTGGAATAAGGATTGCAGCGCTGAACACTAAACACACATGAGTCAGGGAGGGAAACAAAGTTTTTCATTGCACCATTATCTCACCTGCATGAATTGCACACACCAAAGTATCAATTTCATAGCCTAATTGGTAAACAAACATAGTACATATAGGCTATGTGGGCAAATTCATGCTGCATGAAAAATCTTTAATATATGTTTAGATCCTGCTTTTCTTAGTGTATGAATACAGGAGCTTATGTTTAATAACCTTGACCTCTTTAAAGTACAAGTAAGAGGGAAAAACAGAGCAAGTGTGGCAAGTTATGTAATTGGGTTTTGGAAATCTTTAGGTTTTTCAGTTCAATTATCCTTGCTCTATTTTTAGGGAGAAGGGAGTACAAAACTGTATAAAATGGCAGCTATCTTAATAAATTATCTTACTTTTTTGGTTTATAGATGGATGAATTACAAAAACTGCCAAGAAACTTCCCTTAAGGAAGATGTTTCATTTTTATTATATAGAAGATCTTTCACAGGAATTTACTAGTAAACACTTCTTGGGTCAAAACCTCTCAAGTTATATTTGTACTAATGAAATAGACAGTGTAAGAACCTTTCTCTAGCCCTCCAACCAATTGACTTAGCAAGACCCCCTCCATGGTTTTAAATTGGTTTACCTCTAAAACACTGGCTGCATGCAAATTGCCTGCTGCCACATGCTGACTCCTAGTCTGTGCCCAGGAGTTGTCTTTGAGCTTTCTGTTTCACAGCCAGACCTTGCTAACCTTTTAACTTACAGATAGTTGGGCACGAATGAGTGGATGTGGATTCTGAAATGGTCCAGGGGGCCATTCAGCAGCCGAGAAAGAGGCTGGAAGCTCTTGTGCATCTGGCTTCAAGGCAAGGTACTCAAGCATACCTGTGTTTGTAGGTTCAGAGCATGGATGGCCTTCACACTATTTTCACTGAAGTGTGCTGTGATGCACATTCAGCAAGATAGATGAGAGTCTGACTGTCTTGTAGCATGTGAACAGTCATGTTGACTTCAGCAAGATGTATGTTTGTCCTCAGATGTACAGCTCGTGGAAATAAGAAGTACATGGGAAGAGGGTCAGGTCTCAGTTAGAGGTTAGCTGTAAATGTCATCCTAATACAAGAATATCTGCTGGATCCATCCTCACACAAATACCAAATGCTTTTCTTGGAAACCCTTTTTATTCAAAGAATGCTTTTCTCAATGTAGAGGTATTGAGGAGAAATTTAAAGGCTGATACACACATTAGATTATAAGATGTTCTCCTCTGGCCTTATCCCATATAATTTAAAATGCAATCACTTAAAAGTTCAGAGCTGCTGCAGGTATGAAAAAAAACTTCCTGATAGGTGGGGTTTTATTTAACCACAGATCTCTGCTTTAAAGTATTTTCTTCTAAGCTGCTGTGTTGTGAAAGATGAGAAATTGGATGACCACAAGAAGGGAAAGAAACACATTCTATGTAAAATTGTCAACTGGACGATGTAAATAAACTGACATCTCCTGTTTCCAGAAACTTAGATAATCTCTCTGTGGTATGCAGCATTTTATCTAAAAATGGTAAAAATTCTTAGATAGACGTTAGTCATTTCTTTTAAGTTGAGGGTAGCTCTCCAACCAGCAGTCCAAATTGGGCTGTTAGTTACAACCGGGTGTAATCATTTCAGGGCTCTTTGAGCAAGATGTAGTGGGTATGTGATCATGTAGTTAACCTCTTGCCATTGGCCAACCATACTCTCCACTCTCTAATTACTTGACTGAAAAAATAATGCCACTCAAAACATACATTATATAGAAAATTTAAAGAGCATTAATTTTAATCTGTCTTCACACACATGGCTATAACTTGAACATACATTTCACATGGTAGCAGAAGTCATTTGGCCACATCTGAGGAGTTTTTCTGAAAGTTTGATTTAGAAGCAAACTATGTCAGCATGCTATTGGCTCTTTTGGTTTTCTTTTACTTTTTTAGAACCAATCCAAAAGTACCAAAAGGATTTTCACTTAGAAATATACAGTGAGCTAAGAATATAATGGCTATTCAATTATTTGGTCCAGCAACTGCTATTTTAACTCATATAATATGCGTATAAGTTCTGCATGTGGAGAGCTTTAGCCCCAAAACAAATACTTCTGGAAGCTTGTAAGTGAAAATGTTGGTGTAAACTTGTGAAATGAAAGTGCCTGCTTAGTAAAAAGAAAATCAATATTTCCCTCTGCAAGTTTTCCTTAGTAATGATTCTGCATTTTTGAAGTCTTCGTCCAGAACAAGTATGGAATAGAAGTGGGGTTTGTGTGTATGAATGAAAAGCAACAGAAAGCATCAGGGAACTCCTCTGTAGAAATCTGCAGTGGGTTATATTAGCTAACATAAATTGTGTAAAAGTTAGACCGAGAGGGTAATGGAGAGAGCAACTGACACCTATCTTGTGAGAGATTAAAACCTAATTTTATGTGGGTACAGAGAAGTGAGATGAATCCTTCCTTGAGAATAATGCTGCCGCCCCTCAGTTTCTTCAAAGCTTCAATCTTTCCATTGTGACATAGGCTTCACCTCCAAGCTCTCCATTGCTTTAGCCAATGATTTAGCCTGATTTTTGTATCAGGCATGGTACCACTGTATTGGTCATCTCATTTACACAAAGGTGAGTTGCTCCACTCTGTTAAACCAAATGTATCAAACTCAGTGAAGGACATGTTTTTCAACTGATGAATGTCACAGCTCTGTCCTGCCCAACTGGATAAAGAAGGACATAACTGTGGGGGGCATATTAGGAAGTGTATTTACATGACAGAAATAGAGATACTTGGGCTACATTTTAAAGTGTGTCCTTTTCGGGTGGCTAAACTTGTCCATGTGAAATTCTTATCTGTCTCACCTCCTAGACAGCTAACTGTGATGTCTGTGCTCAGCACTGCATTTACCAGCATAGGAATACTCAATAATTGCACTTTGAAATAATAGAGCTGTGTCTCTTCTGAGACCAACTTTTAAGACCAACTTGTGCCTTTTTTTTTTTTTGTCCCATGCCACTCCTTGATTGTGAAAAGACACAGCCATAATCACAAAGATACCTGGTACTTCCTTCAGACCTTTCTAAATTCACTACAGTCATGAAGCTTATAAAATACTAGTCTATGGATAAGGCACTTGGTGTGCTGTGATCTCTGTTTGCTATGTGAACCACAAACCTCACATTTTTACAAGGTTTTCCACGTCTTTCCCCTTTCTATCTGGTCATTGTGTTCCTTTACTCCTTACTGTATTTCAGTATGTGCTGAGGTTTGCATATGACTTTGAGGCAGGGACCATTTACCTGTGCACATGTGAAGCAGTTATCACAGCTCAAGACAGCAGGGGAAAGATGCATCACCATATGATAAATATCAAAGCTTTCTGGAAAGCAAGTGTGACTACCAGAGCCTGGTACAATAATCACTAGCATTTTGTATCCTTGGCTCTCTCTCCCATGAGTGCAATTTTGTACAACAGGGAATGGAAAAAGCAGACCATCTCTTGGCAGTACAGTCAGGCTGACACAATAGCAGCTACACCTTCCTGTTAATGACCCTCATAGGTCATTTAAGAAATGTGTGTCATTACTTAATGTTATCCAGCAAGGCCCTGTGGGATCTATTCACTTAAGTGAATCTTAAAGACAGTATACCTTGTAAGCACCTTCAGGGTCAACACCTTCCAGACACACTTTCCCATAGGCAGTTTTTCTAAGTGCAAAATGTATTCTTACATTGTTTTCACATTGTAAAAGTGCATTTAGATGTTACCAGACAAAAAAAGAAAATCAAACCGTGAACAGTTTGGAGTAGATCTGACATAAGCAAAGTACGGTTTTCAAGGCATATATACCAAGGACTTTTTTTCAGATCCAGCCCTGCACACTAGTCAGATGATAAACCAAGAATTCAAAGATCAGTGTAGACAAAGATTACGGAGAAGTACAGCTCTCTCTCTGGGTGAAGGATCTCCTGGATCACATTACTTCTACATTTCAACATGGGAAGATCACTGCTTTCTCTTTTTCTGACTAAAGTTAGAAACACATGCACAGAAATAGGCACCTAGATTAATGACCTGTTTTCCACAATGCCATAAATTCTCAGTCATCAAAGGCACCTTTGAGTCTTCATTTATGAATTTAGACCACAAGGCTTGAAAAATATGTCCTTTGCCTTCCAATAACACGGATCCAAATATGGGAATTCAACAGAAAGGCTCTGCAAAAGTGCTTCACCTGACATGGTTACAGCAAGTGTGTACACTACTGCTTAGTGTGACAAATCACCAGTGTCTGGAGGCTCTGCTCTGAAGCTGGGGTGTGCTGCCCGGTAGGTTTTCCCTGCCAGGGGTCCTGCCTGCTCAGCCCTGGCCCCAGAGCACAGTGGAGATCAGCTGCTCTGGGCCCATCTAAGTTGTTGTTGCTGTCATGTATTTCCATGGGGCTGCACTGGCCCATTTGTGTGTCACTAGCAAGGATGTTGTGAGAGCCCAGAGCTCGGCAAAGCTCACCGAGCACAATGCTGAGTCAAGGGATCAGTCTGGGAGGCCTCTTTGCTGTCAGGGTTATACTGGTAGCAGTATTTGACAGCTAGGGCAGTGTAGTCATCCCAGGACATGGGCAGTTCAGCATGACTAGGGTGTTTTGAAATTTCCAGCATGTGCTGTATTTCTATGCAGTTACTGACCCCAATCTGATACCAGAATTACCATCTTGTGAGAAAGTAGTGTGGTGAGGTCACAGCTCCTTCTCATTGTGAATTTTGATTTACAGTGGACTAAAAAAACATCATCTGCTAAGGAGATGTGATATAAAATGCCCTGCTGCTGGCATGGACTGTGACACAAGTGCCACAGTGCAGAGGGAGCCATAGAAAAACTCATCTATATGAGGCAAAATCAGCAGCAGATTTGTTTTGGCTTGTTTAATGCAAACTGTAGAATTTAATTCAGCTGGTCTTTAGATTAATTCAGTGACTTACACTTGGTGAAGTCCCATCTTTCATAACGACTTGAACTGAAGATGGCAAGAGACAGAGGATAAAGAACCTCATGGGGTTTGTTCCAGACGTTAATCATCCTTGCTGCTGAGAGGTGTGTCATATTCCATGTGTCCAAATCCAACTTCCAGGCACTAGCACTTGTCATGCTTCTGTGTTTTGTTCAATAGCCCTTCGGTATATCATATTTTCTCCCTTTTAAGACACTCATCTCTTACCTGCTGGTTTAAAAAGATAACAATTTATCTTCTTTTTAATGAGCTAAACAGACAACCCTCTCTCTCACTGTAACACACTTTTTCTTGCTTGGAAGTAAGCACTAAGTCTGTTCACTGCACTTTCAAGCACATCTTGACTTTTCAGAAAGGGAATACGAGCATCCAGCAAAACAATTGTTCTTTCTGGCTGTAGAATTTGGAGCATGGACCAAGTCTTCCAGGCATGAAGGTTAGCTCTGCATAAATCAGGCCATACTTCTCCTATCAAGTTCGTCCTGAACTTCCAGAATTGTATTGTTTCAATTGAGAGTACAAAGCATTACCAAATTAATTTTAAGAATATTAAGTCAACATTCCTTCATGTGCTCAGTAGCTTTCTTTCTAGCCATATGTCTTTTTAACAAACATAAAATATTTTAAGGAGGAATAAATTCTGTCTGCAGTTATACAATTAATTTCATTCCTTAAACCAGGCTTTTGATGTTTGAAAGTGTAAAAAAGCTTCTAAACACTCACAAATCTCTTTAAATAAATGTATATAGTCAATATTTTTTTCCCATGTCAAGCTTTAGGCCAAGAAATGATGTGTTAAGTTACATCAGGGATGGTGTAAAGTTCAGTCCCAATGATCTTATGGGTTGCTAGTGGAGAAAATACTAAAACATCCCTAAAGAAAGCAGTGGTGGTTGTTACTAGTGAATCACAGATTGCTTGCAAGGACTCTGAAAACTGTGTATACATATGATAAGTCTTTATTGTTAAGGATTATAGGTGATTCTATTATTGTTAAACACAACAGGAACATTATTGCAGGTCAGAGAGAACTGTCATTGTTAAAAATTCCTGTGATCCATAGCATTGCTCAGCAACCAGTTTGAGGGTTTCTGTCTCAAAACAAGCTATAGCACATACACTTCAAGAAGGAGAAACATTACGCAGGGACATGAAATGTGCTTGCAGAAATATTTACAAAATGTTTCAAAGTCCTAGTTACTTGCATTTGTCCCTGGAAAGCAGATATACCAGTGTTACAGCCTGCAGCCTTTCAGCAAGGGGTCAGAAATTGAAACAGATTTAAAAGAAAATAACAATTTAATACTGTCATATACAAATAATGTCCAGAGCTGAAAGGGCTCCATCAGACTGAGCAGAGAAAAAAAAAAGTCTTGAGAAAGTATTATGCCTTTTAAATGTAATTATTTTCCTTAAAGAACATCTTCAAATGACTGCAACTGTCCAGCCTCACTCTGATATCTATACAGCAGCCTGTTGGATTAACTGTACAGGGGATTTAAAAGGGTTATTCCAGGTTTCACACCAGTGGTGGAAAACTAAAATCACACTACACTCAAACTGAATTAAGTAGTTAAGAACACAACCTAACACATTAAAATCACCTTCTCACTACTGATTTAATATTTTTCAAGTAAAGCCACAATGATCCTTAGCCATTAATATAAATGAATTTGCTGTTGACTGTAGCACAACCAAAACTGAGGCTCATTTGTTGTTCAAGATTTTTTACAAAGAGATTTGGCACAGTTAATGCACAGTGATAAAACAAAAACAACATTGGACCTGTAACAGATACACAGAGAAGGGATGATGGTAGAATAAAATTAAACATTGTCCATTTTAGAAGAAAGTCCCCCTTTCCACTCCACTTTTCATTTTTTTATGCTATTTTCCTCCTTCCTTCCTTCCTTCCTTCCTTCTTCCTTTCCTTTCTTTTCTTTTCCTAGCCTTGCCCATTCTTGAAGACAGTTGCATATTTGCTAAGTTCCTCTTTATAAAGAATATAACTCAGTGCATGCCAAGTTATGTCTATGCTTCCATATCTTTCCTGACTGCAGATATTTGGATGAAGTCGGGTGAATTCTTAAATAGAATCTTTAAAGACTTCTCCAGCTGATAACAAGGTGCTGCTGATAACAGAGGCTGCCTTTACTATGGGAAAACCACACTCACTGCAGCTTCTCTGCTGTTAGAGAGGCTCTTACAAAGGGCACTTCAGGGCAAGATCCTCTTCTTGCCGTTCAGAATCAACCCCTGGAAATTATTCTCTTCTTAATTTTGGAGCAATGATAGGAAAACTTTTCCATATGACATGCCTCAATTCTCATCACATGCCAGACCCCACACCCCTTTAGTGGAAAGTCCCACACCAGCTCTGAAGCAAGGTGTTTCAGTCAGCATTTCTGCTGTTCATGTGGTGTCTGTCTCTGGCCCCATGGGGCTGGAGAGGCAAAGGAACCTGATGCAGAGCAGGGGGACAGGCAATGTGCCTCAAGCTCACTGCTACCTCGTCCCTGAGATCTGGGGGATGCCTGCTCCCTCAGAATAATATCAGGCACAGCAAATATCCCTTTGACAGCCCTTTCTGAGGAGAGAGGGCTGAGTAAAAACTGAGGTTGATAAGTCCATCATATTTATCATGCTGTGTTTTCTTACAGGATAACCATAGCACACACATACATGAACAATGAGGAAGGGGAGAAGACACAGCTGGGTGTTCCAGAGTTTCATACTGTGCTGGATTCTCCATTGCCTGACGTTTTCACAGCTGTGCCCCAATCTTGGCACCCACCTTGTTCCTTCACTGAGGTACCTAATGATGTCGTATTCCTTAACAGATGCCTATGCTGCTCCTTAGACAGGACAGAAGGAAATTTGCCTAATACAGAGGGAGATCCTGTCTGATAAAATTTGAATATCGAAGTCAGGTAAACAAGTTCTCTTGTGGGAATACTGCTCTTCTCTGACATGCCCAACCAGTGAGTCTGATTACATTGTTGAAACTGCCATATCTCAGAGTGGGGTGTAAACCTCCTGCATGAGAAACTTCAGTGTCCACTGACTACTGAGTCTGGAGCTGAGGACAGAGCTGAGGAAGGATCGTGACCTCAGTCTGACTTTCTCTTTGACAGACCATTTCAAAACCATGAGCAAGCCTAATAGCTGCTTATGAAAATTAGGGTATGAAAATTAATCATAATGTGCTTCACCTCTTTTCATCCAGCTATCAAAACTGGGAGTGAACACAGAAACTCCTATTGTACAGAGAAGGAAGCAGATGCTGAGTGAATCAATGAAGCAGAAAGAGGAGGCAAACGCCTGACTCCTCCTCCTTATCCACTCATCCGGTATGTCTCCCATAAGTACCTGTCATGCAGCTCTTGGGTGGCATTTGTGAGAGGTGTTAGTAAACACAGCTATTCTTAGCTGTCCCTGGGCAGAGCCCATGGACACCACCCTGGCCTGAATACCTGTCAAGTACCCTAGATATGTCCAGGGACCGAGGCAAGTGCTGGTCCAAATAGTTTCTGTGCCTTGGGGGCTGTGGGGAAGGTAGGAGGGAGGTGCAAGTGCCTTTCCCATACTCAGCAGCAACCTCAGCATGCCACCTGCCCTTCTGTCATCAGATTCTCCCCGAAAGGATTCCGTGAGGACCTCCCCACTCACAGTCTGTTCCTTCAGTGTACTACTCCCAAGTGGAGAGTTTTGTTACAGAGGGAGGTCAACGAAAGTGTGTTTGAATCTCAGCAGCAAAAGCTCCACTTGCACCCTCCTCAGAACAACCATTCAAAGGCAGGACTCCACCACACTGTTGTGACTTACTCAGTAAAAGCTGTATTACAATCAAAGAAAAAACTCTCGAATTTAGGCCCCCAGCAGAGATGAGATCCTAGGAGTTCAGACCCAGGGATCTTGCTGAAAAAAGGTCTGGCAGAGAGGCTAGCAGCAAAGTCCACAATGCCAACGTGGAAGCCAGAATAGATTGCAGAGAGAGAGAGAGAGTGTTAAGGGTTACTCAGATTATATACTCATGTATGTCAGCAGCGCTGGCAATTTGCCTTCTACAGTTTGCCTTGCTGAGTATCAGCTTAAATCCACTTTGTAGCTCCCTAAAAAATGAATGCATTTTCTTACAGAGCTTTAAAGAAAAACAACACAAACTCAATACGAATTGACCTGTCCTTTAGACAGGAAGAAATCAACGTTATTTTGATACTAAATTCAACATAAATAATTCCTTTAGCTATATATAATAGTACTCTGACTTTAGCTATTCGATAGGCAAAACCTTAGCCATATGGATGAGAACTGAGAGAAGTAATTAGCAGCAGAGAGGCAATTTTAACAATTTTGTGTTTGATTCTCATGGAGAATTTAATATATCAGTCACATTTTCTAAACAAAAAAATTTTGGCAGTCCTGTGGAAAGTATGTATACAGAGAGACTCACTGTCTTGCTTTCACCTAAGCTTGTTTTGATTCAAAGAGATAATATATATTAGTTATTTTATGATGTTTTTTAATTTAGACTTTTAGCTGGTACAAGTCAGTGTGCTTTCAGTGATTCAGGTCTCAATTAAATTCACCAAAGTCAATGCAATGCACTGCAGTGAAGCTAAAGTGATTTACACTTGCTGAAAATCTAGTGAATTTTTTAAGCTTCTTTTGTAGTGATATAAATACAGCGCAAAGTCAATGTGAAATCATGGATACATAAGAATTTTAATACTTGGCTGTAACACATATGTATGTGGCAATGTAACTAAAAATGTATGAATATGTGTTTTACTCCCCACTGTTTGTCACAGGTTTAATTTAAGGGAGTACAACTGAGTGATCTGAAGTTCACTCATTCCTTATGAGTGCCACTTCTGGTACCACTGTGTCTGTAGATAAAGGTGGGTCCTTACACAATACTCATGTTCCCTCTGTGTTGTGATGAGAATTGTAGCTCAGTCAGATGTGGAAACTCACATAGATATGACCATCAGCTCCAGGAGTTGTCCATCAGCCTAGGTTTCCCTCTGTTCTGACCGTTGTAACAGCCCTAGTCAGAGCCTCCTGGCTTACCCAACCCCTGGAGTATCAAATACCCCATCCCTATGCCTTCTGGTGGAGGAAGAAGAAACATAAAAATAAGGAATATAGATTTAAAAGTGAGGGACAGTAGGACAAGAATTAGTCAAGGCAAGAAATGCAAGGTAAAGCATATAGACCAAAGAGGCGTGGGCAGAGATAGAGATGGCAAACTGTGTCAGAGCAGAGACCAAAGAAATAAGAGTAGTTTCTAAGCAATTGTAGGGAAAAGTTTTCACCCAAATCCAAGTATTAGAGCTTTGAAACTGTCTCTGAGTCGTAGCACTGGTACAAGAATATTTGTAGCACTAGTAGTTCTGTCTACAGCATGATTTAGCTCTGGTTTTCAGGACAGACAAATAATTAGTTGTCATTTATGCTTCTATTCCTTTCTAAGAGTCACCACAACTATAATGTTTTATGCCTTGTTAATCACATTCATCAGCACAATGTTTATTTTCCTCTGTTTGCTCTAGCTTTGGACAAAATGTGGCTTGCTATGGGATGCAAGGAGAGAATGATGTAAATGTCTGTGTGGATTCATGTAAATAATATTTTCTACTGCTGGTGATATTGCAAGATGAGAACATTCCTATGAACACAGCTCCCACTGGAAACAACACAATGGAAGAAACTTTTACAGTATTTGCTATATATTTCAACCATTCTCTTCTATCAATGAGAGGGAGCTGTGAAGTCCAGAGTTCTGGCAAGGAAGATCAGCTGAAGGAATGCAAATCTGCTATATTCGGCTTATTGCCTTACGTAAATTTAACTACTGAATGGTTTTAAAATACTTATCCCTTACAAGATGAAATTTTCAGTTGACAAACAGCTTGACTCGGAGCCCATTTGTGTGGTAGTAAAACATTGTATATCAGCTCTTTCTGGGAAAAAAAATCACCACAGTGAAACTTGTTGTTAGAATAAACAAGCTAAATATTTCTGATGGGCAAATGCTTGATGATGAATGTTTATCTTAGTTCCTTTCAAGTAGCAACTTCTATTTTTACTCTGAACTTTCTCTAAGCTAGTGACACAATGTTATCTCAAGACCTTTCAGCCAGATAAGACCATGCCAGTTTCCTCAAAAATGGTTGTCTGTCTATGGATTTTGTACTTAATTGCGTTATGGAGGCACTGTGGGAAGAAGAACACTGACTATTTAAATTACTTTTTAAAGCAGAATTCTTAAAAGTTGATTTAGTTAGGGAGCTGACCTGAAAGTTTTGGGTAACTTACATGGCTTCAAGATAGGCCTCATACCAGATTTGTCTAAATACTTTGGACAGATTCTCTGGAAAGCAAAAAGAATCAGCCCAAAATGAAAAAGGAAAATGAATGTTCTAAAACCTCGGTGACCGTCTGCCTTGGGCAGAGAAAAGTCACAGCACTAAAAAGTACCCCTACGAGCTTGTGGCTAGTCATCTTGAATGGAACAAAAGCCTGTTCAAGAGATGCGATGTCCAGCAGATCACCATCTGCCTTACTGGCTGCAGTCCTAGGTTTTACTTTGTACAAATCCAGAAGCCTGAAAGAGTTGATATGTACTCAGGCTTCAGCTGTCTTTAGAAATTTATTATTCCTTTTTTTTTGCCCTTTATTCTTCTATGCTGTGAAATGCCGTGGTGTTATTATATTCCTTAATCTGATGTGTGAAAACAGGCATATCGAATGCATGCATATGAGCATGTCAAGTCAATCTAGAGAAGGCTTTGCTGTTTGAATAATATTTTATAAAGTTGGTTTTTAGAGTATATTGTATGTTTAAAAGTCTGAAAAGAATCAATTATCTACAATTCTTGGTAAAAAAAGTTTTCAAACTTCTTATAAAATTGATAAACATCTCTGAGGGGAGAAGCGGGGAAAGGCAGCAACTAGATTCTCAAGGTTGCCAATATGATTTTCAAAAGCACAAAGAAGGCTGTCTGTTTAAGTGCTCAACCATTCAGCAACATAATTCTAAGAAGAAAGCTTTAATCATCATCCCTGAGACAATCAGATTGTCAGACAGTAGTTCTATTTCAGCACATGGAAGGTTAACTTTTTCAATCACAACTTCACAGGCGCTCCAACTTTCTAAATAGAGGACTTCCCTCTTCTTTTTAAAATGCGTAAGGTAAGATCTGATTATTTTTGAAGTTATTTGACTAAATTCCTATATAATATTGAGGCTCATCTGAGTTTGGTATGACATTTGTAATTAATTCTAAATTATTAGATTAGATTAGATTAGAACAATATTTCATTTTATCATTTGTTTAAGTGCTTGAATTAATGAATAGAGTAGACACTGAGTTCCCTTTCTTGCAGCACTTGGGACCTATTAGGCTCTCAGTCAGTCAGCCTAAACACCTGACCAGCTTTCCTGATCTCCATCCAATTTCCTAGGACTTTCCCACCTACTGCATTGTGCTGGTTGAACTTATCTGTCATTTTTAAGGCTGATTAAGAACAACAAAAAGCTCTGATTTAAAATATTTAAATGTAAGATCTTCTGCATTAGGCTGAAGATTGCTCAAGGCTCTCAGGAACAGACTGAAACTGCACCTAAGCTGTGGACAGAGAAGACATGCCAAACCCACCAGTGTTTGGAGGCAGTGTCCAGCCGCCCATCCATGCATCCATTGACATGGCAGTGAAATTGCTGGGGACCAGTGTAGATGTATGAGGTTGGCTTAGCCACTTACCGTGGTGTGACTCACAAAGTTTCTTGCTCACTGCCTCTGTTGTCGTGTTTGTGATGCTCATGCAACAGTCCCTCCGCTGCTGCCATTCACAAAGGGAAGTCTTGAGCAAGTCAAAATCTGTAAGGCTTTGCTTTCTGCTGCTCAACTGGAAGTCATTCAGAGCTGATTAATGACTAGCACAGGGCCAGGTATAGTGGGCATGGGGAAGACGTCTAGAGCGTTACATTCTCAGGCATCATTCCTCAGAACAGTCCACCCTTGAAACAGAGACTGAGGTCTGTTGTCCTTACTCTTCTATGGGGATGATGACAGCTGGTAGAGAGGTGGCAAGAAACAGAGGGCAAGAAAATCTCCCAGTTGGTTGTGAGGGGAATATCAACAAAAGACTTCACTGAATCTTAACCTGAGGAAAGAGTTTGCAGATAAATCTGGTGCTGCTGGATTAAATGGGAAAGACACTCTCCAGATGGAGAGCCTTGCTGCAGATCACCTGTCCCCTAAAGCAAATGATCTTCCCTTTGCTTGCTCAGGCAGAACCGTGTGTGAGCACAAGCACAGGTATGTTTAATGGCCTTAGCTCCCACAGTGGAGTACAGGATAGACATGAAGAGTGAGATCTAACAGAGTTCAGGTGACTTAAACCAGGATGTATAAAACCTTGCAAATAAACCAATGTTTAGGGGCTTTGTTGCCTGGGGACAAAGTGACTCAGAATGGGACACAGAATGAGGTAGTGGCCACTGTCAGTGTGCTGCTTGCTCCTTGTGTCTAAACCTTGATGGAGAGAGTGCATCTTCTATAGATTGGTGGCTAAGGAAACTGTGAGAAAAGTCTTCACACAGCCAGGGCCTTGCAAGCACAAAAGCAATATACTTCATTCTGCTTAAAGGAAAATCACTCAGTACTTTTTCATTGGCGTGCTGTTATGTCAAAAACTTATAATTTGGGGCATGAATATACAAGTATTCGTTTGATTTTTTATTTGTGTTGATAATTTCCTGGATGAAGACTAGTGTTTCTGGCCTGCTTTATGAATTCTGAATGCCATCTGTATTCCAAAGTATCTAAACAAGGGCTGTTCATTAGATGCACTAAGAAAGTGCTAGTATTTTACAGAAATTGTGACATGCATTTCACTGAAGTGACAGGAAGAGCACACTCCTATTTTTTGGTCCCCATATGTCAGCTACTTTGAGCACCAAGGGGGGAAGTAGAAGGTTCCCAGAGGTTACTTCCAGCTTCAACTGTTCTGTGATTCTGTAACTTGGTGATTTTATGCATAAAACACTGGTTAAGGGAAATGCTGTTTTCCAGCCATGTTTCATTTCAGCCTTAATCTGTTTGTACAACTGGTTTTGGTTCTAAATTGACATCAAAACAAAGATGCTGATGCAAAAAGAAAAATAGATAGGATACTTTCACAATTTCTGAAGAGAGTAGAAATGAGAGAAATCACAGTTGCCTCAGTTTCACCAAAAGGAGAAGTAAAAACCACAGAGGAAACCATCAAAACCAACTGTGTCACATCTTCCTGTATGTAATTGTTAGCTCTCTTATAGTGAGTACCTGGCACATTTATTTAATCTGATTACCTGTTGGAAGACAGCTGTCAAATACAAACTACCATAAATCATCTTTTGTTTATGATGGAGGTGTCTATCTTCTGTCCTGCTCAAAGCTTAAATTCTACCAATTTTATTAAAAAAAAAAAAAAGTAATTATCTTTTTAATTTTAAAGAAGAAAAAAATGAAGATAAAGAAAGGGTAATTTACAGTCCTTTATATCACACCCGAACTTGGCCATATGTCTTTTCTCTCCAGAGAATTTTATATCTCTCCTCAGTGTTAAATAATAAGAATGACGAATCACATTTTCATCAATTTTAATTTGTCAAAACTGAGATTTTTAATCCAAAATTTGCGTTGCCATATCTTCTGAGATCAGTTTAAAAGATGAGTTTTTTATTCCCTTCTGACTCTTTACCTGCTGCTTGCAGAGGGATGACTGCCAAATTCATCAGCGACACACTGGTGCCCACTGTGCCAGCGAGCTGCAGTGGTCCACAGCCAGCAGCCACTTGCTCCGGCCCCTCCACTGAAACCAGGGTGACCTGCCTGGCCTGAGTAGCCCACTGGGCACTGTGCCATTCCCTCCTCTTCTGGGAGTCCCCACATACCTGGCAGATGTAGGGATTGGTGCAGGGAGGTTTCGTTCTTCCACTGCCGCTCACAGCTCTGAGGTGACCTGCCCAGGCACCTCTTACAGTTTTTCCTTCTGCACACCCTTCATTTCAGCAGCTCCACCTGTGCCATTTCTTGATTAGATATCATTTTTCCATCAAATGAACTGAAAGTAGCACTGTTCATTTGTGCTTTTTCTGGCATGTGCTGGGCAGGAGAAACAGCTTCAATTTTTTCATCTAAGAGCGTGGCCGAAGTGCTGCCTTGCAGTAGTGTGTTGGCATGTGAGGTGCCACTACCAGAGCAAAAAGCTCTCGACTCTCTTGTTGGTCCCCCACATTTACTTGAGGTATTTGCTTGAGGCCTATGAACTGGTATCTTCCAGTTTCTGCATAAGAAGTAAATCTCGACCTATTGTCATCATGGGTTGAAAGAAGGAGTAAAACACGCATGGACTTGTGCTAGGGGCACTCCACATGCCATCTGCACCTTTGCCTCACTGCACAGGTCAGGGACCAAAGACTGGACTTTGCTACTTTAGATAAGGACCTATGAACACGGAAGGTGGCTAGGACTGCACACTTCTGGTGAAAACATGGTCTTCTCTGAAAGCTGCATCACAGTCACAGGAATAGTATGGCTGAAGAAGCACTGTGCTGGGTGATGAATGCAACCAGGAGGAGGAACAGCTTAGACAGAAATCTGTCAGTCCTTTCAATGTGGCATCTATATAGCACTTCTTCTTGACACATCTCTAAATGTCTCTAAGTGCTTCCCTGCCTTTGATTCCAGATCCTTGTCTGCTCTCTTTTTTCACACCTTGCTATCAACCTTCCAGTAAAGGAGGATCTGCACTATGATGACTTCCAAACACAAGACTATTTTTAAAGGTTGAAGAGCAATAGAGCTTCTTCTAAGACATACAGGAGTGCAAGGCTTTGAGTTATTAAAATGTGCCTTTTTTTTTTCCTGGGTGTTTTTTTTTGGGGGGGGGGAGGGGGGTGGGAGTGGGTTTTTTTTTGTTTGTTTTTCTTTCTGAGCATTCTGAGTGTTCTGGTAGCTTTCCTTTGAGGTCTGTAGTGCCATTGGGACTGGACACGAGCCAAAGGGGAGTGCTGAGGGCAAATTGCCTGTGCCCTTTCCTCCTGACTGTGAAATAACATCCACGCATTGCATTGCTGCAGTGATGGCCACTGCCTGGGAAGAGGACACAGTGACTACCAAGCAGATGTGGGAATGGGAAGGCAGGTGAGAAGATGCACAAATCTCCCTGGTGCTGATCCATGAAATGCATAAGGCTATGGGTCAGATTTGAACATGCTCTCCCCAGCATCCCTCTCTTGGGCTTCAGCTCTCAGTAGCTGTACCCTGCTGTGCAGACATAGCTCTTTCTGCATGCTGATGAGCAGTGCTGAAGACAGATGTGCCTGTCTCCGGGCTGCATTCTGGCTGGGCTCTCGTCAAGTGCAGCAGGACATACTGGAGGCTCACGGCTTTCAGTGGGTGTCCACCAGCATGCTGCTGCCCATGGTCCCACTGGCTGTCACCTCCTGAGGTTACACACATGCACCACTGCCATGCAGAAGACTGTTCAATCACACCAGCAAGAGGGTCACTACCCAACAAACAAGCTATTTGCTCATTTGTAGGGGTTTTTTCCCACCAGGACTTGTGCCCTTACACTGGCAGCCACAGTGCAGGTCAGCAAAGGGGTTGTCAAATCACAAGCGCTCCAAAGCACAGACATTCACTGTCTTATTCCTCGTACTGTAGGAATGCCTGCTTTTAACTCTTGCCTGTTCTCACTCTCATCTGGTTACTCTGGTGCGCCATGACTTGCACATCTGAGCAGCCCCTGAGGAAGGGCTCAGGACTGCATATCAGGTTTGGGCTCAGGTACCTGTGGTCTCCTGGTCTGTGCTCATTGACAGTCCATCTGTTTTTCCTGGGAGCTGCTGTGGGCATGAGTGGCAGGAGACGAGGAGAGCCCCTCCCTCCCCCAGAACAGAGGACAAAGACAGGTGGCAGTGAGAAGGGAGACATGGTAAGCACAAGTTTCACCAAGACCGTGGTGTGGTGGGTTGACCTTGGCTATGCACCAGGTGCCCAGGAAGCTGCTCTATCACTCCCCATTCCAGATAGACAGGGGAGAATAAGATGGAAAATGACTTGTAGGTTGGGATAAGGCAGTTTAGTAAAGCAAAAGTGAAAGTCTGCATTCACACAAGAGGAGAATAACAAGGTTTATTCTCTACTTCTCATTAACGAACAATATTCAGCCACTTCCTGGGAAGCAGTGCTTCAGCACAAGGAGCAGCTGTTCAGAAGGCAAAAATTGTTAAATAAATGGCCCCTGCTTCCTCCTCCTTTCTTTAGCTTTTACATCTGAGCTGACATCATAAAGTATGGAATATCCCTTTGGTTAATTTGGGTCAGCTGGCCTACTTGTGTCCCCTCCCAGGATTTTGCCCTCGACTGTGGGGGGAGGAATGTTGAGAGACCATGGTGATGCTGTGCCAGCACTGCTCAGCAGTAGCCAAAACACTGGTATGTTATCAACACCTTTCTAGCCACCAATGCAAAGGACAGCTCTGTGAGGGCTGCTATGGGGAAATGAACTCCATCTCAGCCAGACCCAATACACTCGGTGACAAACAAGTTTGTGATGCAGGAGAGCAGGGTAGCAAAAGGAGAAAAAGGAGAAATGCTGGCAAATGGAGAAATGGGGTAAAGGAAGAGCAAAATGGACAAGAGAGGGAAAGGAAAAGCTGATGAGAAGGAAGATAGCAATAAATAGCATTGTGAAATAAGTAAATATCAATAGCAATCTGCTCAGGGTACTGGGCAATGGATGATGAACTTGCAATCAATTAAAGGTGATGAACAAGCTATGTATTAGTTTCAGCCAGCCAGCACACAATAAATCAATAGCAATGCAGAGCTGGAGAATAGGGAGTAATTCTAATAGCAGACAGATACCTCATATGTTTCTTCTTGGTGGGATGCTCCTAGAAGGACCATAAACCTGCATGCATGTGGAAGTCGTGGATGCACGAGGAAAGGAAGCATGCTGACACACATCAAAGAGGTGTAAAACCAGAATAGCTATCAGGATCCTCATACAGATTCTCTATCAGATTTCAGATGTGCTTTGAATTTGTGCCACACCTTGAGGAACACTACAGAGAGCTGTCCATACAGTTTTCTCCCTCTAGAAGACATTGGCAGCTAAGAGACCGGAGCACTTAGTGGCAAAAGGGTAGCTCTGATAAATAACTGGATTGTGGCTGGGATTTCAAGACTCCCCTCTACCACATACACCCCCACACACCCCCCAGTATATCTGCAGAGAATTGCAACTACCTTTTTTGCTAATCTTGCCCACAAAATAATGTTCAGGTGCTGTGCATGAAATCAATGTAACTGACACAAGCCAAGAAAGCATAACCCAGATGTCCCTGTAACTACGTCATTCTCCCACCTCTTCCCTAAAAGTGCTAGTGTGCATTCTCCAGGAGTTTGAATCTGCGTCCCTTCTAGAACTCAGGGAGTACATAATTAGTCTGAGATGAAATATCTGCTGATCAAGATAAAATACAGGTCATCATTAATACAAGAAAAATTACAAAATCGTTTGCAGAATTTTTTTTAGTTACAAATTTTACCCAGAGGGCCTGACCTGAGCGCCTGAGACACATATTTGAAATGAGGAATAACATCCTATCCCATTTTAGCTTTAATCTGTAACTCCACTGGACTGCTGCCATGCTCCCAGAAGTATGCTAGGTGGCATATGCATGTCTGTTTCACTATCTCCCAAAATGTGTCAAAAAGACACATATTTTATAGAACATGCCAATAGCAACTCTACATCCCATGCCATTCTGCCCTCTTCCCAGACAGCACTTTCATGCTGTGCGGTTTGCCTGCAACCTTCGCAAGCATGCTGGCCCAGAGGAGGCACCTGAGCACAGCACACCCATCTCCTCCCAACCCTCTGAGCACCAAGCCTTGCCATATGCACCAGTGCCAATAACAAATGTGGAAGGGATGGGATATATCATCCAAGGAAGGAAAGAAAACTCAATTAGATGAACAATTTGGCATATGAGCCATAATACATGGCAAGCCTCTGCAGAAGAGAGCAGCAATGGTCTTCTCCCAGTGTGGTTTCCTTGCAATGACCTATTCCAGCTCATCCAAATGATGGGGTGAATGAAGGTTATCTTCAGTTTTGTTGTGTACCATTCACGTTGCATGGCTCCTTTGCATCTTGTGCATGCTTGCAGGAGTGCTTGTCTTTAGTTTGTTGACTTCTAAAGTGCTGAGAAATGCTGCCTGAATACTGAACTGTCTGTGGCAAAGAAGCTGTGCTGTCAGGCTCAAAGATGCTTTAATGCTCTTTTATCATGACGTGTCCTTGAAGCTGCACAAAACAGCTGCTGCTGAACAGTGTCTCAAGACCTCAGCTCACAGGAGTCACTGAATATCTGCCTCACCACCTGCTCTGGCTGACTCTGGGTCAGCAGCGTCCTTTGGCATTTTACACTGAGCAACTTGATCAAACCAGAAAGCCTGAATCAATGCTGTGCCAGTCGGCAGCATGACTGCTGCTCACCACAGGTGCCAGCTGGAATGATACAAGGTGTAACTGGCAGGAAAAATGCAGCCACATTTTTGTTTGCTACTACACCACAGGGTTAAGTTCACCTGGAGGGACATTGGTCCCACATTTTTTGCCAGACCTGGAAGCTCCCAGCACAGGTACTGTTCAGCATTCTAAAAGAATGACCCTGGAGCTGTGAGAGCAAGGGAGAAAATGTGATCTCCCCCTCTGTGTGCTCACAGGCTGCTTTAAATCTGATCCTCTGAAGCACTAAATGTCATGGGAGAGCTATAGGGTGCTTTGTAGTAATTTGTATTTCACATAGTTTTGTGCAATTAAAATAAAAACCAGCAGATCCTTTTTTTCCTGCTCTATGCAGCTGATAACAAACATTTTTCTTGCTTTTGGGGAAAGATGAAAAACATTATTTCTTCTTGAATCCATAGCTTTTTCTCTTGGTGACTAGACCTCTGAATGTGTGTCCAAGGAAAAAAGTAGTGATGTTTTGTGTCTTGTTCCACTATAGAGCTGTATGATGGCATATTGCTTATGAGTTATGCTTAAGGTGCAAGAAAATACTTGTGTGTCAGTAAAGCAGACTGCTATCCCAGTTACAGCTGACTGGTGAATGACAGACTGCAAAAGTACAGAAGAAAAGGAGAATGATGTGAGCCAGGAATTAGGGACTCCTTTCCAGTGCCAAAGAAATGAAACAGAAAGGGGCAGTTGGTGGCCCAACACAGTGAGTTGGAAGGCCAGAGCATGGCCTGGAGTAGAAAAGGTGGCTTTGCAAAGTTATAATTTTTTGGATTGTACTTTCTGCCAGAGTCCCTCAGAACAGGGGAAGAAAGAAGGAAAAAGAAATATTCTGTTTTCCCTATTAGAGCCTTGATATATCTCCTCAGGCAGCATCGTCCTCCTTCTTGGCAGTCAGATCTTTTTTCTCTCCCAATAAAAGGGCCTCTGGAGAGCAACTAAGAAGAACAACTTCACTAGAGTAGCTTAGGACAGCACGTGCCGCCCTACATGGCCAGATTGAAATCTGAACTTCTGCCCCCTTCCATGCGCATGAGTTCATATTTTGGCAAGTCTGTAGAGTTTCTAAACAATTATATGTTTAGTTGACTGGTATGAAAGGGGAAGCCACTCCAGAACGAGTAAATAAGATACAGAGATAAGTTTCTTGAGAAATTAAGGTCTCAATGAATACACAAATATACAAAGGATGTATAAATAAATTACATCTATTAATAGTATACTTGTATGCCATTATTCATAGTAGTTTTTTTCTCCAGTTACTTTTAAAAGAAAGTCTTTCCATAAGCATATTTTCCTTGACTCTGTTCAGGATGGCCAACACAATTGTGCATTAGAACACAGAAGAAAAAGATGCTGCTTCCCTACGGTAAAAATAAACTTTTCTGTATAGTGTCTCTCTTTTTAATTCAATGCATTCAGAAAAGTTATTAGTCTCATTAATAATAAAAAAAATTAATTTGCCCTGTTTTACTAGTAGTGAGGAACAGCCTCAGTTCCCAGTGTAGTTCAACTTCTCTCATTGTCCTGGACACCAGAGCCCACAGCTACTGTGGGGGCAAATGGGAAAGGAGCAACCAAAGGAAGCTGCAGCCCTCTGTGCTTCTCAGCCACTCCATTAGGATGCCCAACTCAGAGATATTCTTGTCTTTTTGTCTTGTTTTTGAAATATAAACCGGAAAAAAAAAAATCTGTGTGTGTTATAACACCCTGTAGATGTGTAGGTCTCACTGGTCTATTTTGACATGTGGATGGTGCCTTACGCGCAATGCTCCCCTGCAATAGGAGCCTCAGCTGTGAAGGCAGTGACACTGAGGCACAAGAAGCTTCACAGATCATTTCAAAGTGGACTGGACTGCACAAGGGATCAGGTCAGCAGTGAACACCTCTCAGGAGCCTAACACAGATGACTTGCTCCAGGGCACACAAGAAATCAGTAGCAAAACTGCTACTGAAACTTAGAGTACCAAACTCACATCCATCTTCCTAACTGATCTTTTTCTGGCAAATACTAGAGCAATACATCATTAATTGGAAGATGATGGCTAGGGATTTTCAGAGTACACTCTTCATTACTGTAATGTTTCATGGTTTGAGTTCCAGTTTGAGACAGAAGGTCTGATTTTCAGAAAAAAAAAATAAACTCACTTCCTGATTAAACAGACTCTTCAGATTCTCTTGAAGTGGATACTTCAAATGTGAGACAGCCAAAATCACTAACTCGTTTTGCAAATCTTTCTGCCTTGTAAGATTTCAACCATCGTTTGCCTTAAAGAAAAAAAGAAAAGAAGAAAAAAGAAAAAAACCCCACCAAACAGAATTTCATTCATTTTAAGAAGCTTATGATGTCACATGTGAAATGTCAACAGATAGGAACTTAGACTAATCCCTAAAAGATGACCTACTTGAAGGTGTTTGACAGACCAGGCAGTCTCTCTATACTGCACCAGTGAATGACATTTTTATGAAGGCAGATTTTAAATGCATCAGATTTTGTGCTAACCAGCTGATTTACTGTCGGATCAAAGTTTGATTTCCTAGTCTATCATTTAAGACAGAGACTGTTAAAGACACAATAGTCTCGATAAACTGCCTACAGACCTGAAGCTTTGACATTCCTTTAATTCATTTTATCTGACCTGTTCTTTTTTATTACCATAGATAAGAAGTTAGAATATTCTTATAATTGCTTTTCTTTCCAGGGAGCTCTAAATCCCTGCAGACTGAGGGCTTGCTTTTCCTATAATCAAGGAAGCATTAGCCACAAACCCTGGGCAGAGCAGAAATATAACCTTAACAGATATAGATCAAAATTACAATGCAATATCATGTGGATAATTTTAGGGAAATGTAGAATTCCACCTAACCTAGACCTTTCAAATATTCAGGGAGGGGTTTTTTTCTCCCAGCAGAGGTATTTTTCCATGTGGCCCTTAACCCAAGAGAATGGAGATTACTTCAAGATAATAAAGATTTTGGCTGAGCAAAATTAGCCCTGCCCAGAAGGCCAGCCCAAGGTCTTAAATGATCTATAGGCTTTGTGCTGACCCCTGACCGTCTATGCAAATAAAATGGACAGGCTTGCCTGCACTGAGGCTGGGAAAGGGCAGGGGCCAAGTGTGGTTGTACAGGCTGTTAATTTTATGCTCTTTTCTCCTTAATTTCCTTGTTTCATCATTGCTTTTTGGCTTTACACTAATGTCTTCTGGATGTGCCTGTAAGGAGTCTGCCAAGTAAGAGATATTTGATCGGGAATGGTTGCAGAGATCTCCTGGAGGTGCAGGGAGAGGGGCTTTGACATCCATCATTGCAACCTGTGTGCAGCCAGATGGGATGCCCTGGAAATGAAATGTTACTGCATCATCTTGACACACCCCTGTGCCACAGGGGGGGATAGGGACAAGTCCTTATTAACATGTGAAGGAGATTCATATTTAGCTGCTGGTGATTTGGTATGGCAACCTGTGCCTCTGTGTGCTGCCTGGTGTGGAGAGACCTGAGAGAGGCTGGTTCCAGGAGCTGCCACTGATGCTTTAGTTAAAATAGAAAAAGTTGGTGAAAAAGACAATGGAGACAAGCACTGCAGAATTGGGAGCTTCCAAAAGGCAAGATAATTTTGGGAATGTTTATGTGACAATGCTATATGCCTAGCATATTTTATAGCATTATAAAACCCACCAAGCAATCACAATAAAGATGATCCAGTAAATATACATAACTAATATGTGCAAAACAGCTATATTGAGAAGACTACTACAGAGATCAACTTTGTATTCAGGGACAGTTCCCAGACTTTAGTGAGAAGCTGGTGGTATACACAAATCTTTCAATGCAGAGTCAGATTTATGGAAGTTTAATTCCTTGCCTGTGTCTCTTGGCTTCAATCAAAACTGAAAAACAAGTGAGAATGGATGCAATCTCTTCTTAAAATGCAGAAGGAGTACAGAAAAACAAGGCCTTCTGGAATGTTACTAGCTGCTTCTCCACCTCCACAAAGGGAGAATGCTTTTTATTACACATCACTACTACATTTTTCAATAAAAGTAAAGCCTGGCACTTTTGTGAATGGTATGTATATTTTATTGATCTTATCCACCCACTGTGGATCTGAAAAAAATAATATTTTGACCTAAAAGAATATTAAAAGAAGAAAAGTAAAACTGAAACACCAGATAAACAATTGTCAAGAAAATTGGAACTTACGTGCTTATCACATTAAATGAAATTATGCTGGGTCTTTACTATAATAAGCAATTATCAAGGTGATCTCACCTGTACCTATTTGGATTTTGTCCATATTTTACAGGCAGCATATTAATATTTTACAGGCAGTTTTCTGCATACAAAGAAGAAAGCAAATGGGGACCAGTGGGGTAGAAAATCTTGTAAGCTTCTAATAATGGAATGCTCAAAAAAGATTGCAGTGGGCAGAAAGTCTGGATGTGAAAACAAAACAGCCTATTTATTATAGCACTACAATTATCCAGACTGCAGGATCAATTTTAGGCAGGCTAGGTGGTTATTTTCCTTTGGTCCTCCTATAATCCTCAGTTTGACTTTCTGTGGTATGAACTCCGAATGTTTGAATGAACTGGGGAAAACCTGCTCTATTGTCTGTGATGGTCTGTGCGCTGGAGGACCATCACCTCTTAGTATTGCAGGCACAATCAAGGAGAGGGCATGGATTTTTTTCTCTCTTTTAAAATCATGGTGTAATTCCTGGAGGGGGAACTCATTATGACCTTGTGTGAACTGGAATTTTACTGACAACTCATTATTTTGGGAACAACGGAGAAAGCATGTGCTGGCAATTTTGCTTGACTGCAGAATTATGCTCACCTTTGAGTCTTCTTCAGAAGATATGCCTTTTCGTTTTTGTTTTGGTTTGGGTTTTTTTCTGCCAATACTACCTTATGGCTAACAAATATGTAAAAATTAAGGTATGGGTAGTGAAATGCTATTTTGTTATTCCTTTTTACTAACAAAAGTCTTATAAAAGATAAAAAGCAAATACAAATTTTAATTGCACTCTTTGAGATAAATTACTAAGCAAACTTGGCTTTGTTATATTTTACATTTCTACTGTAATTGCTAAGGCTTTAGATTCTCTCATATACTGACACACTGATTGCTTATCTTAATATTTGTGTGTGTGTCTATATATACATAGATAGTGTAGAGATATATGCATGTGTATTTATACACAAGAGTAAAGGCACAAGACAGTGTCAGTGTAACCTACTCTACCTCAGAATATTTATTAACTTTGTAAGTTGTTAAATGAAGACAAAAAATACATGCTGTAAGAAAGGATGTGAAGTGACTCAGACTTTGTGTTGTACTGAAGTTTGGGTATTCAGCTTAGGGGAAAAAAAAAAAAAAAAAGACTTGTTTCTTGGTGAAGAGGCTGTTCTACGAAATCCTTACATGAACTGGGGACTAGTTAAATTAAACCTTCCTCTCAGCTTTCCCAGTGTCTGAAACCTAGCTCAGGAGAGAATGAAAACTGAAAGTCATTACTCTTTGGGGTGGAGCCAAGATGGGAGATGTTACTCACATCTCTGCTTGCAGCAAACTGCATGAATTATGGCTGTGAGTGAGCCCTTGGGGACTTTCTGCATTTTTTAATTCTCTCAGCCCCTGTCCTCTCTCAACAGACACAAGTTTTGCAGAGCCATGCTGCAAAATTTGTAAATGATGGCATTTTGTAGGCAGAATAAAGGATGCTAAAATAGAAACTTTTTTTAAAATATATGCTTATATATAGAAACACAATATATAAATAATATTTTATGTGTTTATTTCTTTACATAAATAAAAGTGACTTCAAAACCAAACTTTGCATGGAAACAATAAACATTCTAGGGGATGTCATAGTGCAGTTGAGCTGGCAACTAAGACATCTTCTGAAATAAGTATTTCTTATCTAGCAGTGAAGAATCTTTTCTAAAAATCTCCAGGAATTTCAGAATTAATTCTTGGACAGATGGATATGGAAGAAAAGAGGAGGAAATAATTTGTAAAAGAAAGTGACTATAACTTGTTTTATTGACCTGCTCTGCTGTTTGCTTCCAGCAGCCTCTTTATTGCTTGCTCCAAGATAAATACCCTAAATGTTATAGAGTAGCAGGAGACACTCTATAGTTAAAATTAGGTTCTAGGCCAATTTTATACCTAAAACTCAAAAAACTAAAAATTGTTCCCAGTAAAAATCCCAGTTGGCACATCCCATCCCAAGGAGTGATCTTGAAAGACACCAGGCAGTAATCCACCTTTGGCATTTTATTTGACATGTTTCTTTTCCAGATTTTAAACCCTAAGGTTCTTGGCATATAAATTCTTGAGCACGGTTTGTTCTACAGGATGCCATTTTTCATTAACTTGGCTGAGATACACATTTTACAATTGTCAGAAAAAAATGAAGATTATTGAAAATATCTAGTGTGTTAACACCTGCCTATCTTAAATGTACTAAGGTAGGCAGGATAAGGATTATCTAAGGGCTGATCTTTGATAGTGAAGGTACAAGGTAGCTGGAAATGAGCTACATTGGAGAAAGCTCTGAGGAGAAGTACATATATATCCAGCAAAAGCCCATTTGTGGTATGTGGACTAAGACTGCCAATTCCCACCTTGCAAAATGGTAAACACCAGCCTTTTACGTGTAGATGCCCTGCTGATTATTTTTTAGACAGTGGGTTAGACAGGCTTACCTAACTGTGTGCTGACAAGCTGTGCCTGTTCTTCCTTTTTTTTCTGTATTTGTCAATTTAATGTCCTCATTCCCTGAATGGGATAATCACTTGGGTTTCTGAAACTTGGCTTTCTGGAGGGTGACTTGGTTTTGTTATTCAATACTACACTGCAAGGTCTGCTTTGTGTTTTTGGGGTTTTTGGCTAGCTGTGTTTTTAGTAGTTTTCTATGGGCATGCTTCTAGCTCATCTGTTTTACTTAATGCTGCAGAAGTTCCTGATAAGTCCATGCCAGGTGTGCCTGTTGTTTTTCTGCTCCTGAAACTTTCTGCAGCTGGGAAACCAACAGCCTTGCAACAGCAGCTTGGCTCCATCTTTTGTGTAAGTATGCAATGAGTGGAATAATATGGAAGGGCAATGATCAATGGAAGGTTCATAGCAAAGTAAAGATAACCTAAATTTTTTAGGATAAGTAAACCAGCAAAGAATACCCAGAAATGTATGGATGAATGTATGGATGAATGTGAAATCCCGTAAAGACTGATTTATTCTGGACTAAGTTGGAAAACCCTGCATGTTTCTGGATAGCTCAGAGCTTCCTGAGTTCTGCCAGGCTTGGGGGTACATGCAAGGCTGAAGATTGTTTCAGAGACAATAAATGAGACTAGACTCCCTAACAGGATAAAGGTAATGAAAAATGTCTCAAATTGAAATTAATTAGATCTCCTTGCTTCAGGAAGAGAAAAGCAGCAACACTGAATGAGACCAGATATCACCACAACCTGTTCCATTGCCTTGGACAAGAGTCAGTGGCAGGTGTCTAGGCACTTGCTTACAGTGATTTTTTTAAAAAATAACTTTTCAGCTTCCAATGATTTCTGCCTCTGGCCTTTCATAAGGAAGAGAAGGTGCATTTGTATTTAATAGTCCTCAGTGGAAAGTCCATGGAAGAAAAATCACTTCTTAAATATTCTCTCCCCCTTCAAGGTATGCGTTTATCCAAAGAGTTGGACATGAGCTTTTGTTGCATACTTTTGTTCTCACAGTGGCTGAAACATTTGCAGTTCTTTTGCAGTTCTTGGCAAGGGCTATTTACTTACCAGTGATTCAGCTTTCAGTAATCAGCACAATGGTGAAACTGTACTGTGGAAGGTCAGGGATGAACTTGCAAATCCTACCAGCACCTCCCTTCCTTGTCCATTTTCTTCCTTTTTGAGGAGGTGGGAGGAATGATGTGAAGCCTTCTTCTGACATTTAAATACATGATCTGATGAGTTATTTCTGAAAAACACCCAAAATAAAAAGTCTGGTGAAAAGACACTTGATTCTTCCTACTAATCAGCTGTAGCAACTTTTTATCTCTTAGACTTTTCTAAGCTTCTATGTTAATATTAAACTCCCTACTCCTAGCATTTACATTAATTGTGTATTTTACCGGTAACATTTATATTACTAAGTTCTGCTTATTTTTTTTGATTTTTGGGGGAGTGGAGTGTCTGACCTCTGCTTCTAAAACAGAAGCTGACTTGGGTCCAATGACAATGTCATCCAAGTCAGTTACTCTGGATTGCCCATGGGTGATGCTCCTGTGAGTTCACAGAATTTCGGGTGCCTGGCAGCTGTTTGGTGTCAAAAACATGGCAGTCACAGGACATTAGTCTGTTTATCAGTCTAAAGAGGCTCTACTGATTCAGGAACGATCATTTGTTAACATTTTATTAGAAGATCTGCAAGGCTTTTTGTCTGTAGGTCTTTGATTGGACCTCTCATAGTCTTTTCTTGCCATCTACACATTAAGGTTGTGGTCTCAGGCTATTGCTGCACTGCTCTGTAAGCACGTTTGGACATAGGGTCTTCCTCTTCTGTTTGCACACTCACCAGGCATGAGCCATGATCATACTTCTTTCTCCTGCTGCCACCATGCCTCAGTTTCCAATCACATTAGTGTCTGGACTCACACAGTGTGGCTCCATTGCTCTGTCTACACCTTCAGAGACGCAATCCAACTTCCACACATCCAAACTGGATCCTAACTGAACCCAAGTACAGTACAGGTACTGGCATGGACATATCAGGACATCAGATCATGCAAGTGGCTGTCTCTTGAAACCTATGGAGTAATACAGTCTGTCTTACCATCCCACAAAATTATTTCAGCACCTTGTATAAGCCCCTTTGGTTTACGTCACTCAGATGGCCCTACAAAAAGCTAGCAGTGTTGATGTGTGGTAGTGTTTTGCTTCTCTTGGGACAAAGGAGTTGGACTGCATTACAAGCTGGGTCACAGGCATAACCCTTGAATATGACAAAGATGCTTTGTGGGAGCATCTCTTACCCTGTTTGTTCAGAGGCAGTTGATCTCTTCTGAAAAGGAGGGGGAAGCAAGAGCATGAAAGATGACCAACAGCAAACTGTCTCCATTTACCTCACTGCTCTCCATAATAGGAGCAGCCATGCTGGTTTTGCATGCGCTAGGCAGGCAAGAGTTGTGGAAATCAAGCTGTTGTGCAGCTTGCCAGTCCAGCAGACCAAACCTTTCGGCATCAAAGCAGAGTAGCAGTGTGTGGTGGATAACACTTTTCTTAATACTTAAGCTGTATTCACCAACAGTCAAGGGATCAGGAAATTTAACTTAAACAACAGTATCTAAGTGAACCAGCTCTGCCAAGTGTAAGGATGCAATTGGGTGTGGATTAATCCTGCTATTTAATGGGATTTGGGAATATTTTGTTGACAATAGTCCTGAGCTTCTCCTGAACACCTTTTGCAGGACTGCATTGGAAACATAAATGACCTGTTCTTGAAACAGGAAGGCTGGTCCCTTGGGGTGCCATGACCAAGCATCCCTCGATGCAACTGGGACAACACTCTTCAGTCATGTGAAGGCAACTGAAAAAAGAGGGTAAACACAACACCAGGGCTGCCAGGTCATGATTGTGGTGCAAGCTGGCACAGACTCCCTAAAGTACACAATTACTAACCTGATAGAAATGCAGCTGAGGGCATGTTTCTGATCTGGATTAGACTTGTACTGCCAGATGATCTGGTAGATACAGAGCTGGTAGTAATGAATGTTGAATCACGGACTCAGTGAGCAATACCTGGGTCAAGCCCACTCCAAGCCCACAAATTACTGCTGCTGCTGAATGTACTCAATGACCCAATGTGATGAGATAGAGAATATTTTTATTATTTATACTGTCTCAGGCAGGAAAGGGGATGTAAGTGACGAATATAAGAACAGTTGGAGTGGCACTTAGAGCTAATATTAGTCAGACTGACCTGCCTTGACATTAAATACATTGGAGAATTCACTCTGCCATTGAAAAGTATGCTTTTCTGCATAAGTCTGATTAAAAGAGGGCAAGTTTCATGCAAATGCTATTAGCAATGTGTAAGGATATTTCAGCAGGTCCAGTCTGATCCTGGTAGCAGCAGAACCAGTGTGTTGGTAGAACATGACCACTGCCTTCAGGGAGCAGCAAAGAGGGAAGAAAACATAATCTGCATTAAAAGGAGGTGGGCTGCTATTTAAGTTAACGGGAAAAGGTATCTAATGTTAGTTCATGGCAGATTAGTGTGAGATAGGCCACACTCAGCTCATCCAAATTAGTGAAAGGATGGGAAGAAATAGTGAAGGGCAAGGTCCCCTTCCACCTTCCAGATTTCTTAAGATGTATACTCCTCTCTGCCAGACAAAATCAGATCTCACCCCTAAGTTCTACAAATCTGTTTTCTATTGCAAAGTCATGTCAGTGACCCCATTACGTGCTTGTGCATACTTGCAAGTTAGCACATGGGCCTGGCAGCTTCTGTGCCTCTGGGGAAGCAATTGGCCTTACTGTCACCAAGACCACTGCTAAAGTAAAGAGCGTGGTTCTTCTCAGGATGTCCTATGGGTCAAGTGTGTGATGTAAGCCAGTAATAAGAATGAAGAATGGTTCCGAAATTTAAACAGCTCTCAGATTCTGCATTTCTCTTTTGCAACCCAGCACCCAGTCTAGTGGGGTATTTGGCAAGTGGTGCCATTCCTGTGGCAGCTTGTTTATCATAACATTTGAATTCAGCTGGTTCACTGTGGTGCATATGTTTGCTGTTAAGCTCAGTTGGTACAAAATGCTCATTATAATTGATGTGCTGGGTGTTAGGACACAGGAAGGAACAAACTGGTCCAGATTCAGAGGGTGTTTAGATGTATATAAAGAGAAGCAGGGCAAACCATTAAAAATGAAAATTATTTACAGAGTCAAATTCAAACCACTTTTCTCTGGTAGTTAATTTTTTCACCAACTCACAGTGAAAAACGCGAGGGTTTGAAACACATTATTGTACAAAAAATAAAGAGTTAAAGCTTGTGCTGAAAACAGAACATCATCAGAGAGGTTGTAGTCTAGACAGAATATATATGTTTTAAATGCAGCAAACCTCCTGTGTGGCACACATATTCCTTGTCTACACTAACAACCTTGATACAGATGTCTTGGCAAACCCTCCTGCTTCCTACAACTCTTCAGTATTTTCGCAGATGAAAAAGAGGCTGCCAGCAGGGAATGTCGCAGCATGTAGAGAATTAATTGTAAGTGATAATAATCCAGCAGACCTATACTAAGATTAAAATGTCTCACAGAATCGTTTTTGTCCTTGAAAGGTGGATACTGGCTTTTTTGTACAGTCTAACTTAGGAACACACAGTAAAAAGCTCTCTTGTAAGTCCTAAAATGAAACAAACTATATAAAAGAAAACACTTTCCCACTAGCAAAGTGCCACAGGGCATCAGCTGACATTGCTGCAGCAGTTTGCTCTGCAGACTTTCTACACTACTGTCAAAACTCAAACATGGACCAAGTCCCATAAGTTTCTGAAGGTTTTCTGCAAGTGAAACTATGGCTTTCCAGTCTTTTGGCTAGCTGTGCTATGAGTTTAGCTCAGTAGGTTAGAGTAGGGTGCTAAGACTGACACAGTTATGGATTCAATCCCTGAATGGGCTATTCACTTAAGAGTTGGACTAGATGATTGTTATGGGTCCTTTCCAACTCAGAATAATCTGTGGTTTTGAATTTTGGCAGGGTGTATGGTCTAATCAAAGACAATGATCTTGATGGCCCACGTATTGAATCTAAACCCATAACAATCCCTTCATCACCTTCCCGGCAGTTTGGGAGACTACAGATAGTGACAATCTCCTGCAAAATGCTTTGTGCACCAATGTTACACACGGGTGCAATCGCAGTGGCACGGTCAGTACCAGGCAGCAAAACAGCAATTTTGGCATTGCCTAACACAACCACCATCTTGTACAAGATCTACTTGTGGCACAGGAGGACTGCACGCTCATGATCACTCCTGGTAAGTCCTGCCCTGGACGCTGCACAGTGGCAGAGCAAGGGAAACCATAGAGCTGCTGGTCCTGAGCAGTTGGCCCAAGGCCACGGCAAGCAGCTGTGAGATGCTGACACTGATCCCTTAGCTGCTGCTGATGTGACCTCACTGTGTATTCCTCTTGTTTCCTCTGAGGCAGGATATGATTTGACCTTCCCACAGCCACAGAAGGGTGCTGGGGATTGTAGCTGAAAACCAGCTTTGAAATGGTGATTTCCAGCTTCTGTTATCCTCAGTACTACGGGGATGCCAACAGGGCATCTGGAGGTGCAGGGGGGTAGCAGACCCTCCAGACACACAACATACTCTAAAGCTGCCCACTGCATTTGGCAGGTGGGATTTCACCTGCAGTCTGAAGCAGCTATGAGGAGTGAGCAGCCACTGCTTCCCTTTGCCAAGATGAGTCTACTGAGCTTCACTGCTCCTACATCTCTCAGAGGCTCTTTCAGCAAAGCATTATTATTACAGTTAAGGCAGGCAGCTACCCACTCCATAAACCATGCATGTGTTTATGGTTTTTGGTGAATGACAGTCTTAATGCATTATGGGGAAAACTTTAAGAAAACTGGCTTGAAGGCTTGAAAAAATTATTACTGTGTCTGTCCAAACCAAAAACACAAAGCGTTTACCTCTTTTTTTTCAACTAATTAACAGATCCTACTACATGATAATTAACACCTGAGCTGTAAAATCTAACACTGGCCATTTTCCCCCACTGTAACAGCAGATGGAGTTTAGAATAGATATGTTTATTAGATTTGGGATGAAACAGTATTTTTAGAGGAAGTCTCTGGTATGCTAGTTGGGGGTGGTGATGAAACAGTGCTTAATAGTCCTGTTATCTTACCCACTCATCGCACAACAATCCAGCAGCAATTTTCTAGTATCTTATGGGAAGCTGTATGAGCTGCCGAACTCGCTGAACAAGTCTCTCAGCACCCATATGGATGACAACAGGCTGAGAGCTACAAGGCCTGCTGGGATGTTGCTGTCCCAGCCAGGAGAGCAGCAGCATCCCCAGAGGGCAGCCAGGATGTGCTCTCCTCGTGGGGGATCCTGCCCACACTGATAAGCCATTTACCTTTCAGAGACTGGGAAACAGAGTGAAAAACCCAGTCTCTCAGACTCAGAAGTGACCTTTTCTGAATGTGTTATCCTTTATGTTCTGCTCCTCAGTTCCAGTTTTATCCATTCCCCACATACTCAGCCTACATTTACCATTTTCTCTCTATCTTCAAACCCACTGGAGGCATTGCAGAAGGAATGAACAAAGACAAGTTTATTCTCTCTGGCTGAGCCTCATGCTCAGGCTGAGGTGCCACAGGCATGAGCAATGAGAAAAAAATTCTAAAATCTAGATAACTGCTCAGTTGCATGACATAACACTCCCATTTTACAAAAGGCAAGAGACACACCTAGAAGAGATAGTTTGGAAATAACAATAATAAAACATGTGCCCCATCCACCCTGTTTGAAGGGCAAAGACAGATTGAATGCTTAGGAGAAAAGTGGTTCTCAAACCCAGTTATTACTGTTGTTTTCCCAAAACAGAGTCAACAGCAAAAGATCAACAAGGTCATGGCAGTCCTCAGGCCGCTCAAGGAGCTTGAGAATAGTGGCACATGAAAAGACTTCAGACTATCAGAAATCTTGATGTTAACCCTGATGTTTGGACTTTACAGTGTTCTGTGTTGTTGAGATTCAAATCCCTCAGCCAATGATGCAAATAGTGGTTACCTTCAAAGATGAGATCAAGGGATGGCTCAGATTTTGAACAGAGCTTCACTAGGGGATATGCTGGTTTCCCCTAGAGTAAGAGGTTTATGGTGTCAAGTACTGGAATTTGACATCTTCCTGTACAAACTTTATTTCTAGTGTAAATCTAATTGTCAGCTTTCCCCACATTAGCCCTTTTATTTAGAATGGCAACATGCACTTCCTCATAACCATCTTGGTTTTGCTCACCCATTTACTCTCTGGAGTAAAATGTGTCCTCCACCTAAAAGCTGAGCACGGAAATTCGCAGCTGGCATGGCAGGTCTGTGGTATAACTATAAGACTTTCATTCACTGCTTTCTGAGTTGCTAGAACAAGGAACACATAGACTACATTTTTCTTTTATCGGGGGATTTGGATTTTCTTGTAAGATTAGTTGGTGAGTTTTTGGATTTGGAAGCCCCATGCATGCCAATGATTCTGTGGGGAAAGAAGCAGGCTGTGGTTCTTACAGAGTCTTAAGGGTCCGGCTCTATTGGGGCAGTTACCAACTCAGGGCCTAATTTAGCCCAGCCATTACTGAGCAGGAGGCCAGTCTTTTTTGTTAGTGAATTCAACTATATAAGGACTTCCGCAGGCAAAGCCTCCCTGTAAAGCACACTGGTGGTGTCAGAAAGACCTCCCTGGAAAGAAGAATGAGTTTGGAAAACATTATTTAAAATCCTGGAGTTACAAGGAATTACCAGACAAGTTTCTTACTGACAAAATCAGACCCATAACTAAATTGTGATCTGGGTGGCTTTCTGCTTCCTCACACCATTGTGCAAATATGCGATTGCATGCCACCACCAAGGCTGTGCAGTTGCGTACCTCTGAAATTGCCAAAGAGCTCAATTAGCTAACCCCATCATCATACACCTAGTACTGCTTGTTCTGCTTTTCCCTTTGCTTTTTAACTAAAAGGGTGGAGGAAACTAAGTAAGCACTTTGCTTATTAGCAGTTACCATCGCCAGTTCGCAGATCTCAGGAAACGAGGTTGCTTAGTGATAACTGGCAACATAAGCTGTGCCTTTGCCCAGAGTCCCCTGTGGCGCCCTGCACATGCTGTGGACTGGATGTGGTGAACAGTGTGTGTAGTGTGTCAGCTGTGTTTGTAATTTAGCTAGTCTATTCACCAATGGCCCCTGTATCTCCAGGCAGGGAATCCCGCGTGGAAATGGGGATGCAAAAGACATGTGCAGAGCCTGTTAGGTATCTCAGATCTCTAGCACTTATCCCACACAAATATATGATAAATCTGAAGAGTTTGGAACAAACTGAACCTATATCATGTGTGCTGTACAGCTAAGTGTGGTAAATCAGAGCTGTCCACTACACATAGCACTTGCTTAGGAAGTGGATGCCATTTGGGCAGCATGGACACAGATGGTCTCCCTTGTGCATAGCTAGTGTAAGAGTGTGTGTGTCTGTATGTGTGTGTGTGTGTGTATATAATGACTTTGGAGTCAGTGTGAAGCTGTCTGATGAGACAAAATTTATTTGACATCTGCAAAATCTGGAAAAAGTCTGAATTCCTTTTTAGTTTCCTCATTTGGACAAAACTTGTATGCTGAAAAAGAAGGAAAGCTCACATAAACCCAGACTTATTGGACCCTAAATTCAAAATATTTAACTCTCCTGAAAATGCTTGTATTGGTGGGAAGACATTTTAATACTTGACTGCTGTTCCCATGGAAAAGGGAGAATTGTATTTGCTGAAACTAGTAAAACAATATTGTGCAGGCTACAGGTGCCTCTCACACACCTGTGCTGCTCTGTTCAAATTAAGTTGCCGGTGATGATGGACATGCAATTGTATTTGCAGATGTGTATCTGATGGGATCTTGGAAGTGTTTGCTCAAGAACAAAAGGAGCAGCACCCAGCCCCTCCCCTTTGACTGACATGGCTCTGCAGGGAGAACTTGAGAAAGCCAGGGCTGCAGACCTGTCTCAGCCCTGACAGTGATGGAGATGGCTGCATTACCTGCTTCACATTCAGCGACCTTGCAGGGTTAGCAGGGGAAATTTTAGGTGGTGGCTTTTGACCTGTCAAGAGAGCAGGGTTGATGTGGGAATGCGGGGCAGGCGGTGAGCACCAGCCCTGCCATTCCCCAGGGGCAGAGGTGGCCACAGCTGCCCTTCCCTCCTGCCCAAGGCCCAGATCCCAGATCCTGCTGCTCCTTTCCCACACCCAGCCCACCTTGCTTGCCCCTCTCTTCCTCCTACTTCTCCTCCTCCTCGCAGCCTGACTGGCTCCTCAGTGCCCTCTGCTACCTGTGTTCCTCTTGGCAATTTCTCAAGTGCAGGTTGGTGGCTTCAGGCAGCCCGGGCAGGGCTTCCTGGAGGGAGGGAGAGAGTAGCCCAGGGCTACAGAATGATAATCTACTGTGCCTACAAAATTAATCTGTTATATCAAGGCCAGTATTAAACTATGTCCCTGTTCATCTCATCACTGTGTTCATCAAGCTACGCTACAGAAGCACACAACTCATGGAGTGCCTCATCCGTACCAGCTCCTTCCTGTAGGCCCTCTTTGTGGTTTTTCCTTTTCCACACGGAATAGATCAGAAACATTCTTAATTTTGTAAGTAGTCAGTAATCCCATCAATTCAAGGACACAAGTATATAGCAGATTCTGGGCATGTCTGCAAAATCCAATTGTTTTTAGTCGAGAAACAATCATTTTTTGATTGCTATTGCTCCCTCCACACTAGATAATCATTCTCAACTTATTATGTTTTATTCTACTGCTGTGTAGTGATTTACAGCAGAGAAAAAATCTACTTAGTGAAATATCCACCATCACTGATGAATTTTGCATGACATAATGATTAAATGTTATTTAATTTTTCTAATGATGTCCATAAGTGTATATGAGTGTTCTCCAGGGAATATAAATTTCCATGCAGCAACACTGAGCAATAAGCTACTCAGAAACTTGATGTGCTAAACAATTCAGATAGGTCAGATGATCAAATGTGACTGTTCCAGCTTTAACACTTACGGCTCCTGAAGAACAGAAACAATCTTAACATGACTGAAAAAAAGAGATCTTTCCTTATTTGATTTTGTACTACAAGCATCACTTGGCAACTTGTTTGTAGTCTTGCCTCTCATCTGAGTACATCCATGTTGATCCCTCCCTTTGCAAAAACATTATGCCTTTTACCTTGATATTGATCTGTTTGCCAAGGATTAGCATACAATTGTACAACCCTCTTAAAGCTTTATCATATCTTTATTGCAAAACCCATATAAGCCCTATTATACTATGACAGAAGAGTCTATATCACATCCTTTAATCTGACAGGCTTCTGTAAGAATGAAAGATGTAGATATGATTACAGAGTTTGAAAGTCCTGTTCTAGGCCGGTCCAGCTGCCCAGCAAAGGAAACCAAAGAAGATATATCAATCCATTTTCCAGAGTTTTGTAATGCAAGATGCCTGCACATGATGCTTTAAACACCTAGCCTGCAAGCGTATCATTAGGTATATTCTGTATCCTTAAGAATATGCTGATAAAAATCTCTTTTTAAAGATTGATTATACACCCTTTTTGCTAATATATACTATCAGAAGCAAATCTTCTTCTACATAGAAAGGAATAAATCATCTGTGATGATAAATATAGGGACCACATTAGCATAACTTTAAGACCAGTGGAACAACTTTCATGTGCTGCTGAAAGACTTTAGGCAGATAATGATGCCAGAATCTCTTCCATGGCACTCTGCTAAGCCCAGCCTTCACCAAGGATGCCATGAGAAGCATTTGGTTTCCTTTTCAATAGAGGAAGTCTATGAACAGTTTATTCTTGACCATCATCTTTCCTTTTTTGGAAAAAAAAATTAAAAATGAAACCAAGAATATTTTTGCCTCCACTGACACCACAGGACCACAAACTAAGCAAAGCTCACCTTTTTTTTCTCCAAATTGTCCTAATAGTTTAGGACTGGCAGGCTGAGATGGCCCAGTGTCACAGTGGTACTAGTGCTTATCCAGTCACACTTTCTCGAGAGGTGAGAAAGACGTTTTCAGAGTGAGAAACTCTGGATATAAATAGGAAAGTCCCCTGCACCCCTTGTTTCCAGTGGGTGGTAATAATAATTGATGTGGCAGCCTTGATCTGGGTGGGCTTTCCAGAAGCTGGTGGAGAGGCACATAATAGATAATCCTCAAAAAGGCCTAGTCAGCAACTAAGTGAGGAGAGGGGGCACAGGCAAAGGCAAGGAAGAGGTCAGCCATGCAGCAACCTTTCATCAATGCCTTTTCGGGCATTGCCTTTACATCTACATTTCTTTAGCAGAGAAATCATTCTCCAGAGAACTTCCTCCATATACCACTTTTCCCAATCCAATATTATGTAGGGAGTCGAGTGTTTTGAGTTCAGATTTCTACAGGGAAGGAGGAGGCAGGTCTTTCCTAAAAGTTGGCTCTGGGTAGTTTTGAGCATATGCTGTTACTGCTCCCCTGCATTTCCTGCCTCTCTCTCATCCCCTGGAGCCCTTGTTCCCTCATCTGCATCAGGAACATCACCTCTTCAGTGACTCCTCCCTCACCACAAATTTGTGGGTTCACCTTTATCTGGATATTACCTTTGTTGGACTAGAGTCTCCTGTTTGAGTCTCTCCATTTTAAGCTTATAGAAGTCTTTGATGGAGATGTCTCAATCTTTCTTTTTCACTGATGCTTTTTCACTGGCTGGGGCTAACAGCCAGTCAGGAACATGCAGCTGAAGCACTGAAGAGAAACAGGAACACACATGTGATCCCCTTAGTGATATTTGAGGGCCACCTTTTTTTAGAAAAAGGTCATATTTAGCTAGCTGGGTTACTTGACAAATTGTTTGTAGATACTAAGCCAAAACCTCTGACACAAACAGGACTAGTATGCAGCAACATGATACTCAAGTATTCAGTCAGTTCCTATTCCAACTGAAACTAGCTGAGGAATAATAAATGATACAAAATGCTGGCTCCCCAAAACATTTGGCTAATCTACCCCTTTATTTCTGGATCTAATCAGTGCTCCAAACTAATCTGCATTCAATCTTACATTTATACATTTTTGTTGCCAATCCAAAACTCCTGCTCTACATATTTGGAAGCCACTTTGCTCATGTCCCTCAGCAGGAATGGTGACAGCCATCCTGGGGCTGATGGCTGCACCCTGCCAGTGAGAGCTCCAGGTGCTCAGAGTGGGGAGAGCACAGCTTCATGCAAATGCAAGAGCTAAATTTTGCCTCAGGGTAAAAAACTGGGGGGAGGGGGGAAGGCAAAATCTGAATGCAGGCAGCATCCAAATGAGACTGGCACATCAGTTCGCAGCGACTGGGGGAAGGGATGGTGCTGAAGCCTGCCGGGCAGCTGCTCAGCACTGCCAGCTTCTCCTGCCAGCGCTCAGGCTTTGGGTTTTTATTTTCTCTTGAAATCTCTTGAGGGGTGAGATGCTAAAGTACAGTGAAGAACAGGACTGCAAATCACCAGCCTGTCTGGCTGTAATGATGTGAGGGCATGGTGTTGCAAATGCTTCCCCATCTGTATCCCCCTCTGGCAGGAACCTCAGCTGTGCTGTGACACCCTGCCGTGCCATGCCTACCCAGCACAGTGGGGCTGCAGCCTGCCTTGCAGCCCTGCCAGGGAGGGAAAGGGGAACCTAATCCTAAACCCTGTTCATTTACTGCTTCACAGTGAAATCCTGCAGGAAAACGAATGGGAAGCAAGATCAACATATTCAGCAAATGTTAGTAGCATCTCTGCAGTCCCAGTAGGAAATACCTTGTGTGTTCTCCAAGATCGCTGGACAAAGTGAGGGAATTTTTTTTCTAAAGGGTAAGTAGGTGATCCCGTGCAGCTGAAGCCAGCCTGCTCTTTCTGCTTGGTGCTGGAGGGAACAGCCTGAGCACATCACTGAACAGGATCCACCCTCTTGTGCATTCAGGAGTTGTGTCTTGACTCAAAGGCCAACAGAGTAAATATATGAACCTTTCTCATAGCTTCCATTCTTCCATAGCTTTCCTGTTAGTTAGGCATGGAAATACTGGGCATTTGCAGGCATGTATGAGATGATACCTGTCCGTCGCTCCACTGAGGTGAGTAGGCTGCTGCCGAGGCGGGGTGCAGGAGATTCCCTGGAACAGAGGCAGAACTGCGGCCTTTGCACTTCCAATAATCTTTTTAGTGTCTTTCTCATGCCATTTTTTCAGCAACAAGTAAGTTTCATCGAGAGAGGGCCCCAAGGCCGAGACTGGCACTGCTCCAGAGAAGTTACTTCATTGTTCTCTGCAGGTTTGGGGCTTGGCCCTTTGGTCCCAGTGGGTCATGGTGCCAACTCTTCATGGTGGTGGCAGGAGGGGCTTGGGGTGTCCATGGCTATCAAATATGGTCCTGACTCCCTGGGCACGAGGAGATCCTTGGAAACCTGCTGTTATCATTCCAGGGTACCTGTCAGGCAGCAGCAGTGAGTACACACACCAATAGGGGCTAGAAAAAAATTATTAGAGCGACTGAAAGGAGCACGGGGGAAGGACCTCCAGCTGCTTTATTTAGTGTTGCATTTCATTTCTTGGCAAGGAAAGCCACAGAGAATTTTCAGAGTCCCAGTTACCCTGAAAGATTTGAATCTGACATGGCTACCACTTCTTTCTGTCTTGAAAGGCAGGAGAGGGAAGGGATGGTGTCTGTGAGGCAGATCTAAGCACTGTGACTCATACTTATCACCATCCCACTAATGCATCTAATTTGGACAATTAAGTTAAACTTGGTATTAACCCTCCCCACAGTTCTTTGAAAGCAAACCAAAGTCTATCCTGGCCAGGGGTACATAATTCTCCATCTTCCATGATTACTATCAAAGGGCCAGCGTGCAGTTTAATTTGTTACTGGTTGCAAGGTATGCTTAGATCTCAGGGTGGTTGTAATAGTGCAAAATATATAATTAATAATGAAAAATAGCTCCATAATATGTGGCTCTCCCTTCTTTCTTGATGTGTTCTCATCCCAGCCACAAAGCACAGGAACCCTCGAGCGTTCCTTTATGTAATCTTAAAACCATTACTGTAACACTTTGTTTCTGCTCATTCTTTTTCTATGGATTAGAGGTATACATTCAGACTACAAACCATATCAGACAGAGACCTTACTCCCATTATATGAAAAATGTTTGCAACAGAATAAAAGTATTCTTAACAGAACAAACACTCTAGTAATTTAGTATTCATTGAATTTTAGGTCCCAGTGGTAAGAGTAGATGTATTACTTGGTCCCCAGACACAAAGATAAGCACCAGTCTGCTGCAGCATACAACATGTCCTGATGGGAGATAAGAAATAGAGGGTGTTGAAGACACCAGAGAAACACCATAGGGAGGACAAACTGGGAAAGACCAGCACAAACTGCTCCTTTGTGGGAGACAACTAACCCCATGGGCAAGGGCAACCCCAGGACTATGCCAGAGTTCACCTTTGGTGTTTCTTGACATTACCACTCTCTCTACATATGATAATGATATTATTATTAGGAGGAGGAGGAGTAGCAGTAGTAGTAGTCCTATTGGTACTCTTATTGTTGATACTATTATTGTTGTTGTTATTGTTATTTGATGTTATCAGCCAAAGACTGCAGCCATGGTGCATAGTAGCGTAATTGAGGCAGCAGATGGTTATAAGAGTTGCTTCTGCAGTCTCATGGTTCACACCTGCCAATGGTAGTGCCGTTGTTGACTGCCAAGCTGAAGCCAGAGGCAGTAGACCCAGTGACACAGGTCTTCTCCTGATGCCACTGCTCAAGTGTCAACAGTGCACGGCAAAGAGCCCTTCACATAGCCATGGGCTGCAATGTCTGTACAACTAGATTTTCCTACATGTGTCACTCAGAAGCCATGGATGCTCTCTGGTCAAATAATGCTGCACTCAAGTTGCATTCAGCAGTATTTAAGGACATGGGACCTATTAGTTGCAAAGTCTCTCCCATCACCCCATTGCATAGCCTTTTCCGACATCATGTGTAGGACTAACAAACTACCTCTTCTCAAAGTGTTTCCCCTCTGAACTAACATGGAAGGAGCAAGATGAAGCAGCTGGGGACAGAGAGGGCAAGAATGGGTGTTTTTGTGGACCAACAAGTGGTTCAAGAGCTAGTCACAACACCCTTTCATCGATTTTGTTCAGCACTCAGCAAATGCAGAGCCATTGATTGTCCGCTGAATAGTCTGTAGAGCTCTGTTTTTGCTGAGTTGTACATGGAACTGAGCCAAAAGGAGAAGAAATAATTAACAATCTGCCCTGTCCATATGTTTAAAATACACTACAAAATGAAAACAGTCCTGTGGAGAGTTCTCTGCATTAAAGCTTTTCCATCATGTGGAGTTGGAATATTTTCTCTGTTCCTTAGGGGAGAACGTAGGACAATATTTGGAAAAAACAGACTTGCTATTAATTTTAAGGCTCTTTCTTTCCAATTCTTTCAATTCATTATTCATACTTTGTGTGCCTGTACAATAAAGAATTAAGTTATTGTATGCATTGAAACTATTTCAGATGTTCAGAATTCATAAGCATACTAAGAAAAAACTGAAATTAGTTTAGACCCAAATAGTACAATCTGGAAAACAGGATTCCTATTAAAAATCAGATTTTTACTGAAACTTTATGGTCTAGACCAATTTATTTAAAATGAATCTGACATCATCAGACCCAAACCCCTTTAAAGCAACTTACTGTGTTTGAATTTCTTGGGAAAGAAACAACATGCAAAAGCCTGTTACTAATAGAGGGTCCTTGTATGACAAGGAAGTCATGTCAGTCTCTATGTTGACAGTGGTATGAAGTATACCCATATGAATGCTGCCCATACCTGTTTAAATTACTAATATCAGAAAATTTCCTCAGGAATCATGATAATAGCTCCTCTGCTCCTATCAGCACCATTGGCCTTGTTTTCAGACTCATTGCAGTTGCTTTCTGGTGATTCACCTCCCTGCTTAGTTTGACTGAGTATACATCCCTTTCCCACTCTATTGACACCAAAGGTTGTGACAATGGTCAAGGCAAGTCTTCCATCTTACCCTTAGGGGATAATTCTCACCTTTGCCAAAGCTTAGAAAGTTTTCCTGTAATAAAACCAAGATAAACGAAGCTGTTTGAGTGGGTTTGTTTTGACGTGAAGGACCTGCACAATCATCTAAACTCTCCTTTTGTTGCTGCTGATGTCCTCCCCTGGGCCTTTTTGGCCCCCTACATCAAGAGTCTGTGAAAGCTAAACTAGCAGTCAGTCAGGTTTAGGACAGATCCCAAGGTGAGTCATCCAGCCTGCACTGAGTGTTATATTGTTGATATTCTCAGCAGAAAAGCCAAGTGCTGAACAACCTACAGGGTAGCCAGCACCTTAAACATGGCCCTCTGGATTTGCTTTACCCTTAGATGTGGCCCTTCGGACTAATGTTCAGGTCCACTGGCAGAGCCAGGTGGAGATTTCACTAGCACAACTCAGACTGCACCTGTAGATGTTAATCTCTCTAATCATTAATCTGGCACCTTGCAGTGCAAATACTTCAAGCAGACACATAGCCCTCTGGGTTGGCTGGACTTGGATCAAATATTCCTTGTGGAATCCCAAACATCTGCTGGCACAGACATCGCTGGACCCAGCACATCTGTTGTCCTCAAGGGGAAGCCAACTATTAGCTCCCCAAACAGCTGGGAATGGTTATTGTATAATATCAGCAACCTCTCCCTGTTCTTCATGTCTCAGGGGCTTATTTTTTCTGTGGTCCCTTGCCCCACTGCTGTGACTGGTATGGTAGGTTTGCACAGGGCTGTGCTCATGTGGCATGTGTTTACAGTTGGAGCACAGCTAGAGCTGCCTGTGGTGGCAAGGATGGCAAAAATTTCAATGTCAGTTGCCTACTTGCTGAGGAAAAACGTGAACAAAGGGTATCTAGGGCTAAGAGATGCGTATCCTGCTGGATGTGGAGCAGGAGTGTCAAAACCTCCTCCGAGAAGATAAAATACTCCATCTTCTTTATGGGAACCAATGCTCTTGTCTTGCAACCTTCTCTCAGCTAAGACTCTGTGCCCTGGCTCACTGCTGCCAAGGCCTCTTCCCCAGCTTTAAATAACAGAATATAGTGGCATAACACATATTTCACCTTTCTTTTATTTCTCCACTAATTGAAAGGTCAAAACAAATTGAATTAAAGAACTATATGGGGAATTCAGTAATTAAAAGCTTGTGAGCAGGTGTAAAAAGTTAATCACAAAAATAAATAGTTACCCAGTAACTTCATTACATTAAGTTAAGAGAGCTGTATATGCTGCATAATAGGAGCTTAGGGAGCTGAAAACCACTGAGAGGTCGTAAGTCATAGCTGGAATCACAGGAGAAACCTCATAATGCTGTCATGGTCCAGGCTCAGGAGGAGCCTGGGAAGCTGAGCTCTGGGTGCAGATGACATCCTGACATCCTCCTTAACCTGAATTACGTGTGTATGCCCTTAGGTACTGTCTACCATCTGCATATGTGCAACCTGCATTTCCTGAGCTGCCCAGCTGAGGGGCCAGGGGCAAGGTAGTGGGGACAGGTAGGCTGGAAGTCTTTTGTGTTATAACCAGCTTGTACTCTTAAGGTGACAAGCCCCCATATTTGCCCTGGGAATAGACTGCTAGGTAATGTCAGTTGGGCTGAACAGAAGTTTTCACAAAAAAGGGAGAAGAGGGTGTCAGGAAAGTAAGCATACTCATTATCTGAATCATTCTATCCTGATCTTCTCCAGAGGGGAAAAGTTGGCAGGCATCTCCTGACAGCAGAGTAGGAATATCCTGCAGAATAGGTTGCACGTCTCCTTCCACCCCATGCCAGGACAGGGTTCAATAAGGAAGAATTGTTTAGGGTTCCTGGGCATTTTCCCAGCACCCTTACTGCTGTTGAGTGCAATATACAACTGTTCTTTCAAGTAGCAGGTCACCAAAAAAAGCAGTTCTGGATGGGGTTCTCATAGCTCACAGCAAGGTAGGAGGAACTGTGCTGACAACAGTCCTTTGCAGAAACAAAGACGTCCTGTAAGGTCAGCATAGGCTGGACAAGAACAGTGAGTAGCCTACAGAGAACTATCAGGCAAGGTTCTACAGGTCTGGACATGTCTCGCAGCCTAAATAACTCCTGCCTAGGTTTTAAATCAAGTTGCAAAGTCCTTGGTAAGTGGGTAACTGCATCTTGAGGGTGGCTCTTGATCAATAGTCACAGCAAAATTTTCTACAATGGTGAAATCAGCCTAAAGGTAAGTAAGGAAAAAATACACAGGCAAGATATTTAAATAACAGCACCGTTGTTATTTAAATAAAGAAACACACCAAGTCTTAGCTAAACTGAGGGCCTCAAAGCTAAAAGAAGCACCACCTCTCTGTCCTGAGGAGAAGCAGTCCAGGGAGAGCCAGCTGTCCACAATTGTTTGTAATACAACTGACTCAGGGGAAAAAGAAGTCTTGGTTATTGCTAAAACTCATATTTTTCTTTTCTGCTAAATAATGTTGATCCTGCTGGGTGCATCACATTGAAATAGTCCTTTCCATTTAATAGTTAAGTTTCTGTAGTCCTCAGATGCTGATTTTTCTACTGATCTTTCAGGACAGCCAGTGTGAAGGAGAAAGGGTAGAGGGATCCCTTGTCCAGCCTTTTTAATTTTAATTTATTGCAGTCTGTACTGTCCTTTGTCACTGCATAGCTAGGGGGAAGGGAAGAGAGCTGAGCCTTCACCTGGGGGATTGCAGTAGCCTTGGTGTTTGAATACAGAGCCAGTGCACAGCAAGAATCTGCTTTGCCTGTTATATGCTTTTCCTCATAGTACTAAATGAATTTATTTTCTTAAAACAAATCTTCTTAATCCAAGGATCTATACTAGATAAAAACTCGACATTATGAAATACATTGCCTCACATCTTACACTAAGGAGTTATGAAAATAAAAGCTATCAAAACCTGTATCTTTTGTATGCTCTTAAAAAACTGTATTTCCTGAGCCCAACTAGTAGCTGTGTTATTAGTAACTAGAACAATACAGTTCTGCTATTTCCAAACCCCCATCAGCTCAGATATCTTAGTAAGCTTTGGAATGAAATAACCCAGTTTAAATATCTACTTTTTGCAGCACATCAGTTTTAAATGGGGAGGAATCCATTTTAAATAATATGAAGGGAAATAAAAATTGTCTGTGAAGTAGGAGAAATCTAAGTTTTCTTAGGCCTTTTAAGTTTTTGACAGTAAATTTCACCCTAAAAATGTGTACAATTCACTATATAACCTTCATATTACCAGTCTGTAGACTGACACAACATGTGAAAAGTGTGATGGAGTCTACAGTCCTCATTAAAATTATCTTCTTTTGGTTTATAAGGGTCAGCAAGGTTAATGTGCTGGTACAGTATTATTTCCCACCAGTCTGAAAATCTTCTGAGTTTACAGATCCCCAAATTTTGATCACTAACAAGACTCTTATTTGAACCATTAAATCACAGCTTGGTCCCCCAATTCAGCAAGATGCTTAAGCACTGAAGCCAAGCTTTAATGCCAAATAAACAAGCGTATCATACTGTTTTGCCATTTAGGCTGCTTTACAAACTGAAATAAAATGCATTTAGCTTAATGTGGGCATTAAACATTCTGTGTAAGCACACAAAATTACAATCTTAGTATTCTATAATGAAATCATAACTGCTGCTTGCAATAAACTCAGCATAAATCTTCCTGCTTTCCCAGGGAAGCAGTGTCAGAATTCTCTGAAATCTGCTCCATAACAGCAATAAAGTCATGAAAAAACAAACAAGAAAGGTCAGTCAGGACTGAGTCCTCAGCAGACAAACATTTTTATGCTCCTAGAAATAAGATTTTTGTTTGTGTTCCCATCTCAGGATTCATTCCTGTACCACCTCTTTCTTCCAGCATGCTCTTTTGGCTGTTGATTGAAAGATCTTGCAATACTCAGCATCATTACAAGTTATGACTTCATTCCTGTCTCTTGGTGTGTGTAGGTTTATGGCTTTTTGCCAACCTCTTGAAGTTGTGATCCAAACCTTCAATTTCTCATGCATGAAAGCCAGAAAAGTCTAGATAGCATTCAGAATGCCAAAAACCATCTGATCTTGGCTTTCTTCATAAATCAAATGATGCACTGTCAGTATTGTTTACAAAGGCTGAATACCAAGAAACCCACACCAGACTTACACCGGTCTTTTTGCAACCTGTATTGAAATGTCTTGCTGACTTTTGTTTCTTGATAAAAATGTAAGAAAACTCTCTTTTCAGCTCATTAACAGGTCTAGGGTTTCATTAATGATTATTAAACCTAACTAACCAATCTTTTTGCCTGTCCTGGCCTCATGGGTCAGGCTCAGATGTGAGAATAGTGCTGATGGTCTACATTCACCCTATGGGCATTGCTGTGCCTTGGCAGAAGTCAGCACTGCTCTCCAAACAAGGTGCACACCACCATAGTCATTGAAAGCAGACGTACAAAAGCTGACTTAGGATGGGTGGGTGCTTGGAGTCTAGGTGGCAGCAGGTTGAGCCCCATCCCTGCTGGTTCCCTCTGAAACAGCCTCAGGAGTGCCCAGTCTGGTGTTGGCACCAGTGCCAGCCTTGGTGCCACCCCAGAAGGTGGTGGGAAGAGCTACAGCCAGGACTGAACCCAAAGCTGTGCTTACCTTAGCAATTTAGGCATGCTTAGGGAAGCACAGATAAGCGCTCTCGGTTCCCTTTGTCTTCCTCTTCAGCTTCATTAGCTGCCTTAGTTTAAGCTTAAAGAGCTCAGAGAGAGAGCGTGGTGTTTCACAAAGCCTGCTTGCACCTCATGCGTCAGTCGCCCTGAGCAAGCTTCTGTCTCAAGTCCTTCTTTTCCCCTGTGGTGTGGTGTTGTAGGCAGCTGAGCCCTCTCAGCCAGCAAGGTTTCCAGCTGCTTCCCAGGGCGCACAGAGACCCCTGCTTAGGTCGGTGGACTCTTGGTCTTTGAAGCCTCCATGAGACTGGCCGGGGAGCCACCCAGCTTGCTTTGTGTCCCTGCTGGGCATGTAGCCTCTCCCCAGACTGATGAGCCCTTCTGTTCACCAGGTTATTGCTGGTTTAAAAACAAAGCCATGGAAGCAGTGCTTTGGTTGGGAGGGAGAATATGCTAAGGAAGCATGCCTTAAGGAGTAGGCCATTATTTGTCTTGCATTGAGCCGTGGGGAGGAGACAAGGAGGAGGCTGGAAAAGCAGACCTAGAGCCATCTGAAGTGGACAGACCTAACTGATAGTGCTAGACACTGATAGCAGGGATGCTGCTCTTTGATTTGCAGCCTCTGTGTTTGCCTGATTAGCGGAGTGACATGTAAACACTTGGTAGGGAAGCTTGACATTAAGCTAAAAGCAGCAAGAGCTGAAGTCGCCAGCTGATTGCAGGAAAGCTGGGAGACTTGTTATTTTAATTGTGTCTAGAGTTCAGCTTTTGGGCCCAAGCTTAGTGCTTTTGGCAAATCCATTCCTCATTCTGAATTGAAAACATGCTACTCTTATGATATTACAGAGCATATTTGGAACATATTATTCAGCTCACAGCTCCTCCTGCAATTTCTCAGGTTTTCGTAGTCCTTTATGCAATTCTTCCCAGTCTGAGAATACCAATGCTGCAATAGCCCTAAGGAGAAAATCTTAATTTAAAAACAAAAACACAGAGGCAGTTGCACAGAGATCCTTAGCTATCTTTGTGCCAACGACTACCTGAAGCAAGTGAAACATACTGTTGTATTGTTTGGTTGTATTTGATTAACACTATGCCAGAGAAATATTTCATTCCATTAAAAAGTAGAAAAAGTGCAAGCTTGAAATACTTGAAAACATTTGTCAATTCAGGCAGAATGTGGCCCAACGAATCTAGCTGGAAAGAAAAGGAGAAAAAAATTGAACCATTTTTTCAGCATTCTGATGTTCCCAATCTATTTTAAAATTAACTGTAGCTAAGCTGAAACTTGAAAGCAAAGAGAGAAAAAGCTAAAAAAAAAAGAAAAAGGAAATAAAAGGTCCTGCATTAGCTTCATAATTTTTTCATTTTTTTTCATTTTGTCACAGACCAAAGAGGGGTAGCATTCAGTTAACCAGAGAACTGAAAAAAACCCAACTGTTAGTTGTGACCTAAACCTGCTGTGACCCAGTTAAAGGACATCCATGGTTTGCTGCAGGCTTTGGGAGAGCTGATTTTAGCTCTAGGAGAGACACTGTGTTTCACTACAGATCTTCAATGGTACTCAGGCAACTGCAAACAGCTGAAGCCCAGCTTCAGACCTACTGAGTGGCTGAGTGCTTGGAAAAAGTGCCCCAGGATCTCCAGCAGTCCTCAATGGCCATCGAGGACAGCAGAGCCAGTGGCAGCTCAAGCTGCTTTCCTCTCAGGCTTTGTGTCTCCAGTTTTGAGGCACTGGCTGGAGGGACCAAACACAAACTATTCCCTGTAGATGTTCAGAACCCACTTCCTCTCTCCCTCCTTTAAATGTGTGCTTGCAGGTTGAGTCAACACCACCCTGCTCTTTTCACCTGTAGGAGAGAGGCGTTGCCTGCATGGGAAGAGTGCCAAGAGCAGGAACAAGCTCTTCCCATCCGTGCCAGGAAAACACAGCCCTATTTCAGATTGTACTGGTTTATCTGTCCTAAATCTCTTTGATGCCCACAACCAGAACAGACCATCTTACAAACTGCCCCGTGCCTCCCTACAACCCCATTAAGTGGGAAAGGATCAGGATTTGGAGCGGAATTCATGTTTGATAACGCAAGGTGGCTGAATTTGCTGCACCTAGTGAAAGGGGTTCCAACTTTCTTCTATGAGAAAAGGCTGTGTCATTGATTTCACTGCCTCCCCTTTATCTGTCTGTCATCCATTATGCCCCCCCAGCAACCTTTTAGTTGGTTGGATGATGTTAAACACCACCCGAGGCAGCCATGATCTCAAAGATGTTCCTGAAAGATTCAGTAGCATCAGCACCTGGGTACAGACAGGTCAAAACCAAGCTTCATTATCTCTGCTGCTCACAGAGTGGCTTATATTAGTGTAAATATGTTTAATACCTTACTGCTTCTACCCTAGAGACTTGCATTTAAAAAATGGAGGGGGGCTTGAAGGTTCAAATATGCAGTTTGGTCCCCTTAATTATATTACTCCAAAATTCTGACACTACATAAGAATATAGTACTATAGGCACAAGAACATTCAAATTGTAGCCTTGTGTATCTGAAGGACAGAGAATGCAGTTGTTTTTTTACATGGATCACTGAAAAACCCAGAATATTTCCAAAAGATAAGCAGGGCAGCCTTTGAGTAGCTCGCTGACACATGGGATTAACATAACGAATTATCACACAATGTGCTGCAGTTACAGGCACAGAGATTAATTGCTGAAGGCCAGATGGGAGCGGTAGGGGTAAATACAGCCTTTTGTTGAAGAAAGAGGGTGAAGGCTGAGCATGCAAAACTGCAGTGACCAGGAGGAGAGTGTCACTGCTCCTGCAGATTTTGTCTTGTCAGGGCAGACACAGGCAGAGCAGCCCTGAGGAGACCTGCCCTGAGCTGAACCACTTACATCTTCTGCAGAGAGTCACCACCTGAGCACCCCATCATCTGTCAAGGAATAGGGGACCACCGCAGTGTCCCCAGCTGCTCTCCAAGATGGTGCCACATGGCCTAGCACCACCCCTCTCATTGCACCCTTGCTCCTCCTGGGACATGTCCATTCCAGCTCCAAGGGCCTGGATGCCAGTTGTACTCAAACTGCTGCTTCTTTGCTGGCAGAGTTGAAACACCTATTTGTTTCCTCCTCCTGCCATTCCAGGACTAGTCAATGTCCTTCTGAAGGTCATGGGATTTTAAGAAAACTTTTAAGTGGTTTATGGAGATGACACAAGTTTAAAGTCATACTTCATATGGAGAGAAGTTATATGTAGATGATTAATGAAAGCTGCCTGGGACAACTAATGTAATTCATTGCATTTCATGTCACCATTGAAACAGGAACAGTTATTTACAAGAAAATGCACCCCTCTTTTAATATGGATCTAGAAGCCATTGCCTACTTATTTTCTGAGTACGTCTAAAAAGCCTACTTTTGGGGATCCTGACTTCCAAATTCCACCATCAAGGGCAACATTTTGATTCTGACATTTAAAACTGAATCGGCAAAATGACTGCCGGTGGGACTAATTTACAGGAATTTGCTTCAGTAACACACAAAGAATGTAGAGATATTTCCCACTGTAATTTCAGCATTGATGCATTCCAATTGATTTGCCATCACAGAAACGGGCCTTAGTCCAAGTGCTGTATCATTTTTTCTATTATGGGGATACCTTGCTCATTGATTTAGGGGGAAAAAAGTAATTAACACAAATAGTATTGTTCAGTTTACTGGCATCTCCAGAAGGACACATCAAGACATGGTGGTCTGGAGCACCAAAATGTTGGGCAGTGCTTGGTACAGATCCTGAGAGTAAATGGAGAAGGAGCAGCTACCTTTTTGGTAGAAGCAGGAATTGCCAGCACTACTGACATTCAGCTGACCAAAGACACTAATGGGTTTTAAGGCCTCCCAACCATCCACTGAAATAACCATGCTATTCCTTTCTCATACACATCCCAAGCCTCAGTTCCCCAGGAAATATAAAATAGGAGCATCTATACCCCAGTGAGGAACTTCTCTGCAATTCCAGTCTCATGTTTTGATGATAAATATGGTTATCTATCTTTTTACCATTGAAAACTGTGGGAGTACAGTCAGAGGACTACCGGGGATGGAAAAAGAAGAATAAGAAAAAAAGCAAAACAAAGACAGAAACAATTAAATACATCATTATCTGACAAGTTATTCCCAGTTTTATAAGTTAAAATAGAGTAGTTCATGTTAAATGTATTAGAATAGGATTAATTATTTTTACTTGTTCAAATGTTCCTATTTGATTGGTTTGGTTTTCCCCTGGTTACTACCCCTTTGATTGGTTGCTGTTTTTCCCCTCTCCCTACTGGCTAGCTGCTGGCACAGTGCACCTGTGCCATATATGGCTAGCTCCCTCCTATACCTCTCCTAATTCATTTGTAGCCCATCCCTCTTTTCCCGTTATTGGCTCAGACCTGTTAATCTCCTCCCCGAACCCCGCCTAGTTTCTAGCTCGTTCTAGCTAGCCCCTATAAAACCCTTTTACTCTATTAAATAATCGGCCATTTTGCATTACCCTGCGTTGCGTGTGGAGTGGTCCGTCCCTTTTTTCCCCCCAAGGTCTGCGCCAATTCCAGTTAACACTATATGCAATTCTATACAATTCTTTAAGTCAGCCAAAAGATGCTGATTGGTAACATGCGATTCATGGCCAGAAGAGCATATTGTAACGAAGCATCTGTCGCATACCTATTTAGGGTATTTCTCCCTGCAGGCATAGTAGAGACCCACAGACATAAACCAGGACAGCTTTAAATTATCCAGCAGAACAGTACTGATAACACAACACCCTAAGGTTATTTTACCTGTTTCTTCCTCAGCCCTTGAAAGCATCTGTAAAGTAGGGAGTCAGTAAAATCCAACACTGTAAAGATCTCCAACCTGACCTGCATTATGAACATTTTAACAATATCCTTTACTCTCTGAGATGTTGCTATGATCCCATTCTTACATGTAGATAATGACACTGCCTACAGACACCTATTTCAGCAACTCCCTTCTTAAAGATTATTAAAAATACCAGATCTGAGTATTTTTACCACTCAGAAAAGCACTTCTGAATATTACTGAATATTATTATGAAACAGCAGAACAAATCTTCCAAAGTCATCCACTTAACCACTTTGTTTAGTTCATAGTATTTTTTGCATACAGCAAATTTGTATTTTTAATAATGCTAATACAACAATAAAATGCTCTTCAAATATATGCCTGACAATGTTTTGAGACTGATTAGACGTAAGTTGAAAATCTCTCACAAAACCAATGTCAGTGGATCCACTGAGTGCTTACACAAGACCCATAATCCCTCCCCAAACAGGGCATAATTCTTATTCTCAATCAGTTGCTCCTGTGCAGGCAGGGAGGACAACATTCCCATCTGCTTTCATTCGTTACTTATCTTGTCCATTTAGATTGAAAAGCCATAAGAGTAAGACTCTCCATCTCTGTATACATTAGAGTGGGAATCTCCTCAAGACAAGATGCCTTACAGAGGGATCTAGATAGAAAGGAGCATTGAACAGTCATCAGTGGCAAGAAATTTAACAAGAACAAATGCATGTAGGACAGAATAGCAGCAGGCACAAGTATAAATTGCGGGAGGAGCAGCTGGAAAGCAGCCCTGCAGAAAGGGATCTGGAGGTGCTGGATTAGGGGCAACAGATCAATAGGAGCCAGCAGTGTGCCCTGGCAGCCCAAAGGACAAACTGTGTCCCGAGATGCATCAAACACAGCCTGACCAACTGGGCAAAGGAAGGGATTATCCTGCTGTATTCAGAGTTGGTGCAGCCTCACCTGGATCAGTGTATGCAGTTCTGGGCCCCACAGTTTAAGAAGAATGTGAAGGTCTTTGAAGGTGGCCAAAGGAGGACAACACAGGTGGTGAATGGGCTGGAATACACATCCTGTGAGGAGCAGCTGAGGACTTTGAGTTTGTCTAGTCTGGGGGTGAACTCATCTCTCTCTACATCTTCCTGAGGAAGGAACACAAAAAGGAAGGTGCTAAGCAATTTTCCCCAGTATTCCTGTGGATACATTCTTCAAGATGTGTGTAATGATTCAAAGTTGTGTCCTTCAGGTGAGGTTCAAACTGGACATTAGGAAGCATTTCTTTACTGAGAGGTGGTCAAACACTGGAACAGGCTTCTTAGAGGTGGTTGAAGTCCCAAACCTGTCAGTGTTTAAGAGGCATTTTGACAATGCCCTTAGTAACATTCTGTAACTTTTGGTCAGCCATGAAGTGGTCATGCAGTCGATGATGACTGCAGGCCCCTGCCAACTGAAATATTCTAGTCTAGTCTAGGCTAGTCTAGTCTAATCTAGTCTAGTTCATTCCATTCTAAATTTTTTCTGCCTAAAATATAAGCATTTATTCTAAGCTCACCACCTTCAGTTTATCCTAAGGTTCAGTTTGAAGACAGGCAAAGGGCATCAACCTCTGGATATTGTGTCTCCCCATTGGCTTCTGGGTTTGAGGGAACACCTATAGCTAGCTTTAGATTAGAAGTCAAGCACTAGGAGAGCAGAATATCATTGTCAGTAATCAGACTGGCTAAAGCTTCTGAATTTCTATGTAATAATAATGGTTATTATAATTTCTAATATAGAATCATGCTATCATAAATGGTAATTCAGCTTCTAGAATGGTGTTTCTCTTTAAATATCTTGTGATTCTCTTGACCTTTTCTTTAGTTTTTGTCTATGTCTTTACTTCTCTAATCTATCTAAATCTTTCTACTCTCTCTTGGTGTATATCTGTCTTAAAGTAAGCTGAATGATTCCTCATAAACAAAACTGCCTTGCACAGTAATTACCATTACTATATAACCTTTTCCAGCTGCACACCTTAATTTCAACAGGTCATTAGATCAAAGCAGTTCAGAAAACTTTGACATTTACATACAAGGTGCCACCATTACTTTTTCTGACAAAAGAAACTCAGCAACGATTACTTGTAGTTTCCTTTCTCTGTTTTGACATGAAAATACAGCAAATGTTACAGAACTTTGAAAGAGGAAATTCAGCTGTGCCTTAGTTTAGCTGCTCCACAGAAACCAAACCTCTGGAGTTAAGGTAGCTCAGACATCTGTGTCTGATTACAGTAAAAACTAAAAAAAAATAAATAAAAAAAGACAAAACCAAACTAAAAACTATAAAAATTTTGCAGTTTCTAATCAAGTCATTAATCTGTAGATAATGTATAATAGGATGAAATGGCTATGTGCCTCTGTATTGAACTTGTCATTTCATAGGAAATTATTAAAAAATTAAAGACAGTGGAAGGGTTAGCTTTTGAGTTGGGTACGTGTGTGGTTTTGGGGCATGTTGTCTGGGCTTTGTTGCCTGTGTTTTCATTTCATAGAATTTCGTGGTTTGAATGTGTGCTCTCAGACCCCAATGGAATGGCTCTGACACCATCACTTCATCTGCTCTGATCTTTCTTTGCTTTGTATTCCTCCCTAACAATTTCACATGATCTACCAAAAAAGGTATGAGAAGAACATGAGGAATACTGTCAATTTCTGTGAGACAGACGAATCATTCACACCTCTCTCTCACTAATCTTCAATCCTGCAAATCAAATGCATGGGCTGCACTTGATATCTGCCCAGTCATAACTCATTATAGGATCAGAATGCAAATACAGAATGAAAGACTGGCTGAAACCTGTCAATCAGTAAAAGAATTCAAGTATTTTTCACAGAAGACAGATGAAATATGTTCTGCTTGATAAAATCAGAGAGCTGTCCATTCATTTAGATATTTTATAGGATGTAAAATGAGGGACATGTCTTTTTTTATTCCGGGTCTAGAAGAAAACCACTGTAATTGACTACTCTGGAAAATGAATTACATTTTAAGAAGAAGTAATTTAATTATTCTGTGACCTTCTGTGCCTATCTCTATATTAAAATATAAAGCATTTTATACTATAAATGTAAAATTCTTCAAGATGCCAGTCTAGTAAATGCAGAACTTAGATTTGTTGAAGTTAATTAAATCTAAGAAATCTAAAAATACCCATGGAAACAAGCCTGAAGTCTGACATCTTTCTCTGATAATATGCCAAAATATTTTTTGCTGACTTGCTGGATGTATTTTCAAAATCTATTTATTTGTCATAAATATGAGGAAGAATGTACATCTTTCAAGGTCCATGAGAGAATGGAGCAAGACAGTCATTTTTACTTACATCTTGGATTGCACAACACATAGAAATCAAGTAATACTCTAAAATACTGTGGTATTAGCACTACATGAAGATAGAAGAAAAAGATAACCTGTGATTCAAGAGTGACCTAACAATAAAATAAAAGAATGTAGAGTGGAAACTTCCAGACGGTTGAAGGCAAGTCAATAAATAAGAGATGATAGCAGAGATTTCAACATATCAGGCATAACCTGTCACATCTGAGAATAAATATTCAAAAGTTTTGGGCTTCCTGCACACAAATCTGTCTTCAAATCAGACATCAGAGTGTTGTTATGGTGCTAATCTGTTAAAGGTTTTATTGTCATTAACAAGTCAGGATTCTGTCGTTCTTATTTATAGCAACACACAGAGCAGTCCCACTGAGTTTATTTTCATGTCTAACAGAAGCAAAACAGAAAAACCCACCTTAAATGAAGAGAATAATTTGTTCTCAGTGACAGTGCCTGAGCAATAAAATCTGGTTCGGTGTTACCAGGCCTGAAAATTTACCAATTAGGGAGGAAGTTGCTTGAAAGATCCTTAAGGAGCACATGATCTTAAGAGGGGACTCTATCCTGTTCAGTGAGAGTCAGTCCTATGCAATGCTTTTGTTCAACACAGAAGTGTGAAATGCAGGACTGCTAACAAGGGCATGATGATACTGAAAAAGGGTGCATGAGAAGAAAATGGTAATGGACTGAATTTTAGCAAATCTCACTTGGGAGAAGACTAAAGAGTTGAAAGTTGCATTTGCAGGACATGGAAAAAAATACAAGCAAAAATGGAAAAATAAAATAGGTTTGCTGAAAACAGGAAATACTCAAAAGAAGAAATGCATAACAGCTACCTGTTAGATGAAAATCAGGGATAAAAGTTTTGTATGTTACACACCACAGATGACATCTCAGAAAGTATCAAGATCAATTGGCATGTCAATTAGGAAATGAATTAATAAAACAATTAATTATGTATTTATTAAAGTAGAAGTCAACAAATAATACAATCAATTATTTGGACAAAACAAATCAATTAATCAAGGAGAAATGTAAAGAGTTTTAAACTCACCAAACCATTCTCAGTCTTCCCCATGCCATGGTGTTTAGGACTGAAGCATCCAGAAGACTTGAACTGTATTTTCACAGCCAAGTGACTTAATTTCCCTGAAGTTTGCCTCTTACGACTCCTGGTCTTTAGGGCATCAAAGTCAACTATGGAGTTTTGCACCAGAAGAGGATTTTGAGAGTAATGGTCAGTGGTAGATATAGTGATTATTATGTTTCCTTTCTAAATAATAATTAGCCATTTATTATAGCATAATATTAATGAGTGACTGTGACATTAAAAAAAATTACTTAAAGATCCTCTTTATCCAGTTAGCTAAATATTAATAGTATGGAGAGTAAGATATGTGAAAAAGTCGGGGTTTGTTTTTTTTTTGGCTTCGTCCCAACTGACTGCACAGTAGATAAAGAGAAAAGATATAGATATAATAAATTTAGAACTTTGATGACTGCTGTGAAATAATCTCATCAGAAAACTAAGAAAATTGAATTAGACGTAGCAGGTGTACATCTGAAAACTACAGTCAAAGAATGTTTTTAAATTATTCATCTTCAAACTGTGAGTTCACTGAGGATGGCACCCCATAGAGGCTTGCCTTTGTCCCATTAATATCTTCATTAATGACTTGCATTATAAAAGAATAAGAGAGATGTAAAATCTGCAGGGGCAGAGCACAAGCAATCCAGACAATATGTCATGGGTTTAAGATTGGTTTCTGTTGAAAGCCTCTGGAAGTTTCCCTCCATCCTATAGAGCAGAGCCAATGA
>JAWWEE010000105.1:40261024-40337210 GCA_035221455.1 Xenops minutus | reverse complement strand
GAGAGGAGAGGAGAGGAGAGGAGAGGAGAGGAGAGGAGAGGAGATGAGAGGAGAGGAGAGGAGAGGAGAGGAGAGGAGAGGAGAGGAGAGGAGAGGAGATTAGACGAGAGGAGAGGAGAGGAGAGGAGAGGACAAAGAATGGGCAGTCTCCACTTCAGTAAGCATCAGCAGCTTTGACACTTTCATGCTGCTTTATATACACAGCTTTTGAGGAAGAGACTCTGTATTGCTGCCTTTTACTCAAGAGAGCTGAAGAGCAAAGATGACAAAAGATGTGGTAGATGACAGAACACAGGCTCTTGTGGGATCACTGATCCCCATTGCTTGCGGGCCAGATGAGAGCCAAGTCTGGTGCTAAACCACAGTCAGAAACTGGAACACCATGCAGGGATTAGCATGAAAGCCTGTTGTGAAGATTAGTGATGGAAAACTCAAGTGTCTGAACTTTACCTGAATGTCTTATGCTTTGGGTGGTGCAATATCATGTTGAAAGAAAGATGGCTGGATAGTGTAAACTGCCTGGCTGCTCATAGCAGGGGAGGATCCAATGATGGAAGCTTCTCAGTGTGGCACTCTGGTCAAGAGCAAGGTGCCACGAAGTGTCTGACAAATACTGGTGCCCCAGGTAACCACATATGTACTGGTAACAGGACAAAACTGTCCAGCTAAACAATTATATTTGGTGCAAAACTGAGATAGAGCATGAAGCACCAATCAGGAAAGCAGTTTATTTAACAGGAGTCGTCAGAATCAGATCTCTGATGGTGCCATATTCACCAAGGGTGCAAGAAGGTCAAAACAAATTTCAGCCACTGCAGAAGAGAATCAGTGTTTAGGGCATTTGTCTTAGATGTGGGAAAGCCAAGCTTCATCCAGTGACTGAATCATTCACACAGATGATTTGTGCATGTCTCTCCTGCATCCTCAGTGAATGTCCCAGCCAGCAGTCTTCTGCCTCATTCCAGGAAGGGAAAATACCTGGAAAGCTTTTCATTTGATCCCAAGCAGAAGTAGGGAACACCTCTGAACTCTTGTTTTGTTTTGTTTTGTTTTGTTTTTTTTCCAGAAGGATGTGTTCCTCTTCTGGCTCTTGCGTGAAGTGAAATGATATTGGGCACAGCCCCTTGCTTGCACACAGTCCCACAGAACAGCTCATCATTGCTCTCTCAGCAGACAGGAGAGCAGGAGACTTCCTCTCATGTTGAGGTGCCAACAGGCAGACACAGAAGCAGGGTAGGAGTGATGCAGAAACAGTGCTGTGCTGGAGAAATGCTCACTGACTGCTTCATGCCTAGAAAGTGGCACTGAATTCAGCAATGAGTTGTTAGATCAGAGGGACAAAAAGCCTCAGGTAGGAAAAGGTAGAGGAAGAATGAGTAAGGAAGAAAGATTTAGACCATTCCTGCTAGCAGTTGTAAGGGGAGCAAAATTTACAAGTCATCAAATTGAATCTAACCAAGTATTTTCTCATTCCCTGACCGTTTGCCATCTGTTCAAGTATGTATTTTTAAAGTACATTAATTTGTTTTAGCAATCAAAGTTCTCTTCAGCAGAGGGTACAGGAAGATACCAGCAGACCTGGAAACTGTAAACACAGCAGTGCAGCCTGCAAGTCACTCTACAGTGGGATGTGGTGCCAGAAAGGAGAGCGGGGTGCCTTTGTTTCATGGAAATATTGCTCACATAGACCATGCAGTGAATGGCACCTTTGCTACTTCCACTAGAGAAAGGTGAACCTGTGAGTTTCCAGGCAGCCAGGAAATAGGTCCCCAGAGCCTGTGACAGGGCGAGGAACAGACCCAATTCCCTTCTTCCTTGCACATAACCGTGATACAGCAGAAAGCCCGTCCTGTGGATCTGTGCCAGAGGAATGAGGAAAGACTCATTCCCCTGCTCCTAGTGTCCTCTGTTTCATTTCATTTTGCAAGTTAGGAACAAGGCAATGCTTGGCCCCAAATGAGGGCAGCGGGAGAAAAGCAATAGTGACTTCACAAGAAATAATGGGCAAACAACTGAACAACTCTCATTGCCTCACATACCTGCTGTACATGAAGATGAGTGGCTTTTAGTCAACTGCTTATTTACTTAAACAGTCATGTGAGGCTGGTCTGACCTAAAAAAATATGAAATAAAAGGCCACAAACTTACATAGTTGCGGGACTTGAGTTAACTAGGACAAAAGTGTGTGACCCTCCTACATTAAATTGTAGGAGTGGAACCGGAAAACTGATGCTCTGTCAGGAATAGCACAGAGAAACATTTATTTCAAAATAAGCAGGTAACTCTGTAGCCTCTAAAGCCAGTGTATTGCTTCCCTTCCTGCCAAGGATGACTGAGTAAGGCATTATTCTTAGACTTATTACTGAGAGTGAAAATAATCATAACCCTTCTTCAAACCTTGAGAGAAAGTGTATCTAATGTTTTATTTAAACAGGTCTTTGCAAAATTAAACTATTCCAAGAATGCATCAGCAAATTACTCCACCACACTTAACACTGGGGAGAGGTGACACCTGCCATGTCATCTGTGGCCAATTCTCAGAGTTCAGTAGGTGGTTCTGACCCTGCCCTGCTTTCCTGACATTGATGGCAGCATCGCCTCTAATCGACACTTTAAGAACTCAGTTCACTCTTTGTACAGCAAATGAATAATGTTCCCTTGGGAACTGGTTATCTGCTCTGACATTGGTTTTGGCCATATCTCCTGCATGACATATGGGAAGCCCCAGAAACCCTTCCTAGCTTTACCTGCTTCTCAAGGAGGAGCACTGTGACTATCAGGCACACTACCAGGTCTGGGGCACAAGGACTAGCTCTTAAGCTCAGCCACCCTTCACTTCCATAGTACAATTTGTCATTGGGCAGGGTGGCGTCTCTGGATTACTTTGGGAATTTCAGGTCCTTTAAAAGGTACCTGAGTGAGACTGAGCAAGGCACAGGTGATCTAAGTATAAATCCCCACTCAGTTACTTTCTAATCCAAAAGAAGCTAAAGTGCACAAGCAGGACCACATTGATGGGGAGAAATGATGCACCTTGGCAACCCCATTTGCTGTGGGACATTCTTGTGACTGGGCAATCCCAGCTGGGCAAGGAATCCCCTTAATAAAAAGACACTATTTAGGTACCTGCTTGCTCCTCCATACATACTCACAAAAATTGCCCACAGGGAATACATCTTCTCCATAATCATCTCAGTTAGAGGTTAGCTTACATTTTTGCTAAACTGGCTCTACATGAGAAAAAGTATCTTCTCCTTGAGATTGCTGGGTAGATTACTTGAGCAAGGAGGTTCAACTGAAGTTCAGATTAGCATCTAGACTACATTAACAAGCCTTTTTTGTTGGCCTGTTATTACCTCTTAAGACGGGAGACCGCATGAATTTCTACACCTGCGACTGAAGAAGTAACCTGTAAAACATATGTATGGAAGGGTTTGACAGTAAGAGTCTATTGGGACTCTATTTTGGCCCTGGTTTACTGGGAAAACCACTTATTTTTTGATTTATTTTTTCTCAGGCCAGATTCTCTGTATGTCATTCCAGAGAATGTTATTTACAAAGAGTTGTTATCATGTTTACTTTGATCCTAGAGATGCTCAGTTTGGAAAGAAGTACAAGGAATTCAGGTGGCATAATTACTAGAATTCCTTATACCTGCCAGTCTGGCTGCATTGTGAAAACTCCATTAAGTGTATTGGAGAAAACCTCAGGAAAGACACAAAGACTTTGAGCATCATTTACCTTATTAATCTGTCTAAAAGCATTGCTCCAAAGAGGAGGTTAAGTATAATTGCAATTGTTTTACAGCCACTGCAGTTAAATACCTTCAATTAAATCTCTATGACTACATAGCATCATAATAATACCTTATACCTTCAGGGCCTTTAGTCAAAAGGCCATAATAATTTTATAAATCTTCTTTCAAAGATTAAGAATCTGGTCTTCAAGCTGCCCCATGAGACAGGACAAGACTAGACTACCTGATCGGGAGAGCACAAAAAAAGCACTCAACCCTTCTTCCTCCAGTTATGATGTTCAAATAAAAGCTCTAAAGGAACCTCACTGCAGGAGCTCTTTTCACACAGGTCTGTCTTAGCAGCCTCCACAGCCCAGTGCTTTATGTCCTGACTACTCCATGGCCTCCAGAGAAATTAGAAATTCTGATGCATACAAAATGGGTTTAGACACTAAATGTCAGAAAAGAAAGAAGACAAGCTACACAAGCAATAGGCTCACTTGTGATAAATATATTATGACTGTATGGCAGCAAACATGTCCTACAAAACACACAAAGCCAGCGGCTTTAATGAGATGCATTATTGTTAAAATTAGTCTTTAAATGCAGCATGTGCCCCATAGCTCATTACCACAAATCTTGGCTTGTTGTACAAGCCTTGTACAAGATACCTCATTTACAGATAATGCAACTACCAAATGAAGGAATTGCTTCTGAGATGACTCAGGCTCCAGCTGTGAGCTGCTGTGGCCTCTCCTCACTGCTCCTGAGGATATGCCCCCAGTAAGCCTGGATAACTGATCTTCTCTTTGAGGCAGGGGGCAGGTTTCAGAGCTATTTTTGTTCTTGCTCTTCCCATTGTATTGCCTGCTGTTCTCCATCTCCTCACTTCACCTGAGGATGTATTGGACTCCTTATTCAGGCCCTACAAACAACCAGAGGGAGCATTGAAGAGCCTGTGATCTCAGAGAAACCACAAAATAACTCTGCTGTGACAGCTGATGCTGCAACTCCCACACCTTTACTGTGGTAAAATAACACGTCAGCCTGCTGCTTTTGTGCAAGCAGTGATGGGATTACCTAGAGATTACAAATACAGTACAAATAAAGCCACTTTTTGCTCTGTGCCTTCGTTTTAAACTCTTCTTTCTTTCAGCCTGGAGGACTTCTGCCAATTTCCCTATGCACCCCTCGAAGGCAGCAAAGAGCTCAACAGATGGGGAGCTAATGTATCAGCCTGGTGTATACCCAGTCTAACACTGGTTCTCTGTTCAGAAAGTTGGAAATATTCAGGCACAGCTCCACTCTGAAATCAGCAGATCACAACTTTGAAAAAAATGGTGCACTTACATTTCTAAACATACTTTTCTGGATTTGCCCCTTCTTCTCATGTTTAAACTAAGGCCAGTTTGAAGCTTAGTATGTCACATAGACTATCCATATACCAGTCTCTCTACATGTTCTACTTTGGTATTTATGAGAGAAGGGTCCAAAACTGCTTCAGTCATGCAATGGGGCCTTTCCCAAGGTCCTGGCTGTGAGCCTGGCAGCCCTGCCATGTGCTTTTCAGGGTTACAAAAGTCTACCAACACAGGCTACAAGACCACTTGCATGGTGTATTTGGACTGGCTCACCCTTCATCTGGATGCTTGGGGAAAGGGAAGTTGATGCAGCATCACTCCCCCCCACCCTTCTTCCCCCAAATGCAAATACCAGATATGTTATTACATCCCAGTGACTTCATTATCTACCACTCCCTATCTCCAACACCCTGTGAACAAGCAGAATAGCACGTTGTGAGCAGACCTGTTTGCTAAGCACACAGGAATTTCCAGGTTTTGCTCTCAGACAGGCCAAGAGGTTTCCTCCAGAAGACCCAGAGACATGCTGTTCTGGTGAGATTGTGTGCAGTTTTCAGCATTTTGTAGTTCACTGTAAGCGGCATTTAAGGTTGCCAATCCTTTTAAACTCCTGCACTTGTTTATTAGGTTACTATACCCAACAATTACATATGCAGGTCAAAGGAAAGCTCAACTTTTCTCTCTCCTTTAGCACAAATTCTCAATACTTTGGGAAAGCAGAAACAACCCACAGTATAGAGGCTGTTACCTTCTTTTTTTTCACTGAAAGGCAGCTTTTTGCATAAAAACACTAACACAAGAATAGCCAAATGCTCATCCAGCTGGTATCATATACAGCAGTTGCAGATACTTAGGAACAAGACAAGCCAAGATACTTTCTGTGCATATTCTTCCATACTCTGCTTTGGGCTCTGGGATTTCCAGAGCCCAAAGTAATTACTTTGTGTCGCACGGAGCTTCTGAGTCTCCCAAAACATCATGTTAGGGTAGATTACTTAGGGACATTTTTGCCAGCCATGCTTCCACCCCTCTCCAAACACCACTGTAACTGTGGACTACTGCAGAGTTTCACTGGTTATTGAGCTGCCAGGGAGCCATTGTCACAGGTATTCTCCTAGAATAATCTCAGACCTGAGCATAGTTAAAACCTAGAGAGGAGTGAAGGAGAGAAAAGATGAATATAGCCTGGAGCTTCATGCATATTTTGAAAGAGCTTATCACTAGAGATAAGAGGACGAACAGGTGAACACTCCACCATCTTTTGTTTTCATTGACATGAGTTGAAGCTTCTGAGGACACCAGAGCTGACTGAGCCTTCCTGATATTACTTTTTCCAGAGCATGCTTAAGTATGTGGTGTTGGATGCAGACAGCAGAACAATGTAGCCACAAGGGCTTCTTGTTCTACAGACCTCAGCAGCACGATGAAGCATCACCATGGATGGCTCTGCTGCTTGCAGCTCTGGAGCAGCAGTGTATGGTACACACTTACCTTCCTTGCCCAACCTGCTGTACACTCCTCCCTGTACCAGAGAGTTTTTCACTTCAGTGCATTCCCAGGAGCTTCAGCAACATCACTACCTTCGAGTTCCTATGGAATTTCCTGAAAACATCTTCCAGTTTTCTTAGTCCTATCACCCAGCATTGTCCTCACAGTCACATATCCATCATATATACTGCAGTGCAAGGTGTCTATCCAACACCAGCAGGCTAACATGGCAGAGACTTTATCCTCCTGCGTCTGCAGTGGAAATCACTGTACTACATGCAGAGACAGTTTCTGCATTTGAGTTGCAAGACTAGCATGGTTATCAGAGCTGCTGGCCCTTGTATGAGCTGGTCTCTGCTTGAGGCCTTTTTACTTAGTATTTTTCCCAAGCTGGCAGTAAAGAAAACAGTCCAAAAGAAGTTCTGCTGTGACATGCTAGAATCTTGCTCACTTGATCATATGTGCTGGACCCAGCTGGGCTTTCTGGTGGAGAACTTTGTGGGATAAGCCAGCAGTTTGGTACTCCTGGGTGCCTGAAGCCAGGAGTGTGTTTCCCTATTGAGAAGCACAATATATATCCCTGTATGTCTGTGGAAGTTAAGGCCAGAGCTTTGCTGGCATGAAGAAGGTGCATGTTCTCCTTGCAGTGCAGCCCTAAGGCACGATGTCTACAGGAGACGGAGGGAAGCATAATGCTTTCATAGAGGCTGGTCAAGTGATTTATACAAGAGCCACCAGCAGAACATACAGGGGCCTTGGGTTCACCTTCAGCTTCTCCTGAATTGCTAGGTAAAGATCACTTTTTCAGATCCAATTTCAACTGTAGGTGAGAAAAGACCCAGTCACTACCTGTTTTTCTTTTCCTATGTGAGTTTCCTCATCTCTAGGTTGTTCAGAGATGGTTTGTGCATCACCAATGCCTGTGCCACAGTATTTGATTTCCTGGCAGGCAGAAAGGGGTACCCAAGCCCAGAACTGACTGACAGCAAAGGGGATTAATAAAACCACTCAGGATGGTGGAGCCGGAGAACATCTCATTGCAGGGAAATATCTTCCCTTTTCCCTTGATAGTCACCCATAGGGGAAGCAAAAAAAAAGAAAGCCCAAACCCCAAATCCAGCATTGCATAAGGTGAATTTTCTCACTGCACTTTCCCCTAAAGTGCTGTATCTTTTACATGGATGGCCACTTGAACTCCTTTTCTTCATCTTAGCAGGGCTTGAATATAGAAAAAATTATCAAGATAGGGTAGAGAGAACAAAGAATACTGAGAAGGAGGTGCAGGAGGAAGTAATACTAGGTTAGAAGAGCAAGTTTGCTGAGAGAAGCAGCTAATAATAATCTTATAGAACTCATGCCTCATTTATCCTGTATTAATAAGAAAGACACATTCAAATGTGAAGCCGCTACTATATGACTTTAACTTCTCCAGTCTGAGTCAGCACCAAAAGCCAATAAAGAAAGCATCCTGGTGACTTGTTCTGGTTGCCTGGGTCACCAAGGGAATACACCGACAAAAAGGCACCCAGCTGCAGCACGATGTTACTGCTTTGCCTGCCACGTATTGCTAACGCTACTTTCAGATGAGTCAATCAACATTGAGTACCCGTTGGGTTGATGAACAGGCAAAGACACATAAATCCTACAAATTCGGTTGCCTTAAGATGTTCTGCACTTCTTCCCCTCACCTTGCCACCTCCCAACCTTTCTGCAGCTGCAGGGGCCTGAGCACTACAGTATTTGAAGATAACCTACTAAGTTTAATATGGTGTCTCTACACCCTTGTGAAGCTTCAAAATGGGAAACAGCCCAATCACTCCCTTAACTTCATTATAAGTTTGTGAGATTGGACAACAGAGCAGAACTATCATTTACTTGCCCTATTTGAGATCATCACCTCTACCCTTCCCACCACCCACACAGACACTTTTCTTCAGGAAGCAATTACATTGTCATTCTCTTTAACAAAAGTTATTCATCGTCTGAATTGGCCTTCAATAAGGCCAGCATCAGAGGGACACATTCATTACAGGCTCACCCATGAATACCAACCCCTCCCTCTTCCACATGGCTTAACCCACATGAAAGCCCAGCCTTTTGGGAGTTGTTTGCAGCATTCCCTCCACGAGAGTTTCCCAAACAATGTGCTCATAGTACAACTCACTTTGATCAAACAGGTTAGCCATTAAGCAACCTCTTCACTCTCGAGCTTCACACACAAACTTCTTCCCTCTCTTAAGATGTAAAAGACCTTCCTTTAAGGTATGAAACCTAAATAAACTCAGCTGCACGTGTTAGTAGACACATGATGGGAACTTCTGTCTGAGGGCTGAGCTAGGTCAAGGAATAAAGAAACCGAAGAGCTGGCATGACTCAGGACATTGCCAAGCTCTCTCAAATTCTATGTCCCAACAGGGAAACAAAACACCTTTGCACTTCATGACAGAATTTTCATTTTCACATCCTTAAGTTTTTTAAGCCACAGTTTCTTTGAAAGCAAGGCTTAGGCTGTACTTTGTTTTATGTGTATGTATGAGTGCCTCTACAGACTTTTCAACTTACTGGCCACAGCTGCAGCGTGAGCTGACTCCCTATTAGCTATAAGTGACTACACTTTAGAAAGGGCCCTTGTAAGTGCTGAAAATTTTCTTTCAGATGCTGTGGAAACACACTAATTCAATGGTTTGCATGCTAGCTACCCAAGGCTATGGCCAGCCTTGAGCTGCACATCTGCAGCAGCTCAGTCCTTCATTCTGGCTCTCAAAAACCTGTTTGAGTTCTTACAGACCTTGACTCCCATCCTAGTCCCTAACTGTGTAGATTTAGCTCTTCCAGTTCTTCTCACTGACTTCTTTGCAGGCTCCTTTCTTCCCTGTTCCAGTGCCATTTGTTTTGCCAACTTTGTGATAACTGGGTGCCTGGATGAATCTGATTGTGGCATGAAAATAAACTCCCTATTGAATAATACATCTCTCTAACCCTTACCTTCCCTCCCTGGACAAGGAAAGGTTGTCACATTCGTTTTCACCTTTACATTCAGCCAGCTGAAGAAAACTGCTGGCGTCTACACCTTGTGCAGACTCTTGGAGACGCCAAAACTGCAAAATCATGCTCCTTATTCCTGCATCATCATTACAAATTGGTAGCTTTACATCTTTATACTTCTGTGAACAATAGAAAAGTGGAGCTCTCTTCTCCTGCAAGAGGCTGGCGTGCAGAGGAATTGTAATTTAATTTTTGCCCCGATTTTTAAGCAAAACTTATGGATTAACTCAACAAAGAGCAATAATTTTTGCACAATAGCAAAATGAATGAGATAAGACACCTTATCAGTGAAATGTGAAGGCAAACTTTTGATGTGAAGGGTCTAAATTTTTAAGACTTTTGTAAGTCCTTGGGTCTTGTGGAGACACAGTTCCTAGTCAGGTTACTGAGAATTCCTACCTGAGCACAGATTGAATGAAATTAATAAGTTCCAGATCCAGACCCAGGAAGTTCAAACCCTTATTTCAGAATTTGGTTTGTTCTAATACATTCAATAGAAGTTGCAAGTGACTCTTTTGGCCACTTTTCCCTATATATTTCCTTTTCTATAAATAGAGAGCCAATGGAATGAGATTAAAAGTGACCTCTTCTTAACCCAGGCAGGAATAGTCCAAAGGGTTGCCATATAAGTTTTTCCAGTCTCCACCCTGCCGGGATAATGCACTGCCCACCGTGGAGCTACCTCTGAGCTAAAAGAGCCGTGCAGCCCCCATGCTGATTTGGGAGTTTGGCCTTTCTGCTGTGGCTGCCAAAAGTGACATGAGTTAGTGCTAGGTTTGCTTTCTATTAACAGCTGTGCTGAGATCATGAGGTTTCTTAAGCTCTCAGTGTCTGTCTGAAAACTTTCAGTCAGCAGAGCTGTTTTTTGATGGAATCACACTGGTGACCTGGAGGTGAAAGATGATTTCATCTGTGTTTCCACTAACACAACTTCATGGCTCAGAGTTCATTCTATCCATAAGTACTATGAAAGCAGCCCTAGAAATGAGTCTGCATGTGTGTGGCTGCATCCATACGCAGCAGTATGTCTTTGAGTATCTGCACTTGAATGCAAAGATCGGAACTACTCAGAGTGAGTGATTTAGACATTTGTAATTATGGCACAGCCTGGGTTTATTAAGGCTACTGAAACTCATTAATGAGCTTTGAAGTATACTTAAAATGTATATAAGTAGAGTTAAGATGAGGCAGATTCAATTTCAAATTAATAGCTGGAATCCATTAAAAAGGCAGTAACAGAAATACTGGGGATCCATAAAGTCTGTCATTACATCATATTCTGATGGAAAGAAAAAAGCTGTAAGAGTGCACATGACATACAAGGAACTCTAAACCTCTCTACCCACTAAACACAGGTCTGGGCTGCAACCATGAAGTGGCTGAACTGAGCTCAGAGCACAGCTGTTCATACTGAAGGATACGTGTAGGAAGGTTTTCTTCTAGGTCCACAAATAAGAATAGAGCAAGTATTTTTTGCTAAAATTATTGAAAAGGCCCTGACAGCCATTTTTCAGTACATCACAGTAAATTTCATGAGCACTCTAAAAACACTAGTCAGGCAGTTTCTGATGCCTTTTTCTTGCTCCTGGCTCCTCAACGCTAAACTTGGAGGTGGGCCAAGTCCAGGTTTAGATCCAGACCTGGTTTCCAGGTTAACTTTAACCTAAATCTAAAGATGCATCCTCCTAAATATTTTGATCCATTTCAGGCATGAACTTTTGAAGCAAATCTCCTGATCCTGGCTACTGCCTGCTCTTTGGTTTATATTGCAGAGAGGTCTCAGGCCACATGAGACCCCTTTCAGATGAAACTAAGCAGTAAAGAAGTGCTCCCACTGCCAGTGACTACAGGTCCCTGCCTACTGTAATGCAGAGGCATCAGGATGTCTAACATGATCACTGGACTCTCAGCATTGGTGGTTGAGGCCAGCAGAAACACTCATGGCCCTGCACTACAATATAACAGAGACATGATGTTGGTGCCCTAGCACAGGAATATCTGAGAAGACACTAGGTGCAAAGCATACTGCATGGGGTTTGCCTTCCTTCTTAAAATGTGTGTGTATGTATTGAAAGAGAAGGAAACAAGCATTGCTAGAGACTAGAGACCTTAGCCATTGCTCGCTGTGGCCTTGGTTCAGGCTGTAAGGGGAGATCTTTAGAAATGCTGTTTTCATGCACCGAGCATGAAACAGAGAGCAGGATGTCAGCACAAATGCTTCCTGCTGCATTTCTGAGGCTTGATTATTACTGTGTCTGTGTGAAAAGTAGCACACTCAGAGGTAGGTTTGGATAGAGCAAAGCACTGGTTGTGGTAGCAGATCTCAAAACTGTCAGTATGGTGGTAAAAATGTTGACGTGGGCTGCAGGAGGCCCTTGGGAACCCAGGGGACCCTTGACATAAGTGCCTGCCTACCGGAGCAAAGCACCTTCAGGCACGTCCCCCCAGGCAATCAGCCAGCTGCCTTCAAGGCCTCCTGTTGTTGAAGAGGCAGCTGGCAGTGGGGCATGGCTGCTTGAGATAGCTTTCAGAGTGCAGAGCACAGTCAGTACCTCCCATTTAGTCTGTGCAATGGCACTTCTGCCAGGAGCCCAGCTCTGACTCCTCTCCCACCACTGGTTTAAACTCTAACTCAGGAAACATTTTCTGATCCTTCATAAAAATGTGGTTTAATCTCTACTGTTCCAGTAAGACATAGTATATTAAACACACAAGGCAGATTAAGCCTGTTAAGATGCTTGTTTACTAAAGATAATTAAAGATGGCATTAAAAGTTGTACGTAAACTGTGGTTTAGCAAAACTGCAATAAATATATACACAATATTTTTCTGCCTTAGATTTAGATATGGTAAGAGGACCAGAAAAACATTGGAGATGAGAAGACTAAGAAATAAACTCTGGGTTTTCTTTGGGCAGTGTTTATTAAGACTGCCTTATCACAAATGGCCAGTAGCTGAATTTGTCACCTCATACAGGATAATATAACTTTCCATAGCTCAAAGTTATTTAATCTGAACAGTAATACTGATTACCTTTATAGCTGCAGAGTATTTGAACTTAAAAGCAGCAGAACTTCCAAAAACATTAAAATGCTTCTGTATTGGTGATGAGATAGGAAGAAAGAAGATTATAGGGAAGGGTCTGGCTCACACTGGCATTGTAGGAATGGATATCCATCCATACTGAAACCTGCAGAGCTTCTGAGATCTTCCCTGAAATAGTCTCTGAGTTTTGTCGGGTAGGGTATTTTTCCTAACAGTCTGCCCACCTATGCATATCCCGTATCATAAAGCTTCAGTTTTGGAAATGAATGCTTTCTCTCTCTTGCTTGTTATCCACATAATCTCACAGTGACACTTCTGTGTCACTGCTGCCCATGATTTCTGTGTGCTGCTGATTCTGTTTCATTGCTCTGTGCTCACTGCGTTCCATGCTTACCTCTATAAGTAATTCTTCTCTGCCACTGCAAGTTCCCAGTTTATTTGCAGCAGGTTTCTCCCAGCGTCACAGTTGCCAGCCTATGCGTAGGGGTCAAGAGGCATCAGAGCTTAAATTTCATCATATGGTAATAAAAACACCTTTTTTGGCTGAGTGCCTACCTGCTGTAGCTGGGCCTTTGCTGAAATGGGTGCAACATAGTCCTGGTCCAAATAAAGCACTGGGCCCCTCTGCAGTGCACACTAATACAGTTCTGCTCATGCCCAGGATGACAAGTTCACCCTGCCAGCTCTTTTGAGCCCTTTATAACCTAGTGATCAGGGTAATGAGCAAGCTGACTCTTCACTCGCTGTGCACTACAGAGCAGATGACAAGATGGGCTCATTAGCTCTTTCATACTAAAAAATGCCAACAATATTTGACAAGAACCCTCCTTTCTCACAATACAGATGAACTTTCAGAAAAAAAAAATAAACCAAAAAACTACCCCACAGCATATCTATGTTCCTTAGCCATCTTAATACAGACCTGCTGTCTGGTGCCCCACTCTGCTCAAGTGTGGATGCAGTGTATGCCAAGCAAAGGATTTTTCTTGGGCAAAGTTATGGTACCTTCCTCAGCAGTGGAAATGAAGATAGGAATAAGTCTTTTTCAGCTATTCAAGGTGACAAACAAAAGAGACACAAAAGTGACAGCATTGACAGTCTTTTGTCATAAGGTCCTGAAAATTGCTACAAAGAAATGCATGACTGGAAAATTAAAGGCTGATGGATAGTTCGCTTTTTAACATAGGGGACTTAATCCTTCAGGAGAGGCACCTTCCATGTTATAGTTGGCCAACCCATACCAGTGAGCCTCAGAGGCACAGTAGGCTCGGCAGATCTCTTATATGGCATTGCAGTCCCTGGCAATCCTCTCCCTACGTATTTGGGAATCATGCCATATGGTATTTGGTACATGCTGGAGTGGCAGTGGAGGTGTGTCATGAGGGAGGCAGAGTTTGGCCCCTACTTTGAGGATGACACTTGGAGAGGTGCAGGCTGCCCCCTGCGATGGGCAGGCAGTTACACGGTTTCAGGCTCCACAGGGCCGATGAGGCTGTGCACAGACCAGACAGCCTTGGCTTAGCTATGGCTAGTTTGAAACCACTCTGCAGGGCTGATTTTCCCTGAGATTATACATCCCTGCAACCGCCCCATGAAAACAGATACCAACTGAATGCCAACCTGCCCCAGAAGGTATTTATGAGACATGTGTAATTAAACATTCATAACTTCAGCTGAAATATATAGATGAAAATGCAAGATGTAATTACGGAGCATTGTCATGGTGATAATGTGTCTAAAACTGAAATAATCCAAGAGGGACAGCTCTCCAGCCTTGCACCTTTCTGTCAAGATCTTTCCCTTCTAGGAGTTAGGAACTGAGAGGTGAGGGGGCTAAGTTTGCTGTGTGCTGCCTTATTTCATATGTGGCCAGCAACATCACTGCGCATGGCAACTGGAAGCTGCTTCTGTGCCAGGACATCGGAGCTTTCAGTGACAAGGCATTTACTCACCAAGAACCATTAAGAAAGAAGAAAATCTCTGGAGAACCTTGCTCACTGTGTGAACCACAGTTTTCATTAGCTTCATAAATAACAGCTGAAATGCAAGATGAAGACCAGAGCAGAGAGCCTTATCAGTTAAAATGTCATCCATGGTTATGAGACACACACTACTCTCATTTGGGCTTCCCTCTCCTCTCTGGCATCCCAAACTGCTAGTAAAAAAGTCTTGTGAGCAGGACCAAGACTCACTTGAAGGACCATTAGCAGCATCAGTGGAAGTAGGTGGATTAGGAGCACTTTTTCCCTTGTCAGAGGGTAGGAATGCAGCTCAGAGCAGTATGCCCAAGACACCTCTTGAATATTTGGGGGTGGAACTGGATTTTGGCCTGTGACAGCTAGTCAGTCCCCACAATGCAGCAGCTGGAGAGAACATAAATTGGGGAGAATGTAACCCTGTTTTGAGGATTAAGAAAATTTAGCATTGCAAGCCAACAAACTGTGGCACCTCAGTTGGCCTCAGAGTTTATAAATGGTCTCTGGAGAGTGTTATTTTTTTTTTAGAGAGAGCTGCTGAGAGCCTGAGCACAGAGACTGTGGCCAGAGCAGGCCTGGAGCACAGACTCGTCTCTTATCTATACAAAATGTCCTGCTAGAGCTGGAAAGAGTCTTTTATCTCATTTTCCTTTCACTTTTGTGGATAAGCCCAGGATGTGATGCTTGAGGGCTGTCACTGCAGCCACTGGTTTCAAGCATCCATTGGCCCTGTGGCACTGCTCCCATCAGGTCTGTGTAAAACACAGGGCTCCTGCAAGCAACCGACTCCTGCTTTCTTTATGATAATTATTCTGGGTGGAAAAATAGAGAGTCATGGCTGAGAGGGCAGCAGCCATGGGGCAGGCAGCATGGAGAGCTCACCCCATCCCTTCCCAGCACCCTGCCAGGTGAATCTGTGTTCCTGGGGTACGGCTCTTCTGTCAAGACAAACTGAAGAGTTAAACTGGCAGGTAGACTCAGCCTGCGTTGCATGATCTGAGTTCAGATTGAGTAAGTGCAATTAGATGATGAGAACCTCGTGGCAGGGCGTGCCCTAGTTTCAGTCAAAGGTGGAACATTATTAAGTGCCATTTACAACCAGAGAAACACCCACTTTTGAAATCGCTGATGCCAGTAACACATGCTTTGCATTTAACTTGCTCAGTGAAATGGGAAGTCAGCGGCAGAACACAGAGTTTCTAATTTGCTTGCTGCCAGCACGGTGATTAATGAGTTTCAAAACACCCCATCAGCCAATTATGACGGATACTAACCCTTTAATAGGAATCTCTGGCTAGATCCTTGTTGCTCGGATTTAGTGCTCAGACCAGTTAGACCATAAATTATTTTCTCTCTGGGAAAAAGAGCAAGCTTCTCCAAGATAAGCAACTTGAGTTTTTTGTTTTATAGAGACCAGCTGCAGGAGCAGGGATGCAGTACATTTTGTGCTCCTTGCCTATCAACATGCAATTAGGAATGATCGCTCTGCACCATAGACCACCCTTGCTTGGGTGGGTGGAGGAAAAGCTGGAGGCAAAAACCTAACCCTTAATTTAAGAAGCATGCTACAGCAGCAAGCCCAACTGTACACCTTTGCAAAATTGACATGTTGTAGTGTATTATTAGTAATAATAAAAAAAATCTGATCCATCTGTAATATTACAAGTGTTTATGGTGATTTTAAATGAGGTAGAAATTTGTCTTCTCCTCATGAAACTGTTGAAAAATAGTGTGGTGAAGTAGCTGCACCTTGTTAGTTTGCTTATATTTAATGTAACCCTGAGTTTAAATATAAAATGAGCAAAGGGAAATCTGTACCCCAGAGTGAACAAGAACAGGTAGAAAAAAAATTTTCAGGGGTTCCTGTATTTGCATATCCTCTATTTTAAATTTTGGACATAAATTAACTCATATGCACTTGAAAAAGAAGAGAGTTTCTCTGTTCTATTACCTATTGCACACATACAGCAGTTGCCAGTGTAGGAGTCCCTCCAATATCCAGATAGAGAAGATGATGAGAAGCCAGTCCCAACCATTCCAGTGAAAGAGGTGCAAGGACTCCTGTGGCTGGCACGCACCAAATAATTATTTTAGCAGAAGAAAAATGTGCAAAAATATTTGATCAAATTACTTTTTATTACAGTGAAGTGGAGCACGGTAGCTGAAGCACAATGAGATTTCCACACAAGATCAGATCATCTGTCCACCCTTCTCAGATGCCTGCCTCTGGCCATAACGGGAATAGCTTTAAGCCTAGTGTGCTGCTGCTCACTTAGGGCCTTGTATTGAATTATACTCATTTACAGCTCCCCAGAGGAGCCTGGTGTCTGCCTTTGGCAAGAAGAGAGGAAGGAAAGAATGAACCGCTGCTGTGTTTCCACCCCTGGGTGGAGCAAACCCATCTCCTGCAAAAAAGTCCCATTGTCTTGCTCTCCAAAGAGTCACAGACCCAGATTTTGTCAGGTAACCCACCACAGAAGCAATAGGACCATTCACCTCAATGCAGGGCTTTGGAGGCTTCAGACTGCCTCCAGAAGTGGGGAGTGGAGCAGAGAACAAGAGGAGGTGACAGCAGAATAGCTGAAACACTTAAAGGCTGTGAAACTTCTGCATTAAGGAATCACTCTGGTCTCTATTCTAGAGCTTCTAATGAACGCCACCCATCTCCACAGAAGTTTGTGGAGCATGCCTGTAATTCCTGCTGATTCCAAGCACCATGGAGCTTCTCACAAATCTGTACTTTTATATGGCAGCCGGCACCTGGGATTGATGCTGCACATGGGTCTGCAGCAGCAAACACCTCCAGAGGAGCTGTTAATCTGCAGGATCTTTATCAGGGTTTCTTCAGACGTGTTGCAACATGAAGTATCATTGCAGCAGCTAACACAGACCTGTCCATAGCCTGCACCAAGCCCACCTGCAAGTGCAGAAGATGGAGCCTTTCCACTCTCAGCTCAACAGTTAAACTTTGCTGAGTAACTGGCAGTGGCAACGTGCTTTTATACTCTGATGAACTTTTTGACTCTGGTACAAAATAGATATGTTTGTGGTGAGAGAGCACAGTGCAGGTCTTGTTGCTGCAGCCAGGTCCTGCTGCAGAGATGGCTGGAGGCAGGGACAGTAATTGGCAGTAGAGCTTGACCAGCACCTCCCCTTTTGGATATGGGTCTTTCTGTCCATTCATCCCAAGAGTCTCCTTGCAAGATTCCAAGTATGGGTGGGATTCATGGAAACTTTCCAAACAGGAGACCAAACTGCTACTGATGGACAAGGTATAACGAAGGACCAAAATACTCTCCTTCAGTAATGATGTTGTTCAAGCCAATGTAATTCTTCAAAGTATACATGTGTGGGAAACTGGTGCTCTCTGCAGGAGCTGCTTAGCCTTTCTCAGTCCCCTCCCAGCTTAGATGTCATCCTTGAGTGGGCATTGCAGAAACTGAAGAAGGAGGACAGAGGCTTCAATTCCCTTATTCCCTGCAGCCATGAGGATCCAGGGGCAAAAGTCACCTGGAATTGTTTGGTGCAATGTTGATTTGCCAGCTCCAGTTTAGGAACTCTTCTATGCCAGGTAAACAGCATTCTTCAGAGATAAGTGCTGTCTGAGAACACCTTGCCACAATGTAGCAACTGGTCTCCCCCTTCCTAAACTTTGTCCTAGCTCATCACCATCCCACCACCGCCTCTTGGAAACTTTCCTTTAGTACAGGGGAGGACACACTCTTAATGCCAAATCAATGCTCTTCCTAGCAGGGCAACCAGTGCTTGCTACTTTTTTTTCTAATGCCTTTTTTCAGGACTTCCACTGTCTCCCAGCTGAAGCTGGACGTCAAAGCCACACAGGTTTGAGCCTGTGCAATGAATTTGTGTCATACCACATGAGAACAGGCCTTGTCGTGCCTGGCCTCACCCTACAGCTTTCCTCCAGCAAGCTGAGCCACTGAGGCAGCTCACCCAAAGCCAGGCACCTGCAGAGTCTTTGGACATGTGCTGCTGTAAGCAACCTACATACTCCGAGCAGCACAGTTGCCACAAAATGCAGATTAAAAGCAGGACATTCATTTCCTACAAGGGTCTTCTGTCCATCACCTGTTCACAACTAGACTGCTCTTCACTCCTCTCTTGCCCTCAAGCTAGTAGCGCTGTGGCATGGTTAAACTATGAATGGGCTGAATGGCAGGGATATTAAAAGAAATGGAAATAAAAATATGAAGCTGATTTTTTTCCTGGCAGTATTCAATTCTCAGCTCTGGCAGAGAGCAAGGACCAGTAATTATTTCAGCTACGGAAATTCAGACAGGCAGTACAAAGCCTTGTGAGAGTCAGGAATCCAGCAGCATCTGGTCAACAAGAGGAAGATGCATGGGGTGTTACCTGCATAAAAAGCTGTTCAGGAAAGCTGACAAAGTTCAGCTTTTCTCAGGATCTGCTGGAATGAATGTCAGTGCTGATGCAATCACTGGGCTACCTTTTAGTGTCCTCTTCATGTAATCAACATTTTTCCCTGGGTCAAGACTTCTGTTACTAATGGATCAATCAGTTCAGGTGGATCATATGCTATGTCAGCTTTGCTTAGGGCTTTTGTCAGAAGTCATAAATCACAGCCCAAATTTAGTTAATTCTCCCAGTTAACAGCATTTTTCTGTCCTTCAGTGGACGCAATAACAGCTGAGTCACCTGCACAAAATGTGTCAAAATATCTTTTATTGTCTATACAAAAGGACCAGGATTCTCTTTTTAGTATGAGTCCACTAATATTAAATACTCAAATTATTTGCTAGTCAAAGTGAATTTTAAGAGTGTCTCTGCAGGAAGCCCCAAAGCAAACACAGAGATTGCTCTTCTCAGTATATCCCTAACACTCAGAAACTCATATTTAAAACAAACAACCAACCAACCAACCCCAAAAAACAAAAGCAAACCAACAAAAAACATTTATTGATTCTTATCCAAGAGCAATAAGGCACATTTCCCTTCCAATACAGGTAGCAAAGCCTTCTTTTGGCTCAGAGATTTGATCCAAGCTGGCACTTTACACTTCTGCTTATCAGTCTGTATAACATTTCTCAATTTGTTACATTTGTAAAGGAATAATATTTAGTGGCTAATCACAACAATGAGCTTGAAAATTTGCTATTTGTGACCACAATTGCTTTCTCGGTGGCTACTTGGACCCACCTTTAAAGTCTAGCCTGGTGTGCACATTCTCCTGATAACAGTGCTCTTTCTCTTGCTCCTGTTTGTCCTATGAGGGACACATACCCCCGTGATCTTGTTACATCTAACCCCTTGTTAAAGACAAAACTGCTGCAGGACACTTTGAAAGTACTGAGGCTGTCAACCAGAGTCTGGATGTTCCTGATACATGGAAACCTAATAGGGGAGGATATGTTTCAACAAAAATAGTAACTTCAGCAAGATAGTATTTTCCCCAAAGTTTCACCTTCTGTGTCGAGGAGCTGAAACATCCTGCTCTCTGTAGACTATAGGCACCAGCTTTTTTGTACAACTGTGATATCAAAAATGAAATAATAAGCCTAGGTTTAAATATCAGATAAATTTTATACAGGGACGTAAATACTCGTGGACAAACCTAGCCTGGACAAAGTGAGTATACAGTGCAGTGATGCCTAGTGGGGTTATGGGTACAGCTGGTCTGGGGGTAGGTTACAGTCACTGAGGACATACTGTGAAGGGACAGGCTGCAAGTAAGAGCTGAAATCCCCCTCAACCAGAAAGCAGACTGGAAGAAAAACCTTAACCTAATTATTTCCTCACAGAATATTCTTCAAGAATCATTCCCAGTATCATTTTGCCTTAGAGCTTCTCTCACATGTATTACAACTCAGATTTATTTTGAATATTGCAACAGTAAACCATTTTGCTAGTTCTTTTTTGTCCCATAGCCAGATAACTCCAGATGACTTTTTCTTGTAAAAAGGCTTGTGAAAATCTGTCTCTAAGTTAGATTTGAGTACAATCACTGTCCCCAAGCACTTCTTTTAAATGTGAAGTTATAATTAACATGTGACCAGTAGGAAAAAAAATCTTATAAAAGCATAATATATCTTTAATGTGCCCACTAAAATGCAATAAAGAGACCCTTCCTTATACATAAAAGAGTGGTAGCTCGATGCTACTCCTGTGATCAGGGTGAAATAACCCCAAGATAGGTGTATTCTAAACATGGCATTTGCCATTCACCCTTAAACCCCATTGATTGTTGCCTTCAGACATACTGTTGTTTTGTGTCTGGCATACATCAAAGCAAGTGACACCCACATGAACTCGAAAAGCCATTAAAATCCCACACAATTTCCCTTCAAAGAGCATTTATGGAAATAGCAAGATCTATAAGCCATTAGAGAAAGACAAGAATAGATTCCGTTAGAATTGTTTTTCATCCGTTTCACTTGTCAGTCTCAGAGATCTGCAGGATGCCTAAAATGCTATAGAAACTGTGCTAATGAATCATCTGCAAAAAAAGGTGCAAATATTGCTTACTATGAACCTTTGAGAGTTTTATCAACTTCTTCTGAACATCAGTACTATTTTTATATGTAAATAAATTTGTTATTTATATTGTTGGCATATTATTGTTGGCAAAATCAGAAAATAAGGCTGAATACGTTTTGCTTTGCACCAGCTGCTTAGCTTAGCTCATCTCATCTCAATGGAATGGGGTGAAACCGAAGGTCCTCAGTGATATGTCTGAGACAGGGGATGTTTTCACGTTGCGTGTTTTGGTGGGAACTTGCTCACCAGCGATGAGCTGGCTCCCAGTCAGCTGCCTCCAGCCGTTCTGCCCCAAGGGGAGGTGTGGTCCACAACACCCTGCCCTCATTCTTCACCAAAGAGCAGCTGCTTCAGCTGAATGGCTTTAAAACCACTTCAGCTTGAAAGGAGGGCATATTTGTATTTTCTTCTGCAGTTCTTTCACGTGAGAGGCACCCTGCTAAATAAATCTGCTAAGAAGGTAGCTGGCTATTTAAAAAACATTCAAGAAATGCCGCTGATACTTTTTAAACTTGACAGAGAAATCTCATGTGGTTTTGTACTTCTAACCTTGACACAGTGAGCTCCTTACAGCCAATTTTTTAGCCTGAAATAAGGTCTGGTCCATTGTAAGCAAAACAAAAATAGAAAAGCCTGCAGTCGTCCTTCATTCCTTAGATACTCGTTCCCCTATCAGCCTCTGTAGGAATGAGGCCATGAGGCCATGAGGTGGGTATGAGGAAGCCCATAAGAAAACTTGCTCATCTTTCCTTACACCACAGAGCCTTTCAGACCTGCTCATTCATTTCGACCCAAATGTCAAGAAAATAGCTTTAATCAGGCAATTAGCAGTCATCTGGCACCTCTGCCACATGCACATCATCGATAGCCTAGGTTAACCCCTCAGGGCAACTAGTCACGGGGACTTCATTGCAATTGGCAGAATGATGAATGCTTACACAGCATATTGACTCCAAATAGAGCTGACTGAAACAGTTTGGTAGAAATGTTTATTCGCCTAAAAAATAAACAGTTTCAGATGAAAGGAAACTATTTACAAACGAAGTCAAGTTTGTTGAAGTTTCACATACACCTCCCACCTTCTCCCTCCCTGCCCGCCCCCTCCCCCGCCCAGTGAAAAGCTATGGGAAAGTAAGGGAATTTATTCTGTTATCTTTTGAAACAAGATTTGCTAAATAGGACTGACCCACATTCGTTTTGCAAGAATAAAAACTGCTCTGCATGAAATAAAACATTTTGTTTTGGGCTGCACAAAGTGTTTCATTGATTCTTTAACACATTTTACAAATCTAAAGCATTTTCATGCTGTCTTGACACAAAATTACTGATTTTTTTGCACAGTTCCAAGGGTCTGGGTTCTATCTAGCAACAAGGAAACATTGAAATAATTATAGTTATTGAGATGGCTTGGAGCTACTTCTCATACTTCAAGAAATCCCCTTGTAATAAAAACTGCTGCCAGGCAAAATTCATCAGGCAGCATTAGGAGAACTTGGGATGAATTTTGAGTATGCTCAGGTCAGATTTCAAGTTCAATCTGACAAGCCTGTGGCTGTAACTAGCAGGAACTGTCAGCTTTGAATGTATTTCCATTTGGGTTGTACAGTGTTAGGGCCTGTTATTCAGAGAAAGATCTGCAGAGCTGAAGTTACAAGGACTGAAATTTGATTTAGAAACCAAAGTTAGTTGTCACATTTCCCCAAAGTGAAGTCCCTGTCATATGACCTTAAAGAAATAAATACATTAAATGTTTCTCCCTCAAGAGAGAAAACTCCATCTGAACAAGACCTCTCAGCATGACACTTCTATTATTTAGTTCCTCTTTTATATGTAGGTAATATTAAAATACACATCTACATAATTTTGAAAACAGTTCAAATTCTCCCTGGGTAGCATCACTGATTCAAATGGAACCTCTAGGTATAAACCATAAAAAGCTCGTTGTGAGAGGATGGCTCCACAAATGCATTGTAAAAGAAGGTCTGAAAATGGTCCAGAACACTGTCAACATTTGCAGTTTCAAAAGCTTCCTTCAGCCATTGGTCTTGCTGTCCAGACTCCTATTTTCCCAATGCAGACTAATATCCTCTAGAAACACTGGAGACTGGGCATGAGTGAGGATTATGTAAAACTAGAGAAAAGGACCTTGTTTAGTCCATGCCTTTCTGCTAAGTACATGTGTGAAAAAAATCCAAAATATATGTTGCCCTGTTCAGCATGGCCCAACAAATAGCTGATGTTTCAGAATCATAACTGAGAAAATAAAAAGAAGAGGGGAAAAGGAATTCAACTGATAGCATATGGAAAATATTCAGGAATTTTTGTCAAGTACAGTTTTAAAAACTATTTAAACTGGGCATCTTTTATTTACTTTTGTTATGGGCAAAAGCTATGTTATGGGTGTTTATAAACCTTGTTTGACTTAATCCTTTTAAAATGGAATCATTAAAATGGAATCAGTCGTTAAATTAAAACTGTACTCCAGAATGAACATTAGAATCTTTAACTAAAAAAAATACCAGGAGATGCATCTGCATTTTTTTTCCCTAATTCTCTATTTAAAAATAAAAGGTTTGGTTTTTTCCCCCTCCAAAACTCACAATAATTATAAAAGGGTTTTGGTGAATGTATGTTACAAAAAATTTCTATTGGCTAAATCTTCTTTTGTTGTTTAAATATATTTCATCAAATTGTTGTTGCTAATTTTAAGTGTCCTCACTGGGCAGTCAGATGCATTTGATTTATTTTCTCTACCATAAAGGTTTCAGATATCCTAAGGGGCCAGCTGAACTGTCTGTGATCTGTGGAAAATGATGGGTCAGATAGAAAATGGCAAGATAACAAACACCTTTCATTTCACCAAGAAGAGAAATACATCCTATAGGAGAGCAAAGCTCAGATCCTAGTTAAGGAGTTCCTGCTGAGCAGAACGTCCACACATGAGATGATGGCAGGCTGGACCTGAGGGATCTAGGGCAACAGAAGCTAGCAAGGCCACCCAAAAGCGCTCAGTGGAGAAGTATAACACTTGCACCTGCACAGCATTTTCCCCACCTACACGGAGCAACACAAGCAGACAGTGTGTTCTTGGGGATGGTAGAGGAGCTTGGCACCACCTGGTGCTGCACCTGTGGTAGGACAGAAGCCACCTCAAACTTTCTTGTCACAGCCCAGCAGTGAGGACCTTTTACCCTGCCAAAGCTTCCTGGGTGCAAGAATTTCCCAGGCTGGCACAAGGTCTGTCCTGGAGCATTAGCCCTACTTTACCATTGCAATAGTGTTGGGCAATGGGAAGCATTACCAGCTGGGGTGAAGGAAGAGATTAGTGTCCCATGGCTGGATGCTGGGATTAGTGCCAAAGGTGGGGCTCCACCAGCCAATTGACTGAAGGTCTCAGCTCACTCCCAGCCCAAAGGGACAGTCTTGTATATGGTGATGGACTCCACAGGGGCAACCATTCCAGCTAATGTTGAGTTAACTCTGCAGTGCAGGAGGGCTGGTTCCTTCCCTCAGATCTCAGACCACTCTCATCTCTGCAGCTGAGACCTGCTGCTGCCTGAGGCTACAGTCTCAGGGTGACTTCCATGGGTAGGGCTGTCATACTCTGTCCAGGGCATGGGCCTTTCTGTATAGACACTGGGACACATGGTTTATGGGCATGCAGTTGGCCTGCCATGTGAGTTGTGCTCAGTTTCCAAGGTAAAAAGCTCTAGGTGTCTGAATTAATGAAATTCACAGCACATGGTGTTCACAACAGTGGCATTGTGACTGTCTGCCCAGAGCTTTTTCAGATATTTTCAGAGGTTGCACAGATTTGGAAGGCAAAAACACCCCAAACCACCCCCCCACCCAAAAAAACCCCAAAAAACACAAACAACAAAAAACCCAAAACAAAACAAACCCCAAACCAAAACAACAAAACAAACCAAACCCAGAACAAAATATCTAGAAACACGTAAAAAAATAGCCCAAATCCACTTAGATAACACCATCTCGCAACATGAGATGTCACATGTTGTAACAGTTGATGTGACACCATGTATGGGATCTTATAAATTCAGCTCACAGCCTCAAGGAGCAACAAAAAGGCCCATGGGGCGAAAAATAGGGTTTTCCAAGTTTGTTGCTTAGCACAATGCAATAATTCATGTGCAGTTAAGATGTGCAGCGCGTGTTTCTAATTCACTTAGGTGTCAATCAGAAATAATTGCTGCAGTCACTGAAGCTAGGCCTGTGTAACAGATACAGAAGAATGTAGCACTCCAAGTCTCCCAGTTTACCCTGGCTGGAGAAAGCAGCTTCCTATTACTGACAGTATTGCAGATGCTATGCATTTTCAAGTTTTGTGGCATAATTGCAATAGTTGGAATAATTTTGCATTTTTAAATTTCTTTTTATGAAACAAAATCGTGCATTCTAAACCCGAAACTTCCCTTGACTTCTTTCCACTGACGATTGTCCCACTCCAGATAAAGCAGCTCTTTGAGTGTGTCAGCAATGTTGTCTAACCTGACTTCATATTTACTAATTTAATTTGGAAGGGGCTGGAAGAGACACAACCTTCTCACTCTTGGATGTGATCATTGGTCCTCTCCTGCTGGGGCAAACATGTCTATTTTCATGCAGTTCACAGCCTCTGATCTCTGATTCCATATGGGCTTAACTTGATGCAGAATATGCAGCTGCACACTCTTTTCAGGGGTCCAGTGTGACTTGCTTAAACATGAACTATTATTAATGTGTGTCAGTATACATGCACTGTAGTAATCATGCTGACAAAACAGGGAAATTACTGAAGGCATTACTGCTCTGCACAAAAAAATTATTCATCAGCACACCCTGATGAGCCCTTTTAAATTGGGCTTAGCCTGGTGAGACGGGTGTTACATTGACCTGAGATGACAGATTCAGTGTTGGGAAGCAGCAGTCAAATCTGAAACTTGAGGAAAGCAACATAGACCACTCTCAACCTAGGAAACAATATTAGCAAAAACCAGTTTTCCTCTCCCACACTGATAAAATGTTTGTAGTCTTTAATTATTTTTTCTCCTGACGGCCAGTATGGATTACCATTCCTTGCTCAGACTTGGGTATTTTGTAGATCAGATCTACCAGCACTTCAAAAACATTTACATTAGGCGCTTGACAGTAGCCCATTTTCACAGAACATATTTCGCTTGGCCACACCACAGTTATATATTGTCAAGAGCACTATTATCAGCCAATAACTGCACCTCATTTTACTTCCTTGCTGCATCTTATCACAAGCCAGGTGCTGACATCCTTGCGTGCATGTAACTCCTACAATGACTGATGAAAGTAACTGTTGAAGTTCTGCAATGAAGGTACCAATGGGATAAAATTCAGGGTGATTTCAGATGATGTGAATTAAATCCAGTGACATGCAGAAGAGAAGTCTCTTCAGAGAAGGTGTAGCTATTTTCCAGGATATTGCATGTCTTCCTAATTACAGAGCCATTGATTTCATCAAGCCAGTGTACTGCACCCATGATCCAGCAATTAGAACAAAGGACTGCAAGCCACCATCAGATTACTAGTTTCTGTACATGTGGTAGGGGCCATAATAAATACTTAATAATAATCAGGCCATAAAGGTTTACAAAGGACTTTCAGTGGAAGTCTATATAGGAAAATATTACAAATTGTGTTGATATTTGCATTCTGAAGCTATGCGGCATTCTGATCCACTGCTGAGCTGCAGCCTGTGCAGTGTTTTCAATGTCAGGGCACTAAACTGTTTTCTGCTTTAGAAATCACAGCTAGAGGCTGTAACAAGTAATATCCTGAGCAGAAGCCTGTCTTTGTAAACACGCAAAACTGATGACTGGTTTCATCTTCCTTTCCTAAGCATTGAAGAGATTAGGAGAGGAAAGGTTATAGTTCTATTCTGCACATTTTCTAATGGCATGCTTTCACATTTCTGTGTCCAAGACAGTCAGACTGGACCCATTCTAAACACTGGCAGTTGTTGATCCTGTTCCTGGTTCATTTGTGAGATAGCCTTGCTATGCTGGGTTCCTGTTTTAGAAGTGGTAGGCACTTCATTTTTTGTATAGTTGTACATTGCTATATAATGGTTCTTTCATGTGAAAACACACTTGAATATAAAACAACAAAATATCATTACAAAACAAAAAATTCTTATGCTCCCATTGGCTAAGTAGAAGTCTAATTTTTTCACTCTGAAGACTACTTAATATGCTTCACCCTCTGCCTCTCCCTATCAGCTTTCCCATTTTATTCAGCCAAATACTTCTAGTTTTGCATTCTCTGCTTGTTCTTGTGCCTTATCTGTTTCCAACTTAATCGACTAGAAAAGCTCCCAGAAACATCAATGTCATTCAGATCAGACTCTGTCTCCTCTTCTTCCCCTAAAATGCAAGTAGATGGTGTGGGTTTTTTTCTAATTTTGACGTTGTTGTAAAATCATGGCCTATGCATTGTGCAGGTGCTGCAGGTTTGCTGACAGCACTGCCCAGAGTGAAGCTGATACTGTCCTCACCCAGCTCATGAGCAGGACTATGATTAGTAGTCATAGCCTGCTTATATGCCCAGGGTATAAAAAATGTATTTCATAATGGCTGGTGGTAAGCCTATAATGCACCTATTGAGTTCCTATGTTTGTTGGAGAAGAAAACAAATATTTGAAGACTGCTATTCATTGTGCCCAGTTTTCTCATCAAGGAGGAGGAAATGCTTCTATTGTCAGGTTGTTTTAGCAGTGGGAGTAGGTTTGTTTTTTATACAGAACCAGACTGAGACTGGGTAGCAACCAAGCCCAAATCTTTTAAGACCTGGCTCCAACCAGCTAGGAACACCCAGAAATGTATTGGCATCATCAAGCCTTTGATGAGGAAGGCTGAGGTTTCAGAGACTGCAAGATGAGCTCTGGTGGTGGCCTGTGCCCAGCTAGCTCCCTGCTGCATTTTACAATTAGCCAAATCACAGCTGGGACTTTGTTTTTATTTCTTTTTAAATGAATAAAGGCATTTCCTTTCTCAGTGCCTAGTACACTAGGTACTACTCAAAGAAACATGCATTTTTCAAACAAGTATTCATGCCATCCCAAATGACCTCCAGCTTTGAGCTTCTGGGTTTCTCAGAGAGATGTTTTTTTCTCTTTAGTACTACAGACCCTGTAGTTTCAGGGTCTTTGCTTGTGCTCACAAGACCCTTAAGTCACCCCACACACACAAACACCACAATGCATCCTCCCTCTGCTGCTGGAGAAAGTTATTTCCTCAATGATACTTGGATGTAACTTGGCAGGGTCCCTTTTCTCACCAGCCACCCTGCAAAACCTTTATGTGTATTAAATGACAAGTGAGTATTGGCCAGGTGCTGAAGCAGCACACACAGTTGGGGCCAAAACCTTTCTTCCAGAGGGTCACTGATTTTCTCTAGTTCTCTCAATGGTTAGTTAAAAAATACACACTTTGCACTCAGTTTCCAGCCATCAGTTCATGTTTTACTGTTCTCTGTCAAATAAATGCAATTTTAATGCCTGCAAAATGAGAAAATGTTTTGTAATCAAATAGCCCTGGTAGCTAAACTGTCAAATAGTTTCTGTCACTCCTTTTTTCATACTCTGCAAAGTTTTAATATCGTATCTGCCAAAAAAATGTTGACACAACACCTGACAACTCTGTTATATGACTCAGCTTCATGTAATATGTATCCATTTTCTGCTTTTTTTCCCTGCAGACTGTTCATTCCCCTTTTTGCCTTTTCCATGTAATTGCTAACAATTTTATGATCCCTATCTAGCAGGTGGTTCTAGTCTACACGTGGTTTCTATTATATTTCTAGTTCTTCCCATTGTCTCTTACCTTGTGCTTTAAATAGCTACTTATTTGTACACTTTGCTGTCTATTTTCTGTGTATGATATATTGTTTTGTTATTTCTAATTGCATTCTCTTTGCAGATGAGCCAAGGAGGTCTGTTAGCCAGAGCTCTCCTATGTCTGGAGTGTGAAAATGTGGCTCTCAGGCCAGCTAATTAGTTCTCTTGTAGGGTTCCCATTTCTCTCTTTACACCTTCCCTCCCAATTAATTTCATTGATAATTTTTTTAACTTTGGGAAATTAGCCCTTTTGAAGAAGCAAACTGCAACCATCTTTTGTCTGCCCACAGTGAATGCAATCGGGTCCTGATCACCCATCCCTAGGCAACCAGCATTTCCAGACAAGTGAATAATTCATCTTCACCCATCCTAATGAGATCCAGAAGAGAGTTATCTCATGGTGAGTGCAATACCTTTCCTGAGATATGTGGAGATCATCGCCTGTAATTTCGAGAATCCCTAATAAGCGTCTCGCTCCCGGCTGCACAGAAGGTGTCAGCGGCCTCATCACACCAGAGCGTGTGCCCTTCGTTAATTACTGCCTCCCTGCTAGAGGGCACGGGAATATCCTGCAGGAGATGCTTTTTATTACGAGCATGACACAATACATTTTCAGCCGAAAGGAGCCCCCAGCCTGACGGCCAGTGGCCAAACCTGTGTTTGCAGGGGACGAGTGGGTAGGTGCGTGCAGTGGCGGTGAGCTGGTGCAGGGCATGGTTCACTGGCTGCCTAAGTCACTTTGAAGCTCGGGCACTTCTCCAGATGTCACACTCTTCACTTCCAGTAATTAGATCACTGTGACAGTTCCGTACAAGAGGCTGAGCCTGTGCAGCCTGTCTCTGCTCCAGCTATTCAGCTTCCAGAGTCCCCCCGTGACACCCTTCCCACCCTGCAGGGCAGCCACTGCTGCTCTCAACTTGGCCCTGAGAAGTCGTGGTGCAAGCAGGACTCTGTTACACACTGGGGAAATCAGTTTTAGTAGGAGAATGGACTCCCTGAAAGGTTTTTTCGCACTTCATCAGGACATGGCAATGCATTTTCACCCTACAATTGGTGAAAAAATAACGGCATTTGAAGCTGTGGAGGATTTCTGTTTACCCATTTTTTGCACTCTGCACCATCATCTGGTTTCTATTTTTCTTTAAGATATGCACTGCTACCAACTAACTTTTCTTCCTCACCTTTTACCACTATCCTTTTAATGTACGTCCCGGTGTTGAATTACTTGTGCTCAGCAGAAAGGTGGCTCAGTCCTGAAAAGCAGCGTTCTTTTCAACCTGTTCAGCAGGAAGCCTATCTCCACTCCTTAGCCCATTCCAAAGGGGAGAGGGATAGTGAATAATTCATTAAAATATTCCTTTTCCTTCCACCAACACACTGATTCACAAGAGATAAAAATCTCCTTGTAGTTGACTGTGTGAGTTTCTCTTAGCCTTGAAGAGTTAAATTAGCTCTGATCACAAAGGCTCATACCTCTTCCAGCTGCAGAGGTAATTTGGATTTCCTGCTAACAGCAGGGAGGTGAGGCTTTAATGCCTACAGCTGTTGGTGCTCTGGTATGGGCTTTCTGCCCCATGCTGGTAAGGCTACCCTAGGCACAGTGGCAGCAGTGACTGCTTCTTGCTCTGGGGTACAGGTGAGGCATGGAGGGAGCCACTGTGCAATCATCACCTGTGCTGCAGCAAGGACCCATCTCAGGCACTGACAGTCTTAACATGTGCTGACATGTACTTACATTCGGTAACAAAATAAATGGTTGTCTACTCCAAACATAGGGATGGAAGATAAGTGGATTGCATGCAGTGGTTGGGAAGAGGCAGTGCTGGAATTCAGTTGTTAGGGTTTCTGAAGGCCCCTGTTCTGCTACAGACTCTGTGTGTACTTGACTCTCCCTGTCACCCTATTTATCTCCCTATCCTAAATCTCTGTCCCCCAGGGCATGGGGGGATCTGGTTTTGATAAGCTTTTGTGGGATCCTTTGCAATATGTAAATATTTCATTGTTGCAAGGAAGACAAGGAGTGAGAAAGAAAATCTTGTGAAATGTTTATATGTAGAAGCCTTTTATGAAGTATCTGCCTTAGAAAACAATGCATGAGGCCAACACATTCAAACCAAGGTGAACATGTCTGGAGAGTAACCTCTTCCATTATGCAGGAAGAGATGCAAGCAACTGTCTCGGCTGATATTTTATTTCCCTTTGAAGCCTTTTCAAGAAAGGCAAAAGAGAATTGGAGGCTTATTATAAATTGGGCTTAGCTCTGTGTCTGTTGCTGTTAGTGTCACAACTCCTAGCAAGGGATGCTCAGAGAAAGAATGCAGTAATAGGACAGATGTGCAGAGCTACAGCCTTGATTTGTCGTCCTCAACTCCTGCACGTTCAAGACTTTAGGAGTGACAAGTGGTATCCTTGTGTTTGCTAACCCACAATAGACTTACCTTCCTTGAGTTTGTTTGATTTTCTTGTCATCAAGGACATCTTGAAGTGATGAGCTCAACAAATGACACATCTGAGTGACTTAATAATTGTACAAGCTCCCTGCAGCGACCCTTTTTCTAGGCTGGTAGTCCTCTTATATTTAACATGTCTTCACACATCCTTTTCATACACTGCATCATCTCAGCTTTCCTTACTGCAATCTTCCCTTTTCTGCCATGGCTGATGGGGCCATCAGGGGTACACTCAGTTTAAAAAATGCAAGTACACCCTGGATTTATTCAGGAGAGTAATAATGAATTGTGATTTCTTATCTCTTTCTTTTCCTCCTGGTTCCTTATGCTCTATTTACTTCCTTGACCTCTCCAAATACTGAGCTGCCATTTCACGAATGATCTCTCTCTGCCCTCAAGATTTCATTCCTGAAAGGTAGAAATAGTCTGAAGTCAATTGTAAGCACACAGAATTAAGCTTGTGTATTCTCTCTTGTGCACTAATTTACATTTATCACCACTGAATATGGCATCTGCATATATTTCTGCACAGCAAAGGAAAACGGAAAAGAAAACACTGGGGAGGTGGCTGTGTGCAAAAGCACATCTGGCAAACCAAGCAAAAGTCAGGTGAGAGTCCCTGAACATCCAGCCTGTCTAAAACATCATAGCCACGTGTCTGGGCACACCCTTGTGCATGGTGACAGATTTTTTAACAACACAAAGAGAGCCTGGGGTTGCCAAGCTCAGGCTCCTGGCCTGCATGAATTTCTCTGCTGACAGGAATTAGGACCATGTGCAGAGCCAGCAGTCCTGGAGGCATTCGCCAGCAGCCTGCACTGTGACCAGGAGGTGTCTGGACTAGCCATTGGGACACATTGAGGAAAAGGCTGCTTCTTAAATCATACCTCTCTTAGGAGCTCAGACATCTATTTCCAGACTGCAAGGAAGTCAATCTGTCAGACCAGGATTCACAGTCTGTAATTCTCGTTTCTGTTAGATAGTTAAGCATGCCTTCCAACAGGACAGCTGGGGGAGGGATGGAGGAGGAGCGCCAGTCTTTTCTGTAAAAATATGGCTGGAGCAGGGTGCCTACACCTCACTTCAATATACCACTCATGCAGCCAGCAGGAGCTGTGGACTCAGTCCATCTCCAGCCTGAGAGGGTGAACCCAGCCCCATGATCACCAAGCTTGTGGGCAATCCAAAAAAGGATCATACCTTACTCTTCCAGGTGGGAACTGAAATCACCATCTGTCTTTCATGTTGACCGGCATTTTCTCTTCCTCAGGCTTCTTCTTCAGGAGTTTTATGAGTCAAATTAGACTCACAGAACTCTTTCCTTGCCTTATAATGAGTTTGTACATTTTCAGGTCAGAAACTTTCTCTCTTGCATAATGTTCAGCAGTCTGTTCATACTTACTGTTAAAATTATATCATCAGAACTTCTATTATATCTTGGCAAAGTCTCTTCCCCTCTTCATGTACAAAGAGATGTGATTAACTGCTGCCTTTCCACACTTGGATTGCAGGGCTTTGTGTGCTTTGTCAGTAGTTAACATAATTCACAGAAAACCAGAATGAAACCTTGAGGCTAAATGTGGCCCATTGAATTCCACAATGGGGTAATAGTTTGATCGGGGTACAGCAAAGCATGCCAGAAGCAGAAGCCTTTGTGGGCCACAGCTCCATAGGAAAGATTAAATCAACCACAAGCTGCTCCATTTTATGTAAAATAGGTGCAGCCTTAAAGCTCCAGGCAAGTCGCCACTGAAGGCTTTGGCTGGACAAAGTTTAGGCATCTTTGTGTAAGTGTTAATTACCAGCTGTTGGTGACTGGAAAGTTGCCAGGGACAGTGACTGCAGCAGTGCTTCTCGTTGAAATACAGCTTTTACAAAATAATTATCTCAAATCTATTTAGCGCCTCGCAACAGATACATCTGTATGTGCATGTTCGTCTGACTAGAGTATCTGCACGTGGAGATGACCTTAAAACAGCATTATAAATACAGTATATGTGATATTCAGACTGCCTCTTCCATCCTCACTGTGGGAGGCAATGATAAATAGCAGCTATCTCCACTGCAGTGCTACATGATGGCTTAACCCACTCACGTTCATAGCCCTTCACGTTTGATTTGCAACAAGTCTGGATGCAGAACGCTGAGGTTTCTGAATCAAGCTGTAGGATTCCATGCAGTCCTCTGTGCTTCAGCATTTTAAATAATAAGATAAGCATCTCAGCTCTTTGACATCTGGGATATTTGCAATATTGCAAACTGCAGATTTTCAAATATTGAGGATGTTTCCAGACATTCTGCCCCACAAGTGTATGACAGATTAAATAGTATTTTACTCTTAGAGGGAAAAGGCCTAAAGACCAACATCTTCAACTGTGAGTTTCTACAGAGAGTACAAAGTTGGTGATTGAATTCTTAAGATTAATTATCTGTATGAGAAGATGTTGCCTTCAGAAACACTCCGTGAAAAGTCAAAGAGGCACTGCCAGATTGCAGGAAGAAGATCTGGATGCTGAAGAGCAGCACTCATTCCAGAAACAAGTGTAGCATGAGAAGGACAATTCTGATTGTTGGAGCACAAGGCTGAGCAAAGGTTTCTCTCTCTCCCATACCAAGAAATTACTATTTGGCTTTGAGGCTGATGATTTATTTGTGTAACTTTCTCACCATCATTGCAAGTAAATGAGAAGTCAAATCACAAAAGCCCTCATCATGCCTCTAAGCTGCTGCTCATTCTTATGTATCCACTCTCACCATATATCTTTATGTCTTTCATATTACACTCCCCTGACATTTGGTTTCTCAGTGACCTTACCCCTCTAGCTGTTACATCCAAAAAGTGTGCCCCCCACGAGTGCTCCTGTCTGGTCCTCACTCTGAGAGGTCCACAGTAATTTCACAGCTACAACAGAAATGAGGTCTGTTCTATCACGTGCCCTGCTTCAAGTCCCAAGCCTGAAAGCTTGATGCCTCCATTTCCTCTACTGCCACGTGTGTCTGGGTCTTCTCTTATCAAATACAGTTCCACAGCACCAGGTCCAAAGGGAGCCCCAGCATACAGGATGATGCCTAGGCTAAGCCTTTGCTCTCTGACAGGCACTGTTCTGTTCAATTTGAACTTGGCTTTTTTTTTTTTTTTTTTTTTTTTTTAAATTTCAGGCCACTGCTTGTCAGTCTGGGCCTCTTGTGAAGCCACCAAGGTGCAGCATTTCACATTCCCGTGAGCTGTAGATGCACTCCAGAGACTGTGAGACTCCAATCATTTTATGGAGCGGCCGGTGTGTACTCTCAGTTGCTGCAAGCTGCTTTAGCCAGAGTTATGATGATCAACAACAGTGGTATATATTTACATTGTCTCAGGGCACAAAAATTACAGAGGTGAGATTCACTGTGCTGGACAACTGCTTAAATAAGAAGGTAAAAATTCTGTTCTATTCAGTCAGATTTTCTCTTTATATTCTGAGAACTCTTTTCCCAAGAAACCCTGGCAGGTAACGATCTGTTCCATTCATTGCCGCTCAGCATCCAGCATTGTAACTCCTGCTTCTGCCCAGGGAGGTGAGCCAAAACAGCAGGTTCTCTCCTCTGTAATGAGGTATCCCCTCTCCCCAGCTCTGCTGGCTATTTATTTTAACCAGCATCATGGCAGAATTTCTCCCTAATTATAAGTCTCTGTGTGCATAGCGCACAGACTGGTTGCAGCTGGGGCTTCTTTGTGGGGCTTCAACATGAAAATAGAATAAAAATGAAATGCTAATAAAGCATAGGTGTTCAGGTACACTGTTCTGCCACACTTACAAGTGCTCAAGCTGTCATTAGAGATGCATGTCAGGCTGTACAGGTTTTCCATACAATCTGCTTTTTTGTCACTGTCTCTCAACTTGTGAAATTTCCAGTTCCATTGCATGTCTTACTGTGACTATTATGTTACAAAGCTGAATAAAAAAAAAATCCTCATCAGTATTAAAAAACAAACCCAAACAAACCCAAAAACAAAATAGGAGTGTTTTTGTGGTGTTTTTTCCTTTCTTTATTTTCCTCCCTACCCCTAGACGTATCTCTATATTGCTGATTCCTATCACTCATCACAGAGGAGAAACTCCTTATGGCTCACAGGCCTAGTTTAACAAATGTGTGATGGTTATTAGGCAACAAAATAGCTGTTCTCAATTGGAGCAATCATAAAATTCCTTATCCACAGCTCCTTTTAACCAGCCATGTTTCCATGAGTGGTGTGAGGATTTTGATGCTAGCGATTTAGACATAGCAGAGCAAACTCCTACAGCAGTAAAGATTTTTAGCAGCTCCCTTAGCACCTTCATTGGCTCTGCTAAGCAGTTAAATGCAATTTAATCCAAATGGCCAAGCAATTCAGATGTGAACCTTCCATAAGCAAAGACTGTTCTGTGACTTACACTGCTCCTAATAGGAACATATGCTGCAATACTTCAGAATGATTCAGAAACCCTTTAAAAGAGAGAGTTGTATTTTTTGCCTTTAGTCTCTGAGAATGACAGTGGTGCTACAAGGCTACATGATATATTAGTCTTAACTTCCCTTTTCATTTTGAGCCAAAGCAAAGATTTAAACAAAGTCATTTCAGACAGCTTTCCTTTGGAGCAAAGATGAATATTTCATACTTGCCACTATTGTACTGTATGCACATGCAGAATATGTAATATGGATGAATGAAGGTTCAGTGTCAGGCCAACAACATAGTTTTCAACAAAAAGAACCATAAAAGAACCATTTCAGAAAAGTTCGTTAGGAAAAATAAATGTTATTTTTGCTCTTCTGTTTTTTTTTTTTTTTTTTTTTTCCCACCAGAAATCTCTTTCCGAAAATCAATCTGTGGAGGTTTCTTGGTTCAAATTGGAATGATTTGAATGTTAGAGCTAAACTGAACTGACCAGTTCATTGGTTCAGAGTTCATTGTTATGAGATGTACATACCCCTGTCCTCTGAGTGCAAGCATGTACATGCCAGTTTTCTAGCCAAATAAATTCTGCCATTTTGGCAAGTTGGCCTCTTCAGAAAGAAGGTAACAATGGGAGCAAGACAGAGATTTTAAGGAATCTTAAACACTGTCCTTACCCAGAAAGGACTAACAAAAAAAACCCAAAACCAAAAAACAACAACAACAAAAAGAGAATTCAATAGATGTATCTCCTCTGTATTTGGAAAAAACTCAGACACCACAGTTATTTTTTAAGCTGTGTAGAATACCTTCTATTCCAAAAGTAACTAAGGATAATGTTAAACAGGAGTTATTCTCCCTGGGTTTCTAAAATCCAGAAAACTTGTAATCAACAGCTTCAGAAGAGCTGATGAATAGCTCTCTGCATCAGTAATGTCAATTTTCAATGCATCTTGAAACACTGGGGAAGTTCCGGGGTGCTGGCAGGAGGCCAATAAGATGGTAATATTCAAAAAGGCAAATGAGATGATCCCATGGTATCAGTCCTGTGAAGCTGAACTGATCTTTTTCAGAATAATCAAATAGGTGACACTGAATTTCATTCCTAAAGAAAGAAGAAAGGTACAATTAGTACAAACTCAAAGAGGTTTTTTAAAAAAATTATATTTAAAGAATATGATTTTATTCCTTAAAAATCAGTTAAATTCCAATTTTGACTTTTACAGAACAAGGTTGAAATAACAGTCTTCTGAAAGATGTTCAGTTGGTACTTCTTATTCTTTTGAGTAAGAAACTAGAAAGGCACAAAATTCTTATGGTAGATGAGAGATATGAGAAACTAGTTAACTTGGAGTTCTGAAAACGCAGTTGTAAATGAGAAAACATTTGCAAAGACACCTGCATTTGCAGTTATTCCATGAAATTTAGCTTTTGTATGTATGCTATGCCAAACAATTGCCACTAATCTGGAAGAAATTGTGGAATAATCCCTCACAAGGTTTATGAAACAGTAAAATACCAGAAATGTGATAACTAGAGACAGATTTGTATCACTTGTAAATTGGATGAAAGGAAAAAGTACCAGCTACAAAGTCCAACACATAGGGGACAAGAACACAGGTCATATTTACAGAATAACAGTTTATTTAAAAATTAGCTGGGAATTATGATGTATTGAATGAGTGTAGAAAAAAGAAATAACACTGAAAACCTTTTCAGCATTAATTTAGGTGATAGAGTGGTAACAAGAAGGGAAGCAGGATACCTCACTGATATGTGTCTGAAGTCTTCAAGGTGATTTACATCTTGCAAGGGCAAAGATAAACGGGTTTTTTTCTCTGTGGTTGCCGGATTGGTCTTATTGTAGCAAATATTCCCTGAAAAGGAGGGGGGAAAATCCCAAGTTGTTGTTACAATGCAGAACAGTAAACACTGTCTTTTAATATACAGAGTATCGATTAGGACTAGATAGTTATATTATTGTACCCTTCTGTGGTGCACTCAGTGCAAGAATAATATGACCAAGCCAGAAATGTGAAAACACAGTATAAATACACAGGACCTCAGACAGTTAATTTTAACAAAGCAAAGTTTAAGAGATGAATTAATCATAGCATCTATTTGAGGAACAGAAATGGGAAAGAGAATTCTTCAGATAAAGATGTAACTGGATCTAACAGCTGGAAGTTGAAGCTGACAAATTCAGTCTAGAAATAAAGCATGTATTTTTAATAGTAAGCAGCAAGCAGAGCAACAAACAGCTAACACTTGTGGTGGTGGCTCCATCATTGAAAAGAGCAAGCTAAGAGCTGGCATTTTTGTAGGTCTATTTATAGAAAAGACAGCAGAAAATAATTCAGAGAAGACCTGTGGCTTAAATTATGCTGGAGATCAGACCAGATGGTCACAGCAATCACATCCAACTACATAATCTATGAGCAATCAAGAAATTTAGCTGCTATGATCAAAGGCTAGCAATATGGTCATGGAGAAATGGATTATTGAAGAGGCTCACACTGATGTGTCCCCTTTAGAGGAAGACAGATATGCAGAGGAGGCAAATGGGCAGTTTTTATGGAGACCAGAAGGAGCTTAGGAAAGTAGAGAGTGATTGCCTAGGTGAATAGCTGGGTTAGTCATCTGTGGGGCTCAGGGGATGCCAAGGTGGGGGAAACCCAGGGACTGTGTTGTGAGGTGATGGAGCCCCAAAGGCAGAGTGAGAGTCATGGTCTGGGAGGGAAGAAGGAGGCATGCAGAGGAGGTCCATGTGGCAATCCAAAAGGACTTCCACTGTCCATGGGGCAGAGACCAGTTGTGCTGGGGCAGCTGCTTGACTTCTGCTTGAAGACAGGCAAGCTTGACAGAAAAAGTAAAGACTGGGAATCAGGGGTGCCATGGGAGAGTTCAAGTGGGCAGAAGGTGAAGGTCAAGATACCTGGGAGGAAGTCAAGGTCGTGCATGGCGGATTGAACTTAGCCTGGGGGAAAGCCATGGAGGCAAAAGACACAAATCTTTGCAGTCAGCTGCCTCTGAAACAGCCTTAACGAGCTGAAGTGCAACATATAAATAGTAAAATCTGAAAGGATGACAATATAAAATTGCTTTGGCTCTTATAATTTTCAAGTGTTTTTATTTATTCAAAAGTACCATGACATCACTCTTTCCCTCAGAGAGAGAGCTCATGTAATTGCTGTTTACTGATTCAAGGCCTTTTGGGGCACTTTCTGAAGCTGTCTACTTCTGGGACAAAAGGCAATTATAATTTCTCTTGTCTTATAATGCAGTCACAATAAAATCTAGAGAAAGGCCCTGCAAGAGGTCACTTCTTTGCAGCTGCAGTACATGTAACAAGGCTTGACCCTCTTCTGGAAGCCATCCAGCTGCAAAGCTTTCCTCTGGGAGAAGAGAGGTCAGCCAGTGTTTAGGGCTAGGAAAGAGATGGGAGCAGAGAACTGGAGAGTTCTTCTCACAGGGTATGAGGAGAGGAGAGGTGAGGAACAGAGGTAAAACAATGGAAAATACTATTTTCTCCTAGAACAAGTCTAAGTTTGCCCCTAGCACAAAGGAATGCTCAGCTATGTACTGTATAGCTTTCTGTTCCCAATATATGCAAAATCTTCATTGCCAAAAGGACAGTCATTAAAATATCTCTCATTTAAATGTGAGGTTCAGGGTTTACCTATTCTGTGGTTTGACATGGCGCTGCATCTTATAATGTCTAGTTTTCCTCAAGCCCAATAATATTGTGTAATGCCTCAAAGGACTAACACATCGTGACTTATGAGGTGAGTGCTTCACTGTAAGTAATTTTTATTAGGATCATAAAATAAATATTCTGACTAAATATTAGGATAATGATATTAAAATCCTAACTGCTCCAAAAGGGAAACATAGCAGGCCAGTATAAAAGATGACTGATAGGTAAATCTTGGTCTTAGAAATTGACTGTTTTATACTAAGGTAGTTGTAACTTCAGGGTAAAAATTATTATTGGAAAAAAAAAAAAGAACTTCAAATTAAAAAAGGAGTCTTACTATGCTGTTATTCTGTCCTGCTGTTAATATAAACTGCCTGTGGCTTCTGGATATGACCCAGCCTGTCTTGAACGCTCCATCAAATCACTTAAGCAAATAAAATAACAGATATTTAAACAACTTCCTGGCTAATTCCTGGCCCCTTTGCAGCAGCTGTCACTGAAGCTGGTGCCTTGGTGAGGGATGACTCCCAGTTCTGGGCAGCTCTGCTGGGGTCATGCAGGTACCAGCAAGTTTCTCCCCCTACTCTCCTCCAGTAAACCAAGTTGGAGGGTCCTGCTGGCCATGCCTCGGTGCTGCCACAGGCATCCTGAGCATCCTCTTCAGCACCTGGCAGCTGCAGCGGAAGCTAAGGGAATTTCTCTGGATGTGCATCCTGTCAGGTGGCATGAAGCCTGTGCAGCTAACAGGGCCATGGCTATGTCTCTAACTGTGAGGCAATCCCAAGAAGAGAGGAGATGGCAGGGTGTCACAAGGGCCCAGGACAGAGCTGGCGTCTCTGTTCAGTTTCATTTGTGCAGCATTTCCTTGAACGCCCAGATTACTTCCCCAACTTTTTGTATTTCTCAGATTTTAAGGAGGTCAGGTAGGGACAGACAGCACACAGCAGTCTTGACTTTTGTAATGTCAGTGCTTATTCTGCTCACATCTTGGGCAATCATTTATAACGCCTCACCGAGAGACTGTAGCTGATGTAGAAATTTCTCCCTAAATTTAGATGTAGGATTTCACAACTCCTTTCTTACAGTGAGGAAGGAATTTGCCCCGATGGCTGCAAGGCCATTATTATGCATCATTCAAAGTACTGCATGTCTCTGGCTTCTCAAGTAGAAAACCTACCCCAATATAAACCAGTGCTTCCAGCTGCACCTTCCCCTCTTCCTGAGGGCTCTGGCTTTGGAGGCTGGCTGCATGCAATCTCAGCCACTGGCACTCTTGCAGTGGGAATGTCCCTGGTCTCTGTGAGCCCTCCTTGGCCTGCAGAGCATGCAGCACTGTCACAGAGATAAAGCAAAGGAAAGGCTGGGTTGACTGACTTGTTTATTACAGTATCAAGAGCTGCAGAGCCAGCTGGGGTGGTGAACATGGGTCATCATCTTCTGGATGAGCCAGCTGAATACTTGGTTGTGGGTTTCTGCTGCCATTTCTTTTCATTAGAAAACCCATTTTTGAAGAAAATCCTCAATGTAGACCTGCTCAGACAAATGAAATATAGACTTGCTCTTGTTATAACAGAGTGAGGTCTTAGACCTCCACCAGGTGGGTGAGAAGCTTGAAGCTGCGACTCTTACACCCCAGCCGAGCACTCCCACTACTAGTGAATGCCTAGCCCAGCCAGGTCTCGTGGGATGCTTCTACACTGAAGGCAGGGCCCTTCAAACACTACAATGTGCTGCTTACTAAGTTACCCGTCCCATGCCATGGGGTCTGGGCTAGCTCCCTCCAGGCATGGGACCCCATTTCTCTTCAGCTGGGTTGGGCACAGAGCTGCCCCTACCTCTGCTCCTTCAAGTGTCTCCACAAAAATGTGTATTACCTGCTAACCTGGAGGCGTTCACAGTGGAGAGCCATGAGTCGTTGCTTTGCATCAAAGCCTTGAGCTAAAACAACTTTGCTCTTCTTATGTATTTCAAATAGTTATAAATCCACTCAGATTTGCATCTGTACAATGTAGCCTGAGCCCATCTTTAGTCAACCCCACTGTGGTATGACTCAGAGTGAAGCAAGGCATAGTACTGATGCAGACATACTCATCCACACAATCATTTCATAAAAGAACAGTTCACATCTTGTTCCCAAACCCTTGGAGCAAAAATGAATGTGTTTTTCAGACTCTTGTTCAATATCAGCTCTTTCCTTTCCCTTTGCAGGGCAGCCAGGTATGAGCCCACACAACTGGCAGTGGTGCAATAGCAGTCTTTCCAGTTCCCCTTTCTCCAAGATGGGATGCTGCTGGGGAATGAGCTTTTACCATATGGGAGCTCTCCTTCAAGTGCCTCCCAGCCAGCCAGTGCCTCAGCACATGCTGCAGCTGAGCATGCTTGACCCTTTGGAGAGCAGCAGTATTAACAATTCCAGCAGTGATATGGGGCCTTTGCTTAGCTCCCTGCTGGGACAAACGGGACTGAGGTCATGGCAAGTCTCTTCAGTTCCCTAAGCTGTCAGCATTTCCAAAATGTCATAGGCATTTTTGACTTGATGCACAACACTGAATCAACTGAAGACCTTTTCTTCTCCACTCCAAAGCAATATTTTGGAGGGGGGCATGGCTTTTCAAATGAATCTGTTGTGTCTTGACAGTATTTTTCCACTGGCTTCTTTGGTTACCTTTTTGGTGATCTGTTTTGAAACCTCACAGGCATTATTGACTTCAGGGGAGCTGAGTCCTTTTGAAGGCTCACCACACAGGCTGTAGCAAGGTGTACTGAAGGCATCTTCTATGATGCCTCTGCACAGGGCCCAGATTGTGACTAAGCCCTTCATTTCTGCTCCTGCCAAGCACTTAAATATTGCAGAGTTCCTCTGGTTGCTGAAGGGGAAGAAAAACATCCATTCATCTGAGTCTTGAGGAGGCCACCTGTCCTTGATGCTGCACCTTCCCAGGAGCTCACATCCAGTGCCTACTAACACCACTCACCAGCTCTGCCTTTTTTCTACACCAACAAACTCCTAACCTAAAATACCTTTTCTCCCACCATATGAAATGTGCTGGAAAAGGTATCTTTCCCCACACTAATACCACTTCTCAGAAGTGAAGTACCAGCAGAGTTAATGCTTTAAGGGGCCCTTTGTAGGGGCTGAACCCCTGGCCAGGTGAGGAAGAGCCAGGGACTTCCAAATTCCCAGCCCTAGGCTCTACTGAAGCACAAAGGTCCTCGACACTCCATAGCCTACAGCTCCACTTTTCTTCAGTTATACGGCAGTACAAAAACAACTATACTATGAGCCGCCCCAGCAGAAGTACATTTATTTGCTGAAGAGACATGCCAGGGAGCGATGGCTGCTTGCTGGCACCACCCGGACACTGCTTCCCACAGCACTGCCCTGGGCTGCTGTCGGAGGCAGGGTAAGCAGGAATACTTGTGATCTAACCCACATAGCCTATTTTACTTTCTGATACTAATGGTGTATCTTTCCACAAACTGGGACAGCCAAAACCAGCAGGCATTGCCACTCTTCAGGCAGCAATCTTTTTTAAATCCCTTCATTGCACAGTTCCTTATGAGGTAAAGGATAATTCATTGTAACTCTGGCTTTGTTGGAGTTGGTGGTTGCCTTTAAAACTATGTATGAACTGTGTTTAAAAAACAACACAGAAAATACTACTGAAGCCTTGAAGTAATGCTGCCATTTCAGGTAGCAAAAAACCTTGGCTTAGAAATCAATGTCATTTCTGCATCTTTGCCATGTAGATGTAACCTTTTTTTCAGTTGCACCTTATATCAAAGAGTGAGAGCTTTGTCCCTGGCACCAGCCAACCCACCTGAGAAATGAGTTTTTTCCCCCTCTTTGGAAAAGCTCATCTTTTCATCCTCCGTTTCCTTTAGGAGTTATCTTTGATTCCCTTTATCTTTCTTCTCCTGCCCTTTGCTGCAGGTTGCTTCCAATCAGCTTATACTGCAACTCTTTTCCTGCTGTTTAATCTTCCGCATATTCTCAGTCCCCTCTGCTTTCTGCTCCTCTACCTCTGACTGCTGGACACCCACTTCTGCATTAAAGTGTGGGCACAGAGGCAGACGACACATCTCTGCTGGGCACAGGACCTTCGTGGCCAGTGTACCCATGATCACGACAAAGGAGCCGGTCATGGGCGTCTGCTCTATGGCCAAGGCATGGAGAATTGCACATCATGGTGCAGAAAATCCATGTGTGATGTAGGGTTGGTTTCATGGCCTGTCTGGAGACACCCCACCAAATCTGCTGGAGATTTTGACCAGTTCTCTTGGCATCACTTCTTTTCTCCCTTTGTTTGCTTCTTCCTAGGCCCTTCATCTGGTGGAATTTCACAGCAGGTGGGAGAAAAAGGTGAGTTTTGTGGAGATACTTGATGTAGCAGCTTACCCCAGAGTAACCAGTGGACTTGCACAGGAAAGAGACTAAGAGCACTTGGATCCCAGCGAAATCATAATGTGAAGCTTGTGTCTTGTTAGATATCAGTTATTCCAGTCATAAGATTGAAAAGAAGAGGGAAACAGGCTTTGCTTTTTCAATGCTTTTGAAACAATCCTCTAAATCTTTCTAAACAAGGGATGTGCTGAAAGCAGCTGGAGAAAGGACAGAAAATTTTGACATCCCATCCTATTTCTAGGGTAAGTACGTAGGGACGGTCAGTGCAGTTCAGGTATGTTCATCCAACACAGGTCAGTTGGGAACCCAATTGGTCCTGATTTCATAGACATTTATATTGTCTTATAAACAAAATCAATTTCAGTGGCCTATACTGAGACCCTTTCTCAGACCATGTATTTTGCTATGTCATGACAACAAGTGTCTGAAAGGCAGTACATTACGTAGCTATTTGAGTGAATAGCAAAACCATGTCTAATTAAACCTACAGTGCCTCTGTGAGAAGAACACATGCATGAGGATAAAATCATCCAATGCCGTGGGGTACTCCTCTCCTTGCATTAGCAGCTGGGGCTGCTGCCCGAGATGGTGACAGCAGAGCTCCATTGGGGCAACAGGCTGAAGGGTTGGGACATTTTCTGCTGAGTCCTTCACTCTGCTTCTTGGGTCTTCCTGTGACAGGTTTGCTCTAGGCAGGCACTGTGTTTTCCATGGGAAAGAGCTGTGTCATGATGAACAGCAGGCCAGGTGAGCACGTGTTGCATGCACTGAAATTGTCACAGCGAGATGGGGCCTTGTGAGCACTCAGGACATCATCAGCAGTCACCCAGGAGCGAAGAACACTCCACTCATCTGGAACCAGGAGATCCAAGCAGAATGACAAGACCATGCCCCTCAGGCTGCTGGCATGTTTGGCTCCAGGATCTCTGTAACCTGCAAAAGCAGCTGATTGGGGTAATCTACCCCCTAACTTTCCTTTTTGGGGCAGAGACCCAAAGTCAGCAAGTGCTCAGTGCCCCGGTGTAGCTGGAAGCCTTACTCACTGCTAGGCTGCCCCAGTAGGCACCCCCATGCGCTGTGCCAGACCCAGACCCATCCTGCCTGGGCAAGCAGCAGCGGGAGCCTCTGGGTTATTTTAAGCAGGTTATGTCAGTCCTGCCCTCCCTCTCTCTCCCCACTCTCCCTGAAGCACTGATCACTGTGGCAGGATGGATTTGCCAGACTAAAAGGGCCAATGGTTTAATTGATATGATATGGCAGCTCATATGTAATCTCATTATTCTGTCTAGCAGGACACATTATTCTCTATTTATCACACTTCTGTCATCCCAGGTCTGTTGTTCCCATACTTTGAGGACAACAGAACATGCCTTTCTGCCTGAGAAATCTCAGTGGGGGCAGGAATGCAGGAGAGACTTCTGCAGTGGCAGACAAAGCTCCTGGATGTGAGTTGTAGGCACATCTGCCTCTAATCTCCATACAACAGGGCTGGGAAATGCAAAAGGGCTGGCAGAGGAAGAACCAGGGTGTCTTCAGTGAGCAGCAAATTTGCTGGAAAATGAATCCTTTGCAAGTGTGTGGGGGAGAGGGTATTGCCTTAGTGGGAAATCAGTTTGCATCTGACAAACAGAGATTGCCCCCCACAACTCCAGTAAGGAGGGCAGCCTTCACCAGCATAACAAATATGTCCTTTTGTTTTCTGTGCTAAACTGTCGACCTTCTTTTTATTTTTTTCTTTTTTTTTTTTCATCCTTTAAATCAACCCACAGCTGAAAGGAGAAAGAAAAGAATGAAATAATCAGAACACGCAAAAAAACCAAAACAGTTTCAGGTCAAAAAATACTTGGTTGATTGAAATGTTCTGACACAAAATGATTCCCTCTCCTACACATCCTCTCCCCCTTGATTTTCTCATTGACCCTTAAAACAAACAAAAAAATTATTGGGCCAGCTCTAGGTGTGTTTGTGTTCATGCTGCTTTAGTAACAGCCTAATAACAGCTGCTGCTGCTGCCTGCTACCGAGTCCTCTAACAGTTTAGAGTGGCAAATGAAAACAGGGCTTGTTAGAGAGACATGCCTACAAGGACTTCACAAAGGAGTGCGTGGACTTGTGCATGGCAGTCGGGAGGCAAGGGGGTGTGGGAGGAAAGAGCCAGGCAGCTAATAAAGTGTCATAGGCAGAGCAGCCACTCGCATGGCACTTCTTAGACTCGGAACTGAAAATGCCTTGCAGAGGATGGGAAGCATAATTAGCACAGTGTGCCGTAGGATAGATGTTAAAGCAGTCAGTCTAGCAGACAGATACTACAGTACTGAATAATATAGACGTTAAACCAATGACCCAGAATCTAGCCAGCTAAAATCTTAATCCTCTTTAAATAGATTCACAGACATCCTTTCATTGCAAACATTTGATCTGAGCAGACATTGTATGCTGTTGCGTTGTATTTATAGAGCACCATGACAAAAGTTTGAGATGTTTGTGCTTAAATAATGCTATTTTCCCCTGTTAATTTGTCAGCACACTGCTGTCTTTGCACAACATGCTTTTGAGATGGAAAGAAAAAGAACATCAGCTCTGGATCCACAGGCAGATAAAAACCAAGAGGCTCTGTGCAAGCAAAGGCTGTCCATGTAAGACAGAACGGGCAAGAAGGGGGATCCAAGCTTTGAAAAAAGGCAGGCATGACCGGGAAGGGACTTTACCCAAATTACTCCCAGGTTGGAGATTGGAAAATATTTGTGGTCTGTGTGTTACCTGACCAAAACAAAATCCCTCAAAACAGCAAATGGAACAGTTTAAAATACCTGTGAATTCAGTTTGCTTCATTATTTTGGATTAAAAAAGGAAGTTTGAAATGCAAACTGGCTTGCTTTGCCACTTCTGGAAGAGACTGCTTCAATTTTGAAACTAGATTCAAGGGTGGATTTGCAAAACTGACAAGGCAAGGGTGGTGTTCCTCTGGCTGCCTGGGTGTCAGCAGGCCCAGCAAGTATAGAGATGACCATGATTCAAATGCATTTTCTACCAGGAGGTCGACAGAAGTTGAACTTAGACTTCCCAACCTCTATTTTTGAGGAAAGTGCCCTAGCAGCTGAGCCATCAGAGGTCTAACAAGAAGGCCTTTTCAGCATCTCCAAGTAAAAATATTTGACTTGCGTATGTGGGTAAGCACTAATTGGAGTGAAGGCTAGTGTCCAGCTGTTCCCACTACTTGAGCCATTGGGCTACAAAATCACTCAAGCTTCTCACTTTTCTAATTTGCATTTAACAGTTTTGCAGGGAATAGCTGTTTCTAAATGAGGAACACACTCCCATGCCTGTGCCCAGAGCTCAAAGAGCTTGGATGAGATACTGGAAGTTTGTGTCCAAAACTACAGATCCAGAATTTAGTTCAAATAATCTTTCTGCCTAATTCTACCATACTGCTCTACTCACTCACTCACTCATAAGTCAAGTCCCCTGGAGAGGCAATGATTTATTTTCAAGTTTCCTTCATGGTAGAAAATATTCAAGGATTTCCTAAATGAAATTAATAATTAGAACCAAACAGGTTTTTTTCTCCTCAATTCAGTGGCTATTAAAAAGTAAATAACTTGGTTTTACTTCACTAAGACATAAAAAGAGAAAAGAATTGCTGGTGTATAAAAGAAGCATCAGTCATCCACACATTTCTATCTGGGAAAAATGTTCAATTACTAAGCAAGGCAGTCTCCCCGCAGAGAGGTAATTCTTCTTGCCTGAAGAACCTTCTGTGTGTTTCTCCTCACTCAGGCTGGCCTCTTCATAGACTTGCCAGTCTGTCAGGGGTACCCAGCGCCTACAACCCTGTGGGAGAGCCAAATTTCTGGAAATTCTTCAGAAAGGACCAGGGGAAAAGTGTCAAGTGGAATGAAAATGCCCAGTAGGTGCCCAGGCACAAATGTTGCGTAGCAACACAAAAAGTCACCTCTTGTTCCTGCAGACAACATCTGGTGGCAAGAAACATTAAACAATTGATATCAGGGGGCCCTGTTGGTGTGAGATTTGAAGCTGCAACAGCTCTGCTCACAGTCTGACATCACAAAGCAAGTAACCTGGTTTATATTGCCTGTCTGGTACTGAAATGCTGTTGTGATGGAGCAAGACTGTTTGCCTGCTGTCCCCATGAGTCTATGGTAAAGATTGCTCACAGCAAATGAAATGGAACAAGAAATAAATTCATTGAAGTGAGTCAGTAATTTTCTTTGCAGGGGAGTAATGCTTAACATAGGTAAACACACTTGAGTTTAATTTTCACCTCAGCACTCCTTCCTATTTGGTTCCCTATCTATAATAATGTTTTGAAAATTTCTCAAGAGCACCTCTGCTCTCTGCTATGTGAGTGGAAGTCAGAACATGAAACTAGAGAGGGGCTTTTGGGCAACAGATCTCATTCTGCAGATAGGATGACCAGCACAGTATTGCCACTCATGATGTTTGAAAGCTCTTGAGATTCTTTGCTCTAATTATTCCTACCAGGAGACAGATGCAGAATCTCACTCTTCTGATGAATAGAAATCTTCTGACTTTCCTCCTCAATTTATTCATAGATAATTTATACACATTTGTTCTTGTGCCAGTATTGTTCAGGTCCCAGCTCTTTTCTCTTCTGTTTACAGGCTTATGGAAAGCAATCATATCACTCTGAGGCTTAATTTAGCAAAGCAAACAAGCAAAGTTCTTCTAGTTCTCTTTCCGTAAGATGGGACTTTTATTTTTCCACTCATCCTAGTAATCCTTTTCTCCACATGCTTCTGCTTGAACCTGTGGTCTCTCAAGCCTGGCTTCTAAAATACTGCAGTTATTTCAGGTAAGGTGGTATCAGCATCTCACAGTCCGGCACTCATATTTTTCTAAATCTATTGGAAATATCTTACTTGGAAACACAAATGATAAAATTTAACTTTTTTACTTTTCCTTTATGCAGGCTTCTCCAGTTGTCATTCTCAAATGATGAACTTCCGTGTCATGTTATTAATCTACAGTACTTTGTACAAATGAATTTCGGCTCCTTTGCTATTATTATTCTGAAAGGCATTTACAACTCTTTGAGTGATATGTAGATCCTGCATTATACTTGCAGTGCCCTTAGTTGTAGGTCACCTGCAAATTTCATCAGCACTTGCTCTGTTTTGTACTAACTTATTTTGAACCAGTATCATCTTTATTAAATCAGAACAGTTCACTTCCATAGAATTTTAAAGTGGGAAATTAGCTTCTTGTACCTGTTTTTCTACTCTTTGCACAGTCATGTGTAATTCCTAACACTCTCTTTTAAGGAGCCATTAGTCCAGTTAGATTCAGAACTCTTTCAAAGTGTTTGTTTTCCCTTTGTTGAGGGATGCAAATTTTTAAAGGTTTTTAAGTCCTCGCCTAAGGAAACAACAAACTTTTACATTTAAGCTACTGGGCTGCCCAGTCCACTTGGCTTTGCTAACTCACTCTTACACATTTATCAGAGTTTGCACTGGGAAAAAACCCACCAACACATTTTTATTTCTCTTCTATTTAATGAATATGTAGTGACTAATTCACTAACTCCACAATTATTTTCTAAGAGAGGCCTGTCTGTAATACCTTCACCGGTGATCAGAACTGGTTATAAAATGTCACAATTTTTTCCTGATTACATTTTTAGTGGTGGAAGTTTTTAGCTGTCATTCTAGGAATAACTGGATGTTGAATGATTAGGTTTGCAGTCTGTAACTGCAAAGACAACATTTCTATAACAATGTTGTGTGTGGTTAATAGGTCTCACTTTAATAGTGCAGAGATGTCTATTCATATTCCTGCCTAGAGCTTAGAGATCTGATGCGGATGTGGAAGACTAACCTGCAAACCCTCTACTGCTGTTCTTTCTTAAAATGATTTTACCAAAGCAAATTCATTTTATCCATGCCTTTACTTCTCATGTTTCTCCAGCTGATGACACTATTGACACTCATTACTTGCTAGCTTACCATACACATTTTTACCTCTATGTTTTCTGGGCAATGCATTCTTGCATTCAAGTTGCAGTTGCCTTTTTTTCACATTAATTTATCTGGGGAAAAATAAAGCACTCTCAATGCCTGGAAGAAATAGTAGCAGCAATAATGTTAAAGCAACCTATATAGGAAATCCTGAATTATATTCTGTTGTTTACAAATTTACAAGATGAAGCCTTCAGAAAAGGCTGTTGTAATGTCAGTTATGTCAATGAAAATCTCAGGTCCCTAGCAAGGGAGGCTGCCTTTACTGTGTGACTGCCCTTGGCATACCATGCATTTGGGTTCTGGACAAGAGAAAAGGACAATGCTGAATGAAAAAAGATCTAGCAATACGAGGATACAAAGAGTTGAGACTGAAAGTGGCTATTGATGCATTGATTAGTAGAGCACTTAAGCTTAGGATTCCAATTGGTTTTGAATAAAATACTGGCCTGTCTAATGTTAGGCAGGTGCTCTGTTATCTTAGAAAACCAGAGCTCTCATGGGAATAAAATAATAAGAATAAATACGTATAGCTCAGCTATGTGTTTCCTAAATGAAGTATAAATAGAATAATAATAATAAAAAGTATTTCTAGCTCTGCTACGTGTTCCCTAAATGAAGCATATAACAGTCTACAGATCTTTTACAGGCAATAAATCCTGATTTAGAAGTATTTATTGTGATGCTTGAGGCCTCAATTAGGAGTACAGGAGGTAAAGAATAAAGGGAAAATATAGGCTGAGGATCAAATATTTGCTGACTTTCTATTTTTGTAAGCCAAGAGCAAGTAGAGGCTTTGGACTCACTGTGTGTGTGACCCAGGCAGAATACTTTCAGGAGGTCTAATTTTTCAAAGGGCAGTTTGGGGGGAAACTCTGTAGGTCAAGTTTTCTTTGAAGTGCTTCCAGCTAGCTCTCTGGGCAGCTTAGCCATTTTGCAAAAGCCACATTATAGCCGCCTGGTGTCTTCTGCAAAGAAGACATGCTTCTGCAGTTCACTTCGAGGGTATTTAATTTTTGTAAATTTTTTTATTTATTTATTTTTTTGAAAGAAAAGAAAAATCCCAAGCGAAGAATATAGTCTTGCTTTTCTGGATAGTACTTTTTGCTCACATCAGTGAGCCAGTAAAGGTCAAATGGCATTTGTCTTTGTCATGAGTTACTAGACATTTAGAAGCTTGTCTGTAAATAGTGGGTTGAATTTTGTATTTCAAATGCAGACTGAGTATTGAGTGAAATCTGCCTGCAAAAACCCAGTGGGATTTGACTAGCAAGGAACAGCTGCAATAATGAAGAGAGAACTTGCTAAATGTTTAACCAAATTAACCAACCGCACAACAAGGTGGGAGAAAGCAGGGATACAGAAGTTGCAGACGTGTGTCTGGGTGACCGAGCTGTCCTTGAGACATCTGGAAAAGAGAAAGCCAGCTGACTAGGGAGCCCAGTGGTGTCAAGGGTTGTCACTAGTTGCAGGGACATGTTTCTCAGTCTTTAAACACTGCAGCAAAGCAGCTCACTCTTCAAAGAGCAGCGAGAATGCTGGTGTTGGGTTGCAAATCCCCTGCCACTCCTGCTCCAGCATATGTTATCTCATTGGGATTACCAAGAATCTTGAAAGATGTGCTTCTGTCATCCTAAAACTGACAAGTGGGCTGAAGGAAAACATTTGCTCGGAGTGTGGGCTTAATGAGGTCTGATGTTATCTTTAAGACCAAATGCCCAAGCAAGCTTTCTAAATGAACACGTGGCTGCTTTAGTGCCTGCAGCCTTTCCCTGATGGTAAGCAGGACCAGACAAATCAGGGAGGGCACAGGGAGCAGCCCACAGTGGGGCTATGTGGGCCCTGCAGGAGGGCTGGTGAACAGAGTCCATGAGACAAAAGCAGTTTGGGGGGCTCCTTCAGGGTTCAGGTGACACTAGAACAGCACCCATGCACTACTTGTCTGTAAAACGGCCCTTCTCCAGCTGAGATGGACTAAGATGACTTTTGCTCACTGAAAGTGTAGCCCTCATAGTTCAAAAGGAGTGAACCTTCTATTGTTTCTCAGTTTCTACTCAACACCTTCCATTGTAATATCACCCTTTCCATGGGCAACCAACCCCATGCGTTACTTGGAGGATGTGGTGATGTGCCCCTAAGCAGCTGAGCTGATAGGGGAACGTGTCTTGCCCTGATGGTCTCATTCTGGGAACAGGATAAGAAGTAAGAGAAACATGACTCTGTCAATTAGCTAATGTTTGTACAAGGGATGGTTGAGCCCCATGGAGTTTTGTTAACCTTGTGGCCTCTTTATAAAACCTGCCTGAGTTCATGAACCTATTCCCATCTTGTGATTTAAAGTCACACATTTTCCTTTGGGGTGGGGTTAATCAAAATACGTTTTTAGTTAAGAAGTGTATGATGCTATGAATAGGGGTAGAACATTAGCTCTCAATTTAGGCAGGCAGATGCTTTTGACAGTACAAGGCCTGTACATGCACTTCTATTTGTTTTTCCCTTCCTTCTTCATTTCCATTTCACAGCTACTTGGAAATTATTTTTCCACTAGCTGCATTTTCTCCCTTGATTCCTTTGCAGTAGTTTGCTTTTCTTGCAGTCTCATGAAGGTAACAATGTCCTTGTGACTTACCAAATCTAACCAGGAGAGCATATGCAAGTAGGTTTTGAAAACAGGCCAAATGGATTCCCTGCCCTTTTGAAAACAGCTCTGTATCAGCACAAAATATCAAATGCAACCAGTATCTCTTGCCTTCAGCAGAAGAGATGGACGTAAGAATTCCCTGTGTCTGGACAGTGTGACCATAGGTCACTGTCTCTTCATTGCTGCTGCAGGGAGACAGCGCCTGTGTCCTTTGAGTACTACTTTGGATCACAGCACCTTCACCTACTCAAGACTTGAATTCTCTGTTGTGTTACATTATGAAAAGTACCAAAAAACAAACCTAAACTAACTACTTTCAAAGGCAAGACTGAGTTTGATTCAAGTCCAAGTCACTTCTCTCACATTTATAACATCAAGACAGTATTTCAGCGTGTATCAGTTAAAACCATGTCATCATCTAAACTTCTCACTGCAAGTTCAGTGCTCACAGGCAGACTAACAGCTCCAGGATTGGCATGAGTCCAGAGTAAAAATTTGATTTCCAGAATGCAGTACAATTTTTTAAACATATCTGAGGGAGTTTTTTTGGGGGGAGAGGGAGCGGAGGTGTTGGTATTTATGATGTCTTATATTGTAGCTTCAGGAATTCAACTTGTGTAAGATGTTTATGTTTTATTGGAAAGCATTCTGAAGTTTTGAATATAATTATAGATATTATTTGAAATTGTAATGTTTAAATGTTTTAGTATAAATGTATGAACTTGGATCAATGTTCTAAGTCATGCTAGGGCAATGAACAAAGCAATTTTCTAATGCAGAAAGAGTATAGAAGGAGTAATTTTAAAAATCAGGGTATTAAAGAAGTTATTCTAAAAATAATCTATTTCAGCACTTTGTTATTTTAGAAGATTTACTCCTCTCTCATCTAATCTTATCAGACAAGGTAAATTTATAAATATAGACACAATCTGGTAAGATTTTTTTATTTATTAATGTGCTAGTCCTAGCTGGTTTATGTGCCAATGTTCATTTGTCATTTAAAAAAAAATATTTTGGAGAAAATATATTTAATTACATGAAAAAAACACTCTGTTTCTACAGGTTTGCCTCATTGAATTTGGAAGCCCAGTGCCATTTTATTTAGTCCCCAGGTCACAGAGCATTTCCCTGACATCATCACCCTGCAAAAAGAGACATGCTTAATAGTTTCCAATGTCTACAGCACAACTCCTTCCCCTTTTCCCACTCAGATTTCCCATTACATTCACATGACTTCATTTTTTTTTTACTTTTTTTTTTTTTTTTTACATGAAGGCTGCTTTCTGTAGCAAAATCATGGCTTATATTGGTGTCCAAAGCAGTTGCTTCTTCCAAATCTGTTCACAGTGGTTGTGTCATCAACATAACCATCAGTAGGACTGGCTTGGTGTTATTAACCTCTTTCAACAGGGTCAGTGTTTGCTTTTTTTGGTACCATGGCATGTGACAGGGATGTGAACAAAACAAAGTGGCCAAGCTTCTTTTGAACAGAGTATGGCACACAAACCTTGCAACCACCACTTGGCACTATTGCTCTTTTTTTGTCAGGGAGCACTTATCGAGTGCTTTAAATGGGTCTCTGGGCAACTTAGAACAGTCCTGCAGAAGGAAATGCTTTTTTGGAAAATCGTGGTGAAGGTTGTCTTTTTCTGCCAAACTCCGGCAGGCTTTTCATGGATTTGCGAGTGATATATGTGGAGTCCGATCTGTGCCCTCATGCTTTCAGGTGACTGAATCACAGAGCTGCCCCATTGTGATTTTTCTGGGGTAAAAGAAACACTGCACTCTCATCTTCTTTCCCAAGGGTTTCTTATAGATACCACCACTGAACATAAAGCGCTTGTGCAGCAGGGTCTTTCACACAGGAATGAAACCTGATGATCCTGTTTCTAGCCCCTTGCTTAGAAGAGAGCTGCATTCTTGTGCAGGAGCATATCCAGGAGCATCATGTCCTCCTGAGGGGGAGGGGAATTACACAAAAGCGTGGCCTTCAGAGGCTGTGAATCCTCAGGCACTGTTCATGCTCATGGTGTGCTTGCTTATGGAGCAACCTCTTTCCCTCCTCCTCCTCACAGTTTTCTTTCATAAATGACAGTACAGATCATATATTTACTCAAATCCCACCACGTCTCGTGTCTGGAGTTCCACACACAAGGTCCCATCCTTAGGTGCATGGAAATATGGTACACTGGGGCATTAGAGAATTATCCTGCTGGTGTCAGCAAGTCACAAAATCCAGTTACTGCTTTTACCATTGTGGCACCAAAACTCCCTGCAAAGTTATTAGTAGGTACTTCAGGATTTGTAAAAGTCCTTCAAAATAAAAGCTGGGGCATAAATGTCTCAGCTATAGTGCTTCAGTTTGCAATTTTACTTGGTGAATCTATAACAGAAGAAAGATAATTTCCGAAAGTATAATGCAACTAGCGATGATATGTAATTTAACTGTACACTGTTCTTGTTCCTATAATTCCTCAGCTGTTGGCTTGCTATGCAGAGGGAGAGAAATGAAAGATAATTAACAAAGTATAGTGTGGAGTGGTCTAATCAGTAACTTGGTTGTCTCAGCCTAAGCTAAGTGCTAAGTAGTGTCAAAGTCTGTAATTTCATTGGTTGCATGATCAGCTCTTAGAGACAAGAGCATCAAATAGACTACAACAGGATATAATACTTTATAGATACACTTCGCTTTACAGAGTGAGAAAACGTCCTTCTGAAGTCATTCCTTGTAGCAACAGACCAATAAAAACTGTGGGTTTAATCTTTTTCCTATAATTAATTTGCTTTAAAATAATTTACAGGTGTCCTGATTAAGAGAGGCACACAAAAAGCTAGCTCCATCCTGCACAGAGTCTATTTATTCCTGACTGCGTATTTTTGTCTTCTAGTACTGCTAATGATACATTGAAGGGAAATTTTGCCCTGATGTTTCACCTATCTCTCTGCATAAAACTCTGTTTTGAAGGCCCTTGTAATACCTAGGTATTTTTGCTAAACAAAATATAACAAAGCCATCAACTCCTCAAAGGGAGCCATGTAAGTGTTCGATGCAGTTTTATGCTCTTGAAGACTAAGACATAAAGACAAAGTGCAGCAAATTACCAAGTGGCAGCATCAACTGTGCTATGGTAATTTCAGAGAGACATTTCAGTTAAATTGCTCTGATGTGCATTTGGAGTAGGCAAAGAAGTTACAGTCCAGAGTATAGAAATTTTTGGAACAGCCACAACTCCATTGTGAGCCTGAGCACCAAGTGAAAACCCTTTTAAATACCCATCCTGGGAGGCACACACGTATGCAGTGCATGCAGTATAAGGCATGATTTTCTCTTTTTGTATCTGGGACAGGGCAAGAAAGACCTCTGTGGTGCTTGACAAAAAGCCTGGATTTTTTTCTTACACCTGACAATTAAATTTATTAAATCTTAATTAAAGGTATCATGAACAGGTCCATCTAATCCTGTGCCTGTGCAGCAGTCAGGAGGGTGTCCTGCTTTCTGTTCCCTCTTGACTGGTCTTTTTGTGGAGAGCCTTTCTTCACACAGGAACAGATCTGCAGGTCTGAACTCATGAACTCCCACTCTCCTTACATTTTAGTCATTAATAGAAAAAGGCCAAAGGAAAACTGGGGCTTCACCTCTGTATTGCACATTAAACATCTCAAAGAAACAAGTGACATGATTTCTGGCATCATGGAAGATGAATTCAGAAGTCTTCCATTTACTGACAATACAGCTCCAACATTAAAAGTGCAGGAGAAAGGCTCTGGCACTGTACCAGCATCCATCTTCTGGGATCTGGTGAAGTCAGTTTGGTCTTCAGTGTTGCACTTTCTGCTGAATTTATTGACAAGGGGTGGAAATCACAGCAGCAGTTTTAAAAACAAGGTTATCTGTTTCTCAGCAGCGAGACACAATCCTATGACCTCACAGGCCACTGAGAAGCCCTGAAATGTTAGTGATTTTGACTCATGCTTTCTATGAATTCAACTAACACCAGTAGTCTAAAAGTAGCAAAACAGAGTCCAAACTCTGACTGTTTGAAAGTCATAACGTGCTGTCTTTGCAGTAGGGCCATCCCTGGAGCTCCTCTCACCAGTCAGTTGGGTTTCCTTGGCATTAGGTTATGAGGCTAACTTGGAAGCTGCTGGGTCAACATTAACCGTAAGTTACATAGTGACAAAGACAATTGCCAAGGACTCCAAAACAATTAAGTCAGGCAAAAGGATTTAAAGTGGTTTTTTTAATAAAGCAAATAATCAAATGCTTGGCTGCTTTACCTCCTGCTGAGAAAGTTCTCTGACTTCAGTGAAAGAATTTCAGTCAGACTGAAAAACATTTGTACCTGCTAAAAAAATTAGGAAAGAAATAACAATGTGTTGCAGGATGGACTCCTCCCTATTGGGAACTATTTACCCCTTCAAAGGAGGAAAGACTTAGCTCAAGGTTTTTGTGAAGAACTGGATCAGGACTGAACTGGCAGTATACAGAAGGCAGGCTGGTTTAGAAGAATATGTGGGCCCATCTTCTGCATGGAAAATATTTGCCACATGTAGAACAGGTATTACTTCAGATCATCTGGACCAGGTGTGATGAAGAAAATGGGATCTCCTATCTTCAGTGTCTGCTGGTACAATAGAACATTTTACTTGAATTCCATCACTATAGGAGCACACCCAAATTTATCTAGTCAAATGGAGCTTTTGGGGCTAAAATCGAACCTGCCATATTGGTATTTAGAATATTTTAATATGCAACTACTTTAAAGAATGTGATGTTTTTGTGTTTTCAGGAAATTCTTTTATGAAATGGGTTTTTTTATACTTGGTCTACTCACTGACACCAGTGCTCATTGCCACAGAAATTCTCTGTTCCTGACATTTTCATCAGGAATGTAACTCGGGGCATTCTTAGGGTAGTTAATAACATAGCAACTGATTTCAGATAGACTTGACAGCCAGGTTTAGTTGTAATAAGCACAACCTGTATGAACATATGAGGGTTTTAAATCTGCAGTCTCACCATCCCGGATGAATGCCTCAGACTTGGGATTATCAAGGACGGAGCCTGTCTAATCAGAAATGAAAGATTTTGATCTGACACAAAGCAAGAAAAAAATGCAGACTTTTAACATCTGTTGTGAGAGAGGTAAAAATATTTCTCACTCAGGTGCACTGAGAACATGCTATGATCCAGTTTCTTGCTGGCAGACAGAGCTGATGCCAGCAGGACCCCGTGTTTTCAAAATCCCAGTGTTGTAAATGCAGCCTTGGAGTTACACACTTGCACTGTCCCTGAATGAAGAGCTGATCCACACTGCAAACAAACAGTCAGGAGTAATGAATTGCATCTAAATGTTTTTGCAGCAACAAGGTCAAGGAAAGGAACAGAAAGATCACTAGTAGGATACAGAACAGACAGAAAGGGAAAGACAGGAGAGAAAAGAAGATGAGTTATCTGCCTTGCACTGTCAGATCCAGCTTTAGCACACCCTTCTCCTCCTATTCCTTCTTCCAGCCATATCACTGGACCTTCTTCTCCATTATCCTAACCCTTATGAAGGATGATGAGGAAATATGAGGCTGCTGCTTTGGTATTTTGGGTAGCTCTGCACACAGAGACCATAACTTCCCTCATGATGCTTTATTTTGTCAGAAAGCCATCACAGCTATTCCAGATCACAAAAAAACACCCTTCCATCACAACAGATTATGCCAAATGTATCAAGAGAAGGCATAAAAACAACAAAAAACATTGAAACCAGGTATAACAATCTTTTCAGTTTTTTTCACCTTGCTCATTCTACCTCAACCACTGAGTCTTTAAACTCTTTGAAAACAAGCTGTTCTTTGTCATGTGTGATAGAGCACTATGTGGTAATGATGGTTAAGAAGGAAATATAATACTTTAAGGGGCAATATATTACATCATTACATTAAAAGGCATCCTGAGAGATCTGACATGCTGGTTTTTTTGCAGAGAAGATAATGCATATGATCAGAGAATGTCATGCTATGGATGTTTGAGAATGCACTGTTCCTCATAGGCTCTACAATTATTATGATTCAGAATCCTTATTTCCATTCAAGGTCTGTGAGTCAACCAAACAATGAGGTCTTCTGTCCATGACATGTAGGTTGCATGTTCAAGATCAGTTGCTGGCCTAGAACGTAACCTGGCACTTAGGGATGTGGTTTAGTGTTGGACTTTGCAGTGCTGGGTTAATGGTGGGACTCGATGATCTTGGGGGTTTTCCCCAACCTAAATGACTCTATGATTCTATGTGCTCATACCCACAGAGCTCTTGTGCTGAGATAAAATTTTCCAGTTCTAGCAGGGTAGCTCAGAGGCATCCAGTGTACACACCTCTTCATGGCGGCAGGGTGAGGAGAGGGGAAGCATTGCTTTTAAACCATCCTCACTTTCCTTTGCTGACCTTATAGAAATTCACTGACATTTAAACCACATGTGGATATAGTAAATGTCAGGTTGGTGATGGCTGCTAACAATATACATCCTTTACGCTTGCAAATTCATGGACCTTTTATAGCCATCTTACATGTATCTGGATGAGACTAACATTGTCAGCAGTTCTTCTAGAGAGAATGCTGTGATGAGTAAGCAAGATGGGCAGGAGACAGAGTGGAAATCTTAATGCACATTGCCATGTATCTCCACGTTTCTCATAAGCATCAGACACTTCATGTCTGAAGTAGAATGCCTCACAGCAGCTCACAAGAACTCTATTTGTCAACCAGAAATATTCCAAGGAAATACTGAATCCAGTTATTTTTCCTGCTCCACATGGTGAGAAACAGAACATGAAAGCCAAACTCCATCTTGTGCTGAAGATCATTGTAAGCAATAATGCAGATTCCATGGGAAACATTAAACTAATAAAATTTTGTTAGTCTTTGAATAGAATAACAAAACAGTCTACTCAGCTCAAATGCATTTCAGGTCAGTGCCCATGCTCACTTCTCAACCAAGAAAATTATTCCACTGGTGTCAGGAGTGTTGTTTTTTCATACAAATTGTGTGTGACACCTACTATGATTGTTTGGGGCTTTTTCATCCCAATTTTGAAGACACAGGCAAAAAGAGCAACAAAACCCTGACAGCTTCTGTTGCAAGAACTGTTTTGCAGTAACAAGAATTAGAAGAACAACATAATAGACCTTGAAAAGTTCATCTTACAAAGCATTTTAAGCCAATTTTTGCAAACACAGTTACGTAAACCACAGTACAGGGATCTGAACTGGTAATGCTGAGGTTGTTTAACTTCAGTAGTGCTAGCAGGGAAGTGATGTAGTTGGGCAGAGAGGCAGAAAGGGATGAATGGGATATTCCTTGGCTATGCTGGCCAAGCAGTTGCATGACTGCAGCAACTAATGTTCATACTCAAGCAAGAAAATTTCCATATTTGTATGAGGAAGCCAGAAACTCTGTAGTTTATTACTTATGAATCTTTCAATCCAGACATTAAACACTCTCCTCTTGTTTGGATTGTATGGACACTCATCCTCCCTTAGCACTCGCCCTATAAATAAAACATTTATAAGATCAGTCTTGAGCTAAAATCTCTTCACTGCTGCATTGCATAGTGAATATTTAGCACTTGCAAACTTCTACCCTGTGACTACAACATGTAATGAGATGTGATTACAGAGTCTTTGAGATGAAAAGTAATCTAATATCAATACACTGTTAGGAAATATAAATTGAAAATACATTATAATTTTGGATGTAGAGGCTCTGAGAGCAAGGATGGTAATTTAGTACACATTTCCATATTACCTAAGACAGTGGGACCCTGACCCAGCCTTGGGATCTCTAGGAACATCATACTCCAAACAATAATCACCTATCGAATGGAAAAGTTTTGTGTTATTAGAATCACTCCAAGAGATATAGTATGACATTATGTTGCTGCATAAACACATGGAACCCTGGATGATTAGACTAACTTCCACAATCAGGGGACTACTTTACAGAGAGCTAAAATCCATTCTCACCTCTCTATAAGGTTTCCCCTAAGACCTGTCATGAAATTTTCTATATGTCAGCTGAGGTTTCAGTGGGATGCAAAAACCTGTATTCTACTACCAAAATGGCTATTGCACATTAAGCCACTGATATTTTCTTATCTGTTGTACATCATCACATCCACTACACTTTAGCAATTACATTTTTGTAGTCAGGCTTGCTCCTGAATCAGTTTCCAGGATAATGTGATCATTGGCATAGAGGTACTTTATTTAGCCTGTTTCCCTTTATTGGTAGAACTCAATTACCTTCTGTGGAGTAATTTTGGATTTGTACAGCCTGAGCATGAGAGAAAAGCACTAAACCTGCTCTTTTGAGGAAAGTGGTGAGGATGGCAATTCTTTTTGGCACAGTGAACACACTGACCTCATGAAAGTGTTTTCTGAACAACCACACAATTCTCTGGATAAAAAAATACAAAGAAATGTGTAGGTGGATGGCTGGAGCTGATCCTTGCCTCCTTTCTCCTGATAAAACATTGTCCCTGTGTAACTCATTAAACCTTTTAATCTGCTCTTAACTATTTTTCCCCCAGTTTTCCTGTGGCTCATTTAATGTAGCTCTGCTAGGATTAGACACTTGTATCTTCTCCCAAGAAGCGTCTTGGCATTGAGTGAGGGGCAGAAAGCTGTGGTATGGCTCAGCTAAGCCTTGTTCCCCTTCTTGTTTCAGTATTGCTTTGAAGGCATGAAACAGAGCAGGAGGGGGCAAAATTTAACTCTGTTGTGGCAAAGAAGTATATATAGTTTTTACTATACCATTAAATGAGGAGACAAAAGAGAGGATAATAGGGGGGAAGGCAGTTATTAAAACCAACTATCAGCTTAAACAAACCAAGCCTCACAAAAACAAGGCAACGACTCAGGCCAGAGAACCCACTATGAACAAGCTGGCCAAGGCAAAGTGATCAGTTTTTCTGCATGTGCAGGATGTATTGGCAGCCTCTGCTTGGCTTAGTCAGGATGACAGGACGGATTCAAACAGGAGAACATCAGCAACAGCTGTTCCGGCTGCCACTTCAATATTGCCTGGCTGCCATCAATTTGCCATTAATTCCCTTCAGATGGACTAGGTTTGCATCACTGCTTTCCAAGGGCTGCACGCTGCATGGCACCGGGCTATCACTCATCCCATCGGATGTTTGATAATTGCACTGAGCTAGAGATTGGCAGTGACAGGCATTAATGGGAGCATTACCAGCATTATTAATGAGTACTTGCTTCTCTGCTTCCCCTGCCTGCTCAGCCTATAGATCTTTCTGCAGATTCACTGCTTGCAGTGAAATGACCTGATGCAAAATGATGCAAGAAAGAGAAAACATGGTTACAGCACATCCTAAGTGTAAATCATCTTGCATAACACTAAATTGTATTGCCATGCATTACATCAAAGAAAGACAATATTCAGTAGCGTGCATATGGAAGTGTATTATATGTATGTTTTTCTTCTCTTTAAGGTGCAGTACTTGGCAATCACATATGGCAATGCTGTGCTGTGATATGGTGGTTCCCAGGATAGCAGTGTGCTTAGTCTGGGGACCCCTCTGCAACCATTCCTAATCTCACTCACATTCAGAAGTTTGTTTAAACTCACTAGGGCAATTTCATCCCAGGAGTGTTGCCAACCAGACCACAAAGTGACACCAGGGGTGGATGTGCCATGTTTTCCTCACTGTTATGCTGCAACACAGCTCATTGAGCAGCTGGAGTTCTTCATATCTTCACGGTACTGCAGAGCTTCCTGACTTAGAAAACTCCTCTTTGTGAGGACATATAATGAGGACATCTTTGAAGGAAAAGGATGATGTTTTGATTTGATTTGTTTTATTAATCATGAAGCTTTATGTTCATGTAATGAATCAGAGCTATCCTGAAAAAGACTACACTATATTTAGGAATAGCCTGTGCGGGCAATGTTGCTAATGCTGCCACAGTGGGTACATGTTGGTTTTTAGCACAAGTACCAGTTCCTGTCAGTGGTGGACAAACAGCTTTTACATTCTCATAGTAACAACAGCTGCTGGGAACGGGATTTGTTTTGTGGCTGCCTTGAATGAGCACGCGTACTGCCAACAGCACTGATTCCAGGGAACAAAGTCTGCCTGGCTTTGTTTCCAAATATTGACTTCCTGCAGTAAGTGCCAACATACTTCACCTATTTTAACATGGATGAGGCCTTTGCAGAGGGACCTGGGACAGAGGGTCTGGCAAGGAGGAGCATTTGCCAAAGGAAGAGTAACTATCCTCCTGGAATTTTTCTTGTCTGTGAACAAAGAGACAGAGCACTCTGAAATGTGTAAACCCAGCCTTCCACATCTTAAGGAAGTGCCTTGTCTTGGCAACTTTCCCTTTCTCATATTTATTTCCTACTCTCACCATTTACTGTGTGAAATACTGGTACTGAGCCAGAGTTTTTCAAACAAACATGTCCTCTGCTGCCGGGAGTAATAAACCTTTGCCCAACTTCCCTCAATGGATTTCAAGTTTAAAAGCCCAGTTCTGTGCAAGCAGAATCTCTGCCTAGGCAAATGCTGTAATCAGCATATGTCATAGGAACATTCCTAGAGGAATGGGGAAAAGACACCCCTCCTCACACCTGCACTGAGCCCACACAACTTATGTCAGGGGCATAAATTAGGGGCAGCAGATGCTCACCTGAATGAGGGGATATGGGAGTGCATCTAGGGTATGCCTCAGCCATGACCCAGTGCAGGACCTTGGTGAGATGCTGCTCTGTACCTGTCCCTACTACTCATCTGCTTTGGCTTTCAGGGGACCAAAACCTAGTGTAAGGGCCAGCAAGGAGACTTGTAGTGAGTTTCAAGGGGATTCATCCGCCCTGATCTGGATCCGAGCTGAGCCAGGAACATACTTATTGCCCTTGTTGAATGTCCTTGTTGGCTGAGAAAACTGGAAAATCTGTTTCCAGTGAGGTAGGGGACTGGGAGAAATACAAGCTGAAGGCAATTGAACACTGCTGTGGAGAAATTTCAGCTCCTCCCAAGTCTGGGACCTTGGTGCAATGCTAAGATAGTCCCTTCAACCAGACTTCTCACACATGGCTGCCAAATGGCATAGTGACTAAGAATCTTTTGTATTTAGGTTTAATATTTGCTTAATGGTTTCATCATTTTAAAGCAAGATTTCAGGCTGAAATAAAAAAATAGCCTTTTAAGATAATCACAACAAAGTGATTTTCAGATTCAAAACAACAGTACAGCAAACACTATTCAGAAAGCATTACTATTTCAAATCTGTGTTTTTCACAGAGAAAAATGGAGTAGACACCCTCCCTTGTGCCCCCAAGCCCTTATTCTGACAGAGCTAGGGATTGTTTTCTTTCAATTTTCTGACTTCTGCCTCAAACCCCTTCAGTCCGACTGGCAGAAGTGCTGAACACTTAAAGCTGTGACTGTGGTATATGGGAAACTTGTTTTCACCTCCACCTCTTTTTTTGCCTTATATGTAGCAAGGTGCTGAATTGCTTTTCATTTCTAAGAATTATTGTGAGAGGGTATTTCTAAACACCTATGAGCAACTCTCTGCCAATTGTAAATTTCACAGGAAGACTGAAAATATGAGTGATTCTTCCTGCAGTGGTGTGTGGTAAATAAGGTGTGGGGTTGCACATGGCCAACAGTGAGGCAGTGATGTGCTGCACAGCTTCTCTGTAAGTAAGCAGCACCCATCGCCTCCACGGGCTGAGTCAGGGTGAGCACAGCCCAGGCTGTATGGCACTGGGGAGCTATGGACCACTACAAAATCTAGTCTGTGAATGGGATGAACTGAAGCTGTGTGGATGATTTTAATCTGGGCATTTCCTTGAGAATGTGTTTTAAGAGAAGGGGTTTGTGTGCACTAAACATGGTGCAGAATAAGTGAAAATCCCTGCCTTTAACTAGCTCTGCTATAGCGCCCTGTCTGTTCTAAAGAAGAATCTCCTCATTATGCCTTTTCCCAATATGGAAGTGTTTTGCAGTTTTTCCTTTTTGGCCAACTAAACCAAAAAGCTAGGACAAGTCACTTTAGAAAGCTCATTCTTACAAGGTTTTTAGGCAACGGTCATTTGGATACATTTCAGACAAGTAGCCAACCCTGTGCATGCTTATCCAAATCCAAACCTCTTACAATGTTCTCTCCCTACTATTAATCTTACATCCTATTAGTGGGATTTCTTGTGACTTTTCTGGACACTGGTGCTATAATTTCTTTGGATGTGGGTGACCTGCTCTGGATGACCTAGAGATCAAAAGGTTAATTGAGTATTCCAAACACGTAATTCATCTCAAAATTTATCTCCCCTAACTTCACAAGGTTTAATTACACCATTGATAGTAGATCTAGATTTGTATAAAATGACTTAGAGAATAATAAAAATCCTCTGAAGACATGGAAGACCTTTCTCCTTTGGAGCTAAGAGTGTGATCAGTGGAAAAGAGCATTTTTATAGGGCCTATTTGAATTTGGATGATACTAAAGCTTTCATCTGTTATTTAAAGGCATGCGATATACAGATAACATAAATCAGGGTATTTCTGTTGACTCCAGCTGTGGAAAAAAAAAAAAGTAAGAAAATATGGTCTGCCTGGGTGCACAGTAATGTATATACTTAACTGGTACTCAGAGAATGAGACAGGGTTGAAAAGCATACCTTCTTACATCCCAGATGGGAGATAGTGCAGTACCATTCTCCTCACTTTTCACATGAGAAACTAAGACACAGAGTAAGCCCAGGAATCAGAGGCCCCAAATGGTTTATGACTATCTGTGGTATGGTCTCCACCCTTCCTTGTTGCAGAACATTGTCAAGGCAAGTGAGGGTCTCAGTGAGACTGGCAGCTTCTCTTTGGACTGGTTTTGCCTGATCTCCTTGAGGAAAGTGAAGTAGCTGTTCTTTGAATGGGAAATCCTGGCATATGTGTATGTGAGAAAACAACCTGTAACTCACACATTCCAGAAGCAGTTCCTATTTAGGAGCACACTGGGGATGAGATGGTCAGAGACAGCAAGAAGCCCTCAAAAACCCCCTCAAAATCCCAAAATCCAAACCAAAACCAAAACACAAACAGAACCCCCAAAACAAACAAACAAAACCCAAACCAAACAAACAAAAAACCCACAAAAAACAAACTGTGGGACTGTTTTCTGCTTAGTGCAATGACATAACCATTGTCACTCTGAATGCAACAAAGTGCAAATTACTTCAAATGACTATGGAGCAAGGAAGCACCTCTCCCTTTTCCCATGCTTCTGACTTCTGTTACTCTTGGTTTAGCGAGTGCAGCAGTGAGGGACTGGCGATAACACATCCTAGTTTTGGTATGTTCATCTCCTCTCCTCCTGCTGCCTCATATTCCCTCAGGCAACTCACTCGAGTCTAAACTCTTGCAAACTGAGATATGTCTAGCACTTAAGTGAAGTCAGGTCAGCCTGCCACAGCAAAACTGCTGATGCTGAAGAGAGGAGAGTGGGTGGTTAGGAGTCATGTGTGATCAGCCCTATATAGAAGATGTCTTCAAAATAGGGTAGGGGGAGAAAGAGGAACATACTCTAAGTGGCAGGCATGTTCAAAATGTTCTTTCTGTAATGCTCCAGTGTGAATGACTGTAGAGCAACACTGAGGGCTGGAGGCTGAGCATGGTCAGAAAAGGACTGTGAGGATCAGGAGCCACCCTTTGCCCCCATTGTGGCTGCTACCACATACAGTTCTACAGAACATTTATAGGGCAGGCTCTAGGGAAAATAATAAAGAGCATAATTCTTATTGAGGTATTGAGGGTTTTTTTTTGTTTTATTTTTTTTAATCAACTGCAAGAAATCGAAAAAATTAGCATTTCAAAAGTGTGTGTTGGCATGCACAGTTATGTTCATAATTCATGAGGGCTTTTAAGGCATTCAAGAGGATCCAACAGTGCTGAAGTCATGGGACAAATCCCTAATCACTCTAAGTTTATCCTCTTACACTTGGACCCAATCTGCTCAGTGTTAAAGCACCCAAGATGTGGTAACAGAAGAGTGAGCCCAAGGTCACTCTGAGGTGCAGTCTGGTCTTTTATCACTCTCTGATTGACTTTTGAGAAGATGAAACCTTCCAGGGTAATGAAAATCAGCAAAACTTGAACTAGGAATACCAGCTCCCTGAATTTAATTAAAACTTCAGTAAGCTGGCTGACTCCATGAATGAAACATTGCCCAGGTACCTGTGTGTGAGGATCAACCCCAGGTATAGCATTTGGGCCTCAGGTGTGATGAAATGTGCTGTCTTAGGAGTGCTGAGGGACACTAATCTCCATTGTATGGCACAATATGTCCATCAGTTCCTCTGAATTATCTTTGGAAGGGAAATGCCCATATTTAAAGGGACTAAAACTGTAGTAGATGAAAGCTAATCTAATCAAGTGCATTTATATAATTACTTTCATATGAACAACAATTGCTGACATGAATTATAGAGATGGAGAGAAAATGAGTACTGTGAGATGACATAACACCAGTGCTCAGAAATTTGGAGTCAAGCGGGAAATATGCCAGATGTTCTGTAGTACTTAAAGCTAATGGGATGTCACATAAATCACTCTTTAAAGAAGCCTTCCATGCTTATGTATTGGAAATTACTCTCTTCCTTTGAAATTTCATGTTTCTGATTTTGTCACTTTAGGTCTCAACTCAAGGTCATCACATCAGTATTGTACCTTTGAGTGTGTCAATAGCCCATGACCAGACTGAGATTTTTATGCTCTGTGTTTCCAGAGAGTTTCCTTGGACATTTATTGCTAAGTCCCGCCAGAGGTACAGCACATATTGTGCCTCCAAAATTGGCACAGCTGAAAGACCTGCAAGGTATAGGAATTAGCTTTAAGAGTGGTGTGTTTAATTACACCCATTACACACTTCAATTACCTGAAACAGTTATAGCTGGTCCCAGGGAAACACTGAAGTGGTTCAGCTAGGAGTTCACAATATCTCCATTAATGCTCTTTGTACCAAAATAAATAGATCAACTTGCCATACCCACCCAGAAAAGAGAAACTGGGAATGGCAATAGTAATCTAAGTCCTACCCAGTCTGGAGTTTGCCCTATAATATACTGCCGAAACAAGGAACAGAAACAACCAGAGCCAGCAGACAAAGTGTTTAGGTGATTGGAGATACCAAAGCAACAAACATGCTAAGTAACAGCAGCGATACTATCCCAATATGTTAATCAGGAGTTGTCCGTCCTCAAAAAGCACTCCCATCTATGCAACATTTAGTCTTGAAGTAACTACTCAGCTAAATTGTCTGAAAAATTCACCTATCAATTTTTAAGATAATACCCTTAAAATTGCCAAAACCTTTAAGGAAAATGAAGTGTTAAGGTCCAAATGCCAAAGGAGGGGAGACATCCAGAGAAAGGAACTGTATGTGGGAGGCTATTAGAATTGAAAAGCAAGACATATGAGATCTGTCTGTCTGAGAGTGATTCAGGAAAGTCCTGAGAACTGCTGATGAATTTATCTCTGCAGAACAAGCTGTCAAAAAAAAAAAAAAAAAAAAAAAAAAAAAAAAAAAAAGGCTGTAAATCTAATGCTTGCTAATCTCTATCTGTTGAAGGGATGTCATAGTGTGTGCAGTGATTGAATTTCAGGACATTAGTATTACAGTCTAAGTTCTCTCCGACATCGAGCAATTATTTTTACAAGTTTTAGAAGCTTAGCAAATTTTCTGAAAGGGGAAGAAGCTGTCCTAAGGAGATTTTAAAGCTCAAAAACATTTCCTAGGTCTTCCTGCTACCACTTGAAGTGCCAGCTATGCATCCCGACAGCAATTAGATCAGACCCAGCAGAAAAAGCAATTCTGAAGAACTAAATTGAAATCTTCACATAGCTGTATCCAGTGCACAGTGTGTATGGGGCAGAGTAGCCTATACCAGCTAAACACAGTCAAAAAAGAGAGATAACAGGATGCTCTTGCCAGCTATTTTATGTGAGGCATTTTGAGAGCCCGATTGTTGTCATGAATAAGGGCACAGTATCCCCCAGAATGATTGCACTAGTCATGACACTGACCCACTTGTATGGAAACATCATCTGGCAAGGATACTAGCAAGCATCCTCTGCCACTTCTGCTGCTTGCCAGAAATAGTCATTTGTCAACTGGGGAGAAAAAAGGGAATGAAGTGTGTGAAGGGGAGCGCAACAAAGTGGCACTAGGAGCCCAGGAGTGCAGGAAGATGTTAAAGCAAAGGAGGAACATCTGGGCAAAGATCTGGCTCCTGCTGAATTGAGCAATAAGGAGCTAATTGGCTCTTACAGGGCCAGAATTTCAGCCCTGATGAAGGAGAGTTTTCATAAGTGAGATGAAAAGCAAATCTGTGTGGAAGAAGTGGCTGGACTGTCAAAAGTTCTTGGATAGTTTCAGCTGAGGATCCTTTATCTTGCATATGTTTGTAGAAATAGACTGATCACGACCAAAGACTTTTGCATTGTTTGAAGTGCTCTGTCGTGGTATGGAGGTCTACAGCCATTAAAACTCAACAGGATGGGACATATTTCTTAATGGCACATAAATGTAAACTGTGGGTAACTCATGCAAGGGGTCTCCTTCTTCTTTCCTAGACTCAGCTACTTGGGGAGATCCAAGAGCAATAATTAATGAGAGGCAAGACTGCTCACAAAGGGTGGTGACACAGACAAGGGGATGCCTCAGAGACTCTTAACTCAAACAGCAAGTGAAGGTTTGCCTGCACTAAACTGATAGAATAACAATAGGCTAATGAAAGGCAGACTTTTAGAGCTGCTGTGTAAGACACCTTGTACTAGAAGCATACATTAGATCCAGCCTTCTGTCAAAACATTAGTAGAAAGACTGATGTTGTCAGACCATCACATGTGCTGGAGGCAGGAAATTTTCATGGGTGTGCACCCAACAGTTACATTTCTTTCCCAAAGTAAAGGCTAAGTGGGATGTAGAAACCCAGTGACAGATGCTGCCTATCAGATACACAAGTACACAGATACACAGATACACCAGTCAGGTAGCACAGGACGGCTTGTTTCTGTTCAAAGAAGTTCACTATGTTTGCTCCCAGGTCCTGGGGTACTCAGTTGTGCCTCATCTCAAGCAAAAACCTGCTGCATATGTACCCCATGCATGATCAGCCCATGCCCCACCGTTTGATTTCTGGAGTTTTAGCAGTGGATTCTTTTTCCTTCATATTTTGAATGGGTCTGACTTGTCTTCCCAAGTCACTTCTGCCTTCTGGTTAGGGCTTCTGAAATCCATTTTCCCACCCAGGGTCAGCAGGATCATCTGGAGAACCTGCTGTGTGAGAGGGTGACATGCTGTGGCAGCCAGGTAGCCTGGGCTGTGACACTCAAGACAGCCCCTCACCCACCACTTTCCCTCCCTGGAGCTGTAAACAACAACTGGAGAATCACCTCATTTCCATGGGGCCTCCAAACATGATGAGCCTGGGAGAAGGAATGTTTTAAAGGAAACGGCCGGGGTATCTGGCAGACAATGCTGTCTTTAAGATGGCACAGTAGTTTCTCACAGGAACAGGTGGTTTATTTGAGACCTTTAAAGTAATATTGGAAGAAGTCCTAGGAAACAGTGTGGAGAACATCTATGTTTTGAAGTTGTGGGTTAATTAATTGCTTAGAGAATTTTGAAACCTTACTCATTATTTGTCATAACAAACTTCCCTTCTGCCTTGGAAATAGATATTCCTCTTAGTTACATCAGAACAAATCAGAAATGAATCTGTTAAAGGCAAAACATTATACCAGCACAAAATGTAAATCACACATTCAACCATCAATAGCTTGCTATGTTTCTCCTGGATAAGACAGTGATTGCTCAGGTCTTGGACTAAATTTTGTTATTAGTTTCAGAAGTTTACCTCCTATGTACTTCAGCTTTCACATACAGAAAAAGTAGAGCAGAATTTGGCCAGTTTGAGTCTATAAAAGCTAATTTTTCATTGTGCTGACAGTTCAAAGGTCATTAAAGTGGGTCATTAATTATACTTCCATGTAATTTAGGTGGCCATATCTCAGAGTCTGTCCTTTCTGAATGGCAAATAAGTCAGGCTCAAGAAATTTCCATTGCTTAGAGACCAACAAAAAAACGCACTTGAGAAAGTTAGGAGTAACTGCAAAAGTTGAATTTATGCCAGTAATTTAACTATCTGTGATTAATATAAAAATAATATCGTATAATAACAAATATATGAAATTAATTAAAACTACAATCCTTGATTACATCTACAAACCTCTTTTGAATGAAGTGCTGAATTAAGTTTGTAGGAATGATTATAAACCCCAAATTTTCCCATTTGAAATTCTTACCATGTTGTGTGTTATTTCTACACTCTTCAGGACTTAACTTATATTTTTACAGTTAAAAGGACAAAAACCTTAGGGAGGTTATTTTGAACTCCACTGACCACTGATTGCACTGATTTATACACTAGAGGGTGTATAAATTTACCTTTCAGTACCTTAGTCTTTTCAGATGCTATAAAAATCTTACTGCATCTATAAAATTCACCCTAGAGGAAGTGGTGTAAAGCCTGATGTAATAAAATGCATCTATCTCAATATATGCATTCATTAGTGTGTGCAGAAACACCCCTCATCAGTCACTAGTGAGGACATGTTTACTGGCTGTCTTAAATATCAGCTTGGGCTGGTTAGCAATTTTTACAGGGAAGAGCGCTGCATATAAGAGGGTGAAGTCAAATAAATGGTGGGTAGCTTCACTGAACACCTAATTGACTGATCAACACAGATGAATGAAGAGCTGAGAAGAAACAGCAAGAGAGTGAATTCAAGACAAGAACAATTACGAGATGACTTAGGCTGGGCTGACTGTGTGCAAGAGCTCTGCAGCGAGGGAGGTGGGTGGAACAAGAGAGTGCATGACCAGGTTATTACTTTGCTTTAGGCTGCTGGACTGCTAAGTAGAGGTCTGACTTCTTTTCCAGCTTTAGTTCTTCTATGAGCTTTAGCAGTTTGACTCTATATTTCAAATTAAGCCTGGGAGCAGGCTGCAGCCCAGTACATAGAGCCAAATCTTTGAAAAGCCCAGATGTGCTCTCCATGCTTGTGGACTCCAGCCTCATAGAGCAACAGAAACACTGCAGAAATGGACAGAGGGGCTGTGCCCAAGATGTTCCACTCATGACCTATAATGCTGATGTGTCAACATGTTTCTGTTACCCAAAATTCTCCTGAAAAGATTTTCTTCCCACCATTATAGCCTCCTGGACATCAGGAGAAACCTCTGCACTGAACGGCAGGAGTCAAGCACTTCGCATTTGTTCTGCCACCCTTCATGTACTGCAGAATTGGGTGTTTCAGCTACTTTGCTGCTACAGCTTGAGTGTTACAAGCGAAATTCATGTCCATGTGGCCTTAAACATACAGGGTAGTTTATCCTACCTGTGAGTCTAGAATAATTACTGCCATTTCATAAGTGGATAGGAGACACAGACAGATTACACGACACACCAAATACATACCAGAAAAGGCTGTGGCACTACAGGGACAGCCTGCTCCAGCATCTTAACCTTCATGCTAGGGAGGGAGTTATTACCATGGTGAGTTCAGCTCTGGATCAAGAAAAAGAGTCAAGCAGGGTGGATACATCATCAGGCTTGGATAAAGGCATTTTATAGATATGATTTTAAAGAACTGAAAGAAAACAAGGATGATGAGATGAATTAACATGCTGAGGACTGAAGTGGAGGGAGCTTTCACCTCACTTGTCCCCTGGAAAAGCCCATTATTTTGCTCACATAACAGCAAGGTAACACACCTCACAGTACCACACCTTTTCATGCTGATAACAGATCCACAGAAAAAGGTGACAGCCCAGGAAAGATACTCTTATTCAGAGAAAGAACTCGTATAACATAGCTCAGAAGAAAAGATGGAAGTTGGTAGTTCACTCTGGGAGAAATAGATAATTCTCTCTTAGGTGATGTGGGGGTACGTATGGATGGGCAATGGAGTGTATTTTTATACATTTTTTTCTAATTCCATCATAACAAGGTGGAATTCTTCTCCCTTAAGACATTACAGGGATATAAGCCTGGGACTAAGATAACCTTAGGTAGTTTTGCCTGAGAATATTTGGATTTTTTGCTGAGCGGAAACAAGGACCACACATGGAGTTTTCTGAGGAATGGTAATCTTCTAAGTACTGGCTGTGCTAGTCTAATTTGATGAGAGACAAGAGAAATCAGGTATTTCTTATCCCAAACACAGACTGGGATGTGCTTAGGGCCTAAGGGACCAGCAATAAAAACCTCTGTAAATGAGATGAATTATGCATTCTGCGGGTTAATTTCTGCTCCATTGCATTAAAGTCTTTTTCAATCAAAATCTCAGCTGAATTGGGCCCGCTTAACTAAAAATTAGGATTCCATGACATTTGAACCATAAGCAAGGTCACAGCAATGGTTAGTCCTTTTTCAGCTTCTCTTCATCTACAGAGAAATGTTGAGGTGGCAGAAATCCACCGCAGCTGCTCATGGCCATTGTTCCAAGGCTTTTTGGCACTTTCCTGGATGCAGAGTTGGCCCTTGGAGGCCCTTTGGGACAGTTTTCATGCTGTGCTCTGCTAGCTGATTGCTGTCTTGAGCCAACTCTGCGAACCTTTTTCTAAAATAAAGCAGGAATATGCAACACTTGAGAGAAGGAAAGCAAAGGGGCTGGAGTGAGAAATTTCCAATAGCCTTCTTGTGGTCTTTGACTTTCAGCTGCACCTTGGTAGGTCTTAGAATAAAATATTTGGAGGTGGAGAAGAATAGCCTAGCTAGTTTGCCTGGTAAAGAAGGTGTGGAGGACAGTCCTGCTGCTGACCTCATAGTCATAGTATTACCTACAACATACCCTCCCAGCTTTCTACCAAGCAAGGGGAGTGGCACAGTTTGGTTTTCTTTCTTTCTTTTGCACTCTCCTATTCCACCACCACCACCTGCGGGGTGGTCACTCAACATGACATTGCATAAAACAGGTGTTCCTAAATATGATCTCCATTTAAGAAATTATCTGTGGATAAGGCATATCTTCACTACACCCCATATTCACACATGAAACCTTGTAGTGGCTTTCTGGTTCTGGAAATCCCATTTCCCACCAGCGCAGCTACAAAAGGCTGCTCTGGCAGGGAGCAATGATTAGGCTTTTGCCCCAGACATGGATATTAGACTAACATATCTTTCCTAGGTACCTTTCCACTTTGAAGGTCCTAACTCTGTGGGGGACCTCTAGGACAACTTGCCAATGGAAGCAGCTGGTCTTAAACACTATTCCTCCATTTCTTTTGCAAGAGCCTGCAGTGCAGTGGCTGCAACTTTTTTTTTCCTAGCAGCTTAGTTTTTCTTATCTAAGGTAGCTTTTTCTTTTGTACCTACCCTCCACGCATTTGTCAAGGACACATTTGTTGTGAAACTTTAAAAGGTAAGGGGCTCTTTTCTTCAGTGTTTTGGGTTTTTTTCAAAATGTAGTAACCTCCACTAAAGGCATATTTTTAAATTCTCTGAATGTCCCAGTGACATTGTAAATGATTGCTTTTTAGGCTGCAGCTGCTTTCCAAATTGGGCAGAGCAAGACATTAACAGAAAAAAAAAAAAAAAAAAAAAAGAAAAAAAAAAAAAAAAAAAAAATATCTGCAAATAACTATTTAAAAGCAGCTATTATTAGGGAAAAGAAAAAACAAAAAAAAAGGAAAAAGAAACCAGCAGTTGGGAAACACAGTGAGTAGTATCTAGTGCACTTTGCCTGTAAAATAGAAAATGGCCAGTGTTTTAGAATATCTTTCTACTTTCTTACATAGCAATCCATTAGCTGAGCAGTGTGGTATACTGGTAAACATCGTCTTTGCTTTTTTTTAGAGCTACCTGGAAGATTTCATTCTGACAAAGGTTCCAGATGAAAGAATACCTTTTCAGAAATTGCTCTTTGGAGGCTTTGTGTGTCAGAACAAAGAGAAGCAAGTGAAATTGCCCAAAGTTTGGGGTCCTGATTGTACTACAAGAGACTTATCAGCTGAAATGTTGCTGTTTCTCCCTGCAGTGGTGTGAACCACATGCAAGATGCATTTCAAATGTCAAATAACCATCTTCAGAAATGTGAGGCAAACCTTTTTTCTTCTCTACAGTGTAGTTTTCAAAGTCTCTGTTTATCCTGATCAGCCATACATATCCAAATACCCTTAACTATTGTCACAACTGCCTGGAGGATACACCAACCCCAACATGGAAAAAACATACATATATTTTTCCCTCATTCTCTCCCTCTTTTTTCTTGTCTAACATAATCTCTTCTCCTGTTCCCCAGTGAAAGCAATAGAAAGTTTTTCTTGTGTACTTCCCCTGTGGTCACTTGTGGGTGGGCATAAATTAAGTGATTATTCCTGCTATGCTACTCCCTCGAGGAAAGGATTAAATCAGATTTGAAATGCAGGAAAGGTCAAGAAAAAGAAAATGTGGCACCTGTACTTTAACTGAAAGTGCGTGCTGACCTTCCACATGACATGTCAATGACCAGCTGTGCTGTACAGAAACATAGTCCTTTTCCCAAGCACCATTCAGCAAAGGCTCAGGGTGGATTTTTTTCATTCCAATTACTTTTCACTTCATTGTGCAATGCAGTATTTACTCCCATAGCCTCAGAGTCAGCTATTTTCCAATTCTGTAATTCGAGATAAGTCAATAAATGGTTGTTGGAGAGGAAAACCACCACAATCAAATAAGTGCTTTCTTTCAACATCTATATACAGGCAAAGGTTTTCAAGAGGAAGAATGTGAACAATAAAAACAGACTAAACCGTATAATGAATCAAAATTTAGGCAGTAGGATTTAGCTTTCTGAACTAAAGTGCTCTTTTACACAGGGACTTAGGAAGGTTCCTGCATCTGAACCATCTCAAATTCCTGCAGAGACCATGTAAACATTGGAACCTGTTGTGACCCTTCTGGCCCCTGCCAAATTAACAAACCTAGTTTTATTGCCTCTGCATTTTAGTGTAGCTAGAAAGCCAGGTTCCCTCAAGCCTCACCAGACTCCACAGGCAGTCGCCGTTCTGGAAACCATCCCTCTCCCTCTCTATTCTCCCCATCTTGCTCAGCAGGGGAAGATGTTAATGAAACATTTTAAGTAGTTAAGTCATGATGTTTCATCATTACAAATTTTGTTCCCAGTATAGTGCTGTGAGAGATGCTACTTAATATCCCCAGGCCTTGTGTCACAGTGCTTGCTGTCTGGTACAGAGACTCCTTTTGAGGCTGGTGAAAAAAACCCACCACTGCCTCAGCAGTACTTTATATTCATTTTGTACTCTTATAAATGGCATTTGGGGATGCTGAATAAAAGATACCTATCACCTACTATATGAACACAATAACATTTTGATCTCATTCAGGTTCAATTTCTTACATGCAAGATGGCAGAGTATCTACAATTCTTCGATGACTCAATTTCCTCACATGTTCAAATAAAACAAACAAACCAAAAA